>VFFE01009182.1:170440-493226 GCA_008921705.1 Burhinus oedicnemus | reverse complement strand
GTTCTAAATATTGTCCTTTACTGTTGTACTTGAACCCATACTGTTTTTAGTATAAGGACCTTAGGGCTTGAAAGTAAAGTCTTCTCCTGCTTTACATTTCTCTCTTCTTCTATCTTTAGTAGAGAGGCAAAAAAAAAAGTCTACTTAGACCTTTCACCCAGTAAAATATTCATATATATGGATAGCATTACATGGAAACACCACTCCTAATTAACACTGGCATGTTTGAGACTATTGCAGCAGTTATTAATTTAAAAACCTCAGTGGAAACAAATTACAAAATAACAGCTGGAACTGCCCATTTAGTTTCAGAAATGTAGCTTGTTAATTATCTAATACCAAAAGCTATTCAAAGCTAAATTTGTATTTGGAATTCAACTTTGAAAATGTTCAGCTTTAACTATCAATCTTATTTTTACTTGAAATCTCTTTAACTGTGAGTTTTACTGGAATCTGCAATAATACGGAACTAATTTGCCTAAATACATATATTTAAAATACATTTCCTTATAATGTGATAGTTAAAATAAATTTCATAATAAGAAAAGCATTTCTACAACTTTACCTTTCTCTTTAATTCACCAGTTTAATCACTGTGTGCTCAATACACATAGCTGCTTTATATTTTCTCTTTCACTTAGTAGCACTGAATTTTTTTATCTGATTCTTAGAATAATTTTTTATTTCTTTGTGCAGAAAAGAAATAGAAAGCAAATTGAAATATGCTTTATGGAAACATTCCTATCAAAGAGCAGAGCCGTTATTGTGTCATTTAAGCATCCATTTGTTGTTAATCAGGGCAGCTCTTTTGGAAACTGTGTTAAATAATATGGGGGAAAAAAACCTGTCAAAGAAATGTCAATAAAGGATGAATTCAAAAGAATAACCAATTCATTCAAGCAGAGCAAAGGTGAAATCTGTAAAATTGTTAAAGTTATAATTTGAAGTCTCCTAGTAACTCTCAAACAATGCATGTATTAAAGATAACGTCCCTCCTCAATGATTTATTGTTACTTTCAGTTTTGGTTTGAGAAGTTGATATGCATTCTATCTGCAAAGTTTTTCCTTCCTTTCAGTTGAGTGCACTGCTGCTGACTTGGCTGAGGTATTTGCACAAATGTGTTCTTCACCTTAGCAGCATCCCACCCCTTCATGAGGAGGGGGCAGGAGAAGGAATGTAATTTTATGGAGATTCATGGAGATGTGTTTATGTGTGCCCAATAGCCCTGCTCTAGAGGCAGGCAGAGATTTCAAAGAGCATCTTCAAATTAGTTCAAGTTTAACCTGGAAGATCGTGGGAACTTGCTCATGTGTTTGGGAGGGACTCCAGTGGCAAGGCATGGTGAGGAGAACCACCCTGAGCTTGGGCACCTTGCAGAGGTGCCTGTTCTTCAGCAGTGCAGGGCAGTGTACTAGTTCCAGAACAATGCCTGGCTAGCCATGACTGTCTTGCACACACACTTCAGCAGGCAAATATGATGATAACTTCATGCTCCATATTCAATCCTCGTTTTGGCTGTTGGCCTCACTCTAGTCCATTTGCTAAGCGGTGAAGGAGTTGCAGTAGAGTGAAGATCTCAGTCTTGGTGCTTAAGGCAACCACATTTAGATTTTCTGGTAAAGCTTTTGAGTTTACAGTGTGGTTGTGATTGTTTCATTATTCAGGTGTAGCTTATTCTAACACGTGTGTGTGATTTAAAACTAAACTGGGAATAGGTTTTCAGACTGCCTTTAAAGTGGCCTGTGGGTTCAGGTCATGAAATTCTCAGGTCAGACAGTTTAGCTGTGAACTTGGGAGACAGGCATGAGAGAAGCATCTCTTCAAAAAAGGAGTCTACGAAGTGTTCAATAACATATTTTATATAATTCATTGTGGCATGTACTCCATTTCTTTGACTGTTCAATCAAGATGCCATCATTTAATAGCCTAAAGTCAGAAGTAAATAGCAGTTGTAAAGTAAAACTTCACAAGGGCATTACTTTCTCTGTTATGCCAGTGCAGTACACTTTGTTCTATAAAAAGGTTTCTCAGCTGTCAGTGGTCTTAACTGCTGTATGTTCTACAGAGTCAAGGCCTGAGTTAAAACTCCTTGGTCTTCTGATATTTCTTGCTGTCTCGAATACTGTTTTAACACAGTTAATTAGTATTTGCTGTGTGATATATCTGGAGATTGACACATGAAGTTCATAAAACTTCAGTTTTGAAATCTGTAATATGCTTATTGTGATTGAGTGGAGGAGAGATCAGGTTTTCCTTTGTACTGGTTTGAGTGCTGTTTAACATACTTTTTTTCCATTTCCTTTTTTCCAAAAAACTACAATTCTGCTGTGATGAAGCCTATTATAGTGAAGCTAATCAAAATAAAATCAAACAAATCAAACAAAAATTGTTTTAATTTTGGTTAGTTTTAATACTTTTAAGCGTTTTATTATATTCTGTTATTTTATATACTGAAATGCTCAATATTTTAACTACTTGCCTTGATATTTCCTGATCTTTAGATGATATTTGTTGTACGTAGTTTTTTTTGTTGTTGTTGTTGAGACCTTAAGTTCTTGTTGCCTTCTCCCTAGGAAGAGTAATTTCTTCTCCTTCTTGTTTCATAAGGCTTTGCATATTTTAAATGAACCCCTCAGAAATCTCGTATCTGTTTGACCTCAACCAGCACTGAAACACACCTCCTTCACTGAAATGAGGTTGTGTAACTATTTGTTTCCCTTAACTCTAATAATGGCCCTTCCTCCCATTTGAAGGTATTTTTAAAACTATTAATTCTTCTCCAAATTAATTCTTGATTTACTACGGTAGAGACGAAACACGTCAGATATTTGAAGACCTGTTTCAGTAAAGTCTCTCACCCTTCCACAGGAGCAAGTGATGCCCAGTGAAGGATCTAAAGGAGTAGAGTGTGGCCCTGGGCTTCCTTTGGGCTGCCCAGAGGGGAGTGGATGTAATGTTGATTTTTAACACTACTTTAGCCACGGTCGTCTTTGGGCAATGAGTTTTGTGCCCACCTAGGTTGCAAATCTAAAGTCGAGCTGTTCTAAGACCTACTTCTCTTTGCAGCTCCATGGTGTTGCTGGTTGTACTTGTGCATAGTGAGCTGGCTGAGGGAACTGAAGGAGCTCAAAAAAATCTGGGGGGCATCAGGCAATTTTTTTCAGTCAGGTCATTGCCCTGGGCCTATTTATTGTATAGACACGCAAGGATTAGCCCTAGCAAAAAGGTAGTGTTGCAGCAGCCTGGCCTTGGATCAGCTTAATCTGCCATCATGCTTTGGGCTTTTGAAACACAGCACAGAATCTGACACTGTGAACCAAGAATTTTAATAAAATTCTCAGATTCAGCATTAACATTATTAAACATACTGTAACAATTTAAAAGGGTAAACAAAAAAAGGCACAGAGACAAAGAAAAAAGACATTAAATACCAGTTAAAAATCCCAGGATACCTTTCACAGTTTACATACTCAGCAACTTGAATGCAATGAAAAATTTTGCAGATAAGCTGTAAAACTGGAAAATAAAAGGAAATCTGAAAGCTAGAGTTATTTTTTATGTGAGTTGTGTTGTATGTTTTATGTTATAAAGCAACATTATTGAACTTTTTACATTTCTTTTCTTCTTTCAAGTTACCTCTCTTTAATCTTTCTTTTTCTCTAACCAAGTAGCTTTATATTTTGCCTGTTATTGTAAAATACTGGGGGGAATGAGGGGAGGTGTTTGGTTTTCTGTTAATTAGCTGGTCCTTATGAATTAATGCCATTTTAAGAGCTGGAGTGGTCCTCTGTACAAGTTACTTAAGTAAAGTTTGGTTACTTTACACAAAACTCCTTATAATTTTTCCGCTGGGTTTCCTTTGCTGATTCTTAGCATATATGATTGAATCCACATATCTGGGTTACTTTTCTGTCTTATATAATGAAAATGAGCATCCAAAAGTCTTGGCTGTGATAAATAATTTATTGTAAAATAATTCAGAAAAGCTTTTAAAAACTTATTATTCTATACAGTTTTCTTCTTAACTGTTTGTGAGTAAATTTAATTTCCATCAGATTTGGTTTCAACAAATGTTCTGTTTGTTGAAAAGTATTTTCCAGTAATATATAAAGCAGACTTTTTTTTTTCTTTGTAGTATTTTTAATTATAACAGGATCTCAAGTTAAATATAATGCAAGTTGTGTGCTTCTGTTACTGGGAAAACCATATCCCATTTGTAATGAGACGTTTGTTAACTTCTGTATACAGATTGCGGTTCATTCCATAAATATTTGTGGGTTCTCTGATGTCCCTCACAGGGTTTTATCTATGACAAATTCATACCACAGTTCTTAAACTCCTTTTTGGATAGAAGTTTTATTTCTTTTGCAAAACGGTTTGCCAATGTCTGTCTTTTCCATTTAATGTTTTCAAGTATTCCTACTTTAGTTTTTGATTATTTAACAAAAAGGATTATCAGAAATACACAGAATGATTGCATGTTATTTGAGCATATTTCTCTCTATGGGATACTACTCAAAGCTCCCATGGCAAAATTAAATCCTTGTTACTCTTATCCTGAACAGCTCAAAGTGTATTGTTTAAGCGGGTATCATTCCTTGGCCTTACTGATTTTCCAAGATAGCTTAGTGCTCAAGCACCTTAAGTATAGTCAAAAGTCATGCCTAATGTTTCTCATGTTCAAGCTCTTACTGTGCACACTACTTTGTCTTCCATTATTGCTATTAAACCTGATTATGCTGCAGTAAAAAACAGATTAAAAAGTTATATATAGTGGTTTTGTTGCATTTCAGAAGCTAGTCTTTCTTTTTTTTCTGTCCTTAGAGATATAAATCCACACACACCCCCTTTTTTTTTAGGACTGATTCATATTCTTATGGGATTTCTTAGTTGTAGGACACAAAGATAAATATAGCATTCTTAAACCTCTCAAAACATTTTTCATGCCCTCTAATGCTTTTGGTTGTTAGGGTGGGGTTTTTTTTCCTGTGAGAAGGCAATGGCTAATACTGGTATGTTAATGGCTGACACAAGTGCATGTTGAGAGTAATAAAATGCAGAGATAGTATCAGGCATCTCCATAGATTTCAACGTCAATGATTGGCATACATCACAGATAGTCCATTTTTCTGGCATGATAGTGTGTGTTCTGCAGCAATAAAAAATAAACAGGTGTGGAGGTGGTGCAAATAGAACACAGGAGTACCTGAACATAGATAAAGCCTGTACTTGCAGGATAGGAACAGAACAGATTTGAACTCTTCCTGATTACCAAAGTTATTAACTATTAAGTAGTATTTTGTAATGTTTGTATATTACAGTTTTTCAAGGAACAGGAAGAAACTTGCAGATTAGCAAATCCAGCTGCAAAGCAAATCTGAAATTTTTCTGTCTCCCACTTTAAGATTGGATGTGTGTATATATATTTGTATATATATTCAAGAAAAGTTCAGAGGAATGCAATTCTGTGGTAGGTGCTGAGTCAGACTGTCTTTCGATACACCTTATTCTTCAGACAGCTTGCAATGGTTCATTTTCCATGTTCTTGGCATAATGAAAAAACGTCCGATATATTATGTAACTGCAAGTGTTGTAGAAATTGCTTTCTAAAAATAATTTTAAAAATCTACATATTGTATTCTTCACCCATTGCAGCTCATAAAAAATTTAAGTAACGGTATTTACTAAACTGGACTCAAATGAACTACAGATGATAGAATTTACTGTTTCCCAAATGGGCAGTGTAGTGAGCTGGGTATTTGTGTGTGAATTTTTATCTGTGTAGTAAAACTCTGAGTTTTCTTCATTAGCACCACCATTTCTATGTTTTGGGTGCCTCATGGAGTCAGACGAATTACCTGACTTTAGAATCTGTAGTATTCATGGTCAATGTTGTGAATACACAGAGATATTTTTGGTAGATGAGGATATCTCTTGCCTGATATTGCCCTGTTAAGTGGAGCTTACTTAAAACCTCTGTTAAAAAACATCTCTAACAAGCTTTATGTACATGCTGAATAGTAGGCTTTAACCGATTTAGTGTGAAGGCTTTTGTATATAATGTTTACAAAAGCAACGGTGCATTCTGTGGCTTCCTATGGCAGGATGTAGGTTTCTAAGAATATGTTGTCTTCTGCTGCCAAAAGCTACCTCAGCAACAGTTTATAATGAATGAGAATCCTCTTGAGTTTGGGCTTTGCTTGTTTTTGTCATTTCTTTACCTGTTCTCTCTGGTTCTCTAAGGTTTTTATATATTTTATACTTTTGTCCTAAAGATGAGTTTTCAGGTCAATTTCCTAATAGGTTTCATGTGTTGTGTTTTTTATCTTTTAAAGCATATTCTAAATATGTTAAAAAGCCTTTACGTAGATAACCCTTTTAAAGTAGTGTACCTGTGCGCATGTAGAAGTTCAATATATTGGTATAGCAGTTTAAGATTTAGCAGTAGTAAGCTTTTTTTAAAAAAGCTACCAATTTATTTTTCATTGTAGAAGAAACAAAAAGCTGCAATCACCTCAATCTGAAATAACTATTTGTAAATTTAAGTTGCAGTAACTGTATTTAATGACATGGAGGAATTAGTGGGTTTAAAATTGACTGTAAGAATAGTACTCAATGTGTGATTTATAGTCGTAGGTTTGTTACAGATTTTAAGGCGAGAATCTATGTGTCATAATTTCATTTGTAAACTGACCTTTCAAGCAGGTCCCTCTTGAAGTTTTGCTGCATCCTTCCACATCTTCTGGATGTTTCACTAAATTAATTAAAGATGTTTGGAAAAAAAATTAGTCCTTTCAGTGATGTGCAAAATACTTCTCAACAGCTTTAGTCTCTTGTTTCTTTTAGAAAAACCTTCCTAGATTTCTCTGTGGAAGTTTACACCCTTTGTCAAAGTTGTTAGTTCTTGAAAACGTTCTCTAATGGTTGTAAGTCAAGGAGAATGTGCATGACCTTTAGATGTGATTCCAGTAATCATACTTTGAGAAAGAATAAAAAATGATAGTAAAGAGAAGATGAGGTCTCCAGTAATAACATACCTAAAAGCTTTACCTTAAGTCCCTAAAAGAACTGGTGAAATACCATCAAAGGTATATTGTAATCTCCACAAGCAAAGTATGTTGTAGTGGAGCACTTCTTTCCTCTGCTTCGGTCTTCCTGCAAAGCCAGAACAAACTGGAAAATGCTGATGGTGAAGTGGTTTGTTCAGGAGCGTATTTTACTTTCATAATGGAAGAGATAGATGTTCAAAAGCTTTTTCTGAGAGGAAAAAAACCCTATAACAGATCTCAAGAAAGCCGGAACATTTTGGGACTATGCTTTATCTGGTTCTCAAGCAGTTGACAAGAAACCTATAAAAATCGAATAAGGAATAATGCAAGACAAGGGAGTTTGTGGGCACTCTGTAATTCGTTATGTTCAAGAAGAATTCTCTAAGCAAAGAAAGGAGAAAACTTACCAGATGAATTGTATTTTGTCCTGTGTTTTGATAACACCACCTTGACTTTTCAAGTCCTAATATTTTATAAAAAGAAGACAGGAGAAACACCAGTTTGAACAATTGCCTTTCAGCTCTTCATTCCTTTAAGAATTAAAGTGAGCATGCCTGCCTTTTAAGGCAGCAAACTGGAAACACTTATTAGCATATAGCTGATACTAAATTTCCTCTAGAAAGAACAAAACATGGAAGTGAAAGAATCATTTTCCATGTAACTGAGGTCTTGCCTTTTGATTAGCTTCTGTCTGTGTAGCAAGGGTTTCTGCCCACAGGCATGTGAACTCAAAGCTGTAATTCTCTCAGGAAACTAAAAGTGGTAGAACGTTGATATTGTGTGGGCACTGATGATTTTACATTGACCTCTCTGATTTCAGGACTTATTCATTATAGAGGACATTGCTGAAGAAAAGTAAAATTGACAATCACCAAGGAGAAAGTTCAGACTTACAAGTACAAACATTCAACATGCGCTTTCAGGAAAATGAATTAATTTTTTAAAAAAGAGGAGGGCCTGGGAAGAGTGGGACTACACTAAATTCCTTGCCTGAAAATACAATACAGTAGATGCAATTATTATGCAGACATGCATCATGTCTGAAGAAGAGACTGGCAATTATCACAGAAAATTGACATTCACATATGCATCAGTATCTTGAGAAACCAGTTGATTTGCAACCTAAATTAGGAGGAAAATGGGAAAAGAATGAACGTCTATAAAAATACTGTTTTGTCATGATAAAAATTCAACATTTGGGCAAATCTGTATTTCTCAAGTAGGCTAATTGTGTTTTCAACAGGAAATTTCTGAGCTTCTCAAATGGGTAATCAAACAGTCACTTGCTCTTTGCTATGTTTAGGTGATTTTACTTCCTTTTCTAAAGTTGTCTTGACAACTTTTAATTTTGCACATTCTGCTGCAAAATGGTCAGCAGTCTGAGCTTGCCCCTGTGTTCAGGATTGAAGGACCATCTTTCTATCTAGCCTGTCTTGGTACATTCCTGAGGCAATTTGAATCTTACTTTTGATGCTAGTAAATATAGACAAGTCTAAATATTAGGATTATACAATATTCATTTATTGCATTTCAGAATGGAGAAGCAAGAACCAGTCTGGTTTTAACAGACTAACAGTGGCTAAGTGACTACAGTTTCATAACGTGTGAGCTGGGGGAGGTCTGGCTGAACCTAAGTATTTTATTATCCTCCGATAGTTTTTGTGTCTAAAGCTATTTTAAATAAATTGAATCCGTGCATTTCTGCTGAATTCCAAATTTTCTCATGAGATCCAAAGGCATACTGCAGATAAGTTCAAGTCATGTAAGAGAATATTCAATAAAAAAATAGCATGCCTTAATCATATCGTATGTAGCCTTAAAACACAAAAAAAGTAAAGATCCAAGTACTGCCGTACAGCTTATAATGTGTATGAAAGGTGCCATCCTTTGTGTTTCGCAGGGAATGATTCGTGTGGGATGATCAATTTGTATAGATGGCTCTGGTTTGTTCTACAGCCTGATTAGAAGAAACTTGAAACTATACTGCCTCTCTAGTCAAATCATGATCTTTTCTTTCAGTACACACAACATAAATTTTAATTCTCTGGGGAAATGCGAAATACGCATTATTCAATAAATCTCTTATTTTGATATGATTATGAATAATTTCTGCCTTTTGAAGTCCTAAGAATCACTGAGAATAAATTAAGAAATTTATTTGCATCTTTTTTCTTTCTTTTTTTCCCCCCCTTTTCAAAAATGTATTTGGAAGTAAACTCCCTTTCAATATATCTTGTTAAGCATAGATTCATGCTGAAGTTGGAAGTGCCATGAGCAATAGTTTAATGAGGTTTTAAGGAAGTCAAAATACTGGTTTTAACATGAAAGGTAATATATTTCGTAATGAATATGGAATTAGTTTTCTACCAGGACAGTTTCCCAGTGATATTTAAATAGAAAAACAATGCAAGGACTTTAGAAAAGAAGACTTAAAGGAGGTAATTTTGAAGGCTTTGTTATTGAGATATTTTACAGTAGCATATATAGTATTTTAAAAGTAGCTCCACCTTGCCACTGTGAATACAATGATTCTGCAAAAAGAAAAAGAAAATACAAGTGGCATCTTGAGAAACTAATTTAAATCAGTGCCAAAGATAAATGTGAACTGACTTGGAAAGTTAAATATTTGTGTTTTAGAATGGTTTCTTGTTGTATTATCTATGCTATAAACATCATCTATTACAATATACATGTGCTGAAAATATAGTAATATAAAGGAAGAACTGATATTTGTTTATTTCTAACGTTCTGTACTACTTTGTATAGAATTTGATTGATGTCTAGATATGAGTTCGATATACTGACACAACAGTGAAAATAAATCCTGTCCCATGTCAGTTTATCAAACACACTGTGGACAGTATGTCTTCTAGCTTGTACCATTGTAGCAGGTTGTACTGCTCCATTTAAAGAAATTTCATGCATCAAATATGAAGACTGTATTCAGTGAAACTCAACCTCAGTATTTCCAGGTGAATTTATAGAACATCTGAAAAGACTGAGGTATTGTACCACTAAACTAGGTGAATCAACTAAAACAAAGTAAAATACAGGATAAAAGCAATGGGAAAATCACAAGATTATTTACCTTAGCTATGTGGTAAACCAAGTACATGTGAAATATTTGAAAAATCAAAATTAAAGATCTTTTTACTGCCAAACAGCATTAGGTTTTGAGATAAAATTATTTCTACCATGAAACAAAAGCATAAAAGTATTTGGGTTATATTGTATTTTGGTGTTTTTGTTAACCCCAACCCCAGACTTCCACTACACCCTCTTAAACTCTTCAAGCTCTCTCCTCGCTGACTGTATTTAGAGAAACTCTATTCCACTTGTTTTTTCTAGAAACATTTGGCATCCAAAAATATCACACAGACCTTCCTTTGGAACTGTGCATACTTACCATTTACACAGTCTGTCAACTGTATATTTATACTATGCTCCCTGAATTTTGGTGAATGCCTCAAAACTATAACGAGATGCCTCAAACTGTCTAAACATTAAACAGTATAAAAATGAAAAAATGATCTTTAAAAGTTCAGACTTGCTCATGCTGTTATTTTTGCTGAGGAATTTAAACAATGAAATTACAAAAGCAATTAAACAGATGACATCTAAATCCACAGCTGCAAACTTGAGCTTTGTTTCATTTTACACTTGTTTTTTTGAGAGACTGAAATTGCTTTATAGTTTACCATACCGTACCTTATCATCACAGAATCATTCATATTGCGTTCCAAATACGACTCCAGAAAACCACTGCACTGCAGAAGTTCTTCAGCTGCTTTGCAGGCAATTACTGTACCAGAGTCTTTGGAACAAGGGGCTACTTTTAAATGTCTGGTCACCTCACAGGATATGTGGAGCATTTCCTGCCCGTAGGAATAAAGGAAGGAAGCACAGGGCCAAAATGTTTGATGTGTGATCTACTGTAATTCCTTTCATGTGTTTAGTAGCTTTTACATGATCAATGCACTGCTACCAACCCTGACCGTGGTGTCATCCAGATCATTAAAATCTGACCTTCCTAAATGGGTCGCAAGCAGAATTATAGTAGCACGCACCTGGCGCCACCACTGTAATTACTGGGTGTGAGGGGGTGGTGTTATTTTTTGCTCGGAATATGTACCTACTGGGTTTCAAAATTAAAATACTTTAAGTAGTTACATAAATAGTATACATAAATAGTATCTTGACAAAAAATTGCAGTTATTAATTTTTATACATATTTTTATGTATTTGCATTCTTATAGCACTGTATATCCAATGATCTCAAAATGTTCTCTGTACAATTAATTAATTGTAGTCACACATCATTTTGACATTATGCCCACATTGTATATGAGTAAACTGTTGAAGAGGTTAATTTTGTTGCTTAGAGTCACATAAGAAGCAGGTTTAGAGAGAATAGGAATGAAATCTGCCTCTCCTGTTTTCCTTTGGCATGTTCTAGCCTTGCAGGGAGGGAAATATGTCCTGCAGGCCCACAGGAGGCCTGCCCAAGCAGTCTCCCTGGCCTTAGACCTTCTTGTGCACAATGTGTGAAGACCCGGCAGACTTAGATCTCCTGCGTGTCCATGCATCCAGTTAGGTTTGTCACCTCAAGCTCTAACCATGACAGCATCTTCTCTTCCTTTTGAGAGGGTGTCAGCCACGCGTGCGAAATAGGCACAAACCATTGAATTCAGTTCTCCAGATTTCCTCTTCTTTATGTTCAAAACCAAATCTCTTTTCTCTTGCATTATGGTAGCTCAATGAAAATCAGTCCTTTTTAAAATGGTTTTGGATGAAAGTAAATATCCATATAACTCAGTAGTTGCAGTTGGCAAAGCTGGTCAACGAAAGGATACAAAATAGCCAAAACAAAAGTGATTGTAATTTTAGTCTTTCATCTCTGAGCAGTTTGTTTAAGAACTGAGATTTTTGTCTGTGTTGTCTATTTTTAAGAAAGAGCTAACAAAGTAAATGTAAGGGAAGACCTATCTACTTCAGCTTGGCAAGAAAAAGCTGTGCTGAAACGTATTAGTAAAAAGAAAATAGTGTATTCGGGTAAGATTTTTTTAAAAAAGTTAAGTAGCTTGATTATTACTATTTTCCCTAAAATGTTACTGCTGCACAACTGGGAAAGTCTAGAAGCAGACAGAAGGGATGAGTCTGTGTTTCTCTCTATCCCATCTACATTTGTTTCAAATGTGACTGTTTAATACCGAGCTTAGAGATACCTAAGAGAAACAGTTGTAGGCAGAGTAGTGTGATGGCTTTGCTGAAGATCTTGAATACCTTCTCTTAATGTCATTCTCTGTTTGCCAGGAACCGAGATTTTTCATAGTAGTTGATTCTGTGCTGTGCTTGAAGTGTCTAGAAGCTCAGAGTGTCTTGAAATAGCAGTAGATCAAACTCCTTTTCAAGGCTGAGCTTTCTAAACATCTATTTAACGCGTCCTTCTGTACTCCAGACTCTGATGCTGGAGGATACTAAAAGACATGTAATGACACTCAACTACATCGTAGTACCCTTTTATCTGATGATCGTGAGGTACATGATTTGTTCTGTGCATCCAATTATCTTTTGGTTTTTTTACACCAGGCACTTTGACATTCATGTTTTGAATGATGTCTTAGCACACACTAATCCATAGTTGAATCGTCTTTTGTTTTTTGATAATTTGAAAGCACTGAGTTCCGTAATTTCTCCAATATGCTTATCCTTGTGTTACCTGAAAATCTTTATAGCTACTTGGTGTCTCATCCTATTCTTTAGCTTTTTTACACTTATACCAGTTCCTCTCTTTGCCATGATACTCACCTGTAGGTATATAGAACGTAAAAGGAACCAGTGCCGGAGAGAGACAAGTCAGACATTTATCCAACGTTAGTTTAAAATAGAGGAAAATTACCTGTTATACTTGTACTTTTGCTTCACTATATCAATTGTTTGAAGCATTCTAGCACAATCAAAAGAAATTTTTTTACATGTTTCAGTCACAGCTTGTCGTTTTTTTTTTTTTTTAAGCGTACTAATTGCACAGGTAATCTACCTTTAAGTTGATTTGTGTCTATTCATAAAAGCTGTAAACACTGCAAATCATTATAGAGTTAGAATTATGACCTTTGTTGACTGCAGAATGTATTCAGTTAGGATTCAATTATTAACTTCATCCTCTGCATTAGTAATGTGATGTATTTGTCTACTATGTAAATGTTTAGAAGTGGTCAGTAATTTTAATTTGCTTATGGAGCTAGCGCTGACATTTACTTTTTATAAGGGTCGTCCACATCTGAAGATGAACCCAAGTACCTTAACTTAGAGGACACCCACCATGTAGTGTCTTCTGTCTGCTGATGTATCTAGCTGTACAGAACATAACACAAGAGCTAATCGGGGGGAATGTAGTTTTCATTTGTTTCAGGTTCCTGTAAAGATTATGTTAAAATGAAAAGTGAAGTGAGTATAGACATATGAACAAAATAGTATCACTTGCTAATCAGTAAAGCATTAAACAAAGGAACCTTACTCTACTCAATTTATATTTGTATTTAATCAAAATTTGCTGGTATCCAATCCAGAGCATGCTGCCAGCAAGTGTGGACATGGGGCAGTAGCTGAGTTCTTCTGAGGCTGAGCTGGAGAGAGGAGAAGGAGCAGCTGCCTGCAAAGCCAGTCATATGTGGCATAGTTCCTGGGGAAAAGAGGCAGAAATGGTCAGAATTGTAGTTCATTGCTGACAGGATTTGACAGCCTGCTGTACTGACCCAGACTAAAATAAACTGTTTCCAGCATCCCAGCAGTCATAAAACACTATGTTTGTTAAACCACAAATAAGTCTCCCTAAGGACAAACAGCAGAATGGGGAAGCACAGCTGAGGTTGCCCTTCAGGGAAGATACGGAGCTGGCTCAGTATGGCACAATGCATACCCAGGATCATGTACAAAATTTTAGAAATTTGTCAGGACCTTTCCTTCTTGCCTAAGGATGTCTCCTCCTCTCTTCTTGCAATACTAGAATTTTCTTACCTGCTGCTTTTCTTTAATTTCAGCATTAGTGCCCTGATCCTATCTTTCTTCTCTGTCCTGCCCACTTCTGTGCCCTTCTTTTTTTTCTCCTTAACTTCTCATTCTTCTTTCAGTCTTCCTCACAAGTATATGTTTTTAATGTCGCCAAACTTAGGCAAATCCAAGTCTTCCATCATAAACTGTCATGCTCCAGGATTTCTTGTATTCCTGTTCTAAGATCATGTCTACGTATGCTCTGTGATGTTGGGGAAGTTCTGTTTCTCTCCCAGTGGCTCAAGCATTAGCTTCTTTCCTGTGACAAAGAGGCATCTACTTGCTATAATTTAAAAACAAAAAAACAAAACAAAAAAAAAAGATTGTTGCCTTTCTTTGGAAAGCTGATTCCTGTCTAGGGTTTTACTGATGGAAGCTCGGGATTTTCAAAGGCCAGTACTGTTATCATAGATGCTCTAGGTTTACTACATTTTTGTTCTGTGCCCTTCTTAACACCTATAGCATCTCACTCAAAATGGAGCTGTCGTCCATTGCTTCCCTAAGAAACAGTTGTTTCGATTTCCCCTGTTTGGTATAACACATTCGATGGTCTTGTCAAGGAGAATAAATTAGGAAAATTTATTGAGTAGAATTGGGGAAAAGGCAGTTGAGAAGCATTAGGTTGGTGGTAAATATTGCTGTGATTTCTACACTAGTTTAGTCATGTCTCATTCATAGGTGGTGGGCTTTCAGACTACATTTGGGCTGGGACTCCACAAGCTTAAGCAGAAGAGGAACTGGTCCTCTTGCATAGCATCTATATCCAGGTTCAACAGGGTGCCACTGGTTTTACCCCTATAAAGTAGAAGTTATATATTGATCCAAGTTTACTGTTTCCTTTTTAAATTAGAATAGGAAGAATCTTTTACCACCAGACAAAACCTTTAATAATTGAAATTTGGATAGATAGGTTTAACATCTCTGTATCTGGAAGCGGAAGTCAGTGCACACAGAGATCTTCTAAGTGCTAACAAAAATCAGCTGTTGTGTGTAAAGTCTGTGAATATTTCTTAATCATTACATAATTTATAGTACTTAAATGCCTTTTTCCTGGGTTGTTTAGCTTTTTGTAGCTCTCAGATGAGCTATAAGTGAATAGATTTAACTTCTTTACAGTGGGTCTCAGAATTATGCTTATTCAGCGGCACGTAGTAACTGGTTCAACGTGAGCTGTTTCTTATATAAACATACAAAAAGCCTGACCCAGACTAAATCAATTTAAAAAAGAAAAACATTAAAGCTGTGTTTCCTGTTACATGCTTATGGTCGTCTTTGGTTGCTTGTGATCTTACTGCATTATTGACCAACTGTTGTATTCTACACCACCTCCCGAAAGGTTCAGATGGGATAGTGAGGTTGTTTTCAGAAGCAAGAAGTGATTAAAATCGTAACCCCTACAGTACATTTCAGCTGGTGAAACAGTGTTTATGCTAGGGGTAGAGAAGTCCTGAATTTGGCTATGTTTCCCTAATTTTATTTGCTATCAGGATCTCGAAAGCTGCAGAATCAAAAAGGCTGCAGAGTTCATACATAGCATGTATGCTTAAGCTTAGGCCAATTCTGCTGCAGTTTATCTTACTCTCATCCTTCTAGAAAGTATACAACTAATAAATTGGGGGCGTACTTCGGAAAATAGTTGATACGGAAAACAAGAAATGAATGCTTGTCTAAATACCTCTATGTGTATAATTTATTTGGGAAAAGGCTATATTTTGATCCTTGTGTAAAGCTGGCAGGATGTGCTTTCTGAAAGCAATAATCAGCTTTGTCAAAACATCAAAGCATTAATAATTAATCATTTTGTTTTACATGTATGTGTAAAATATGTTTTTCGTGAAATGGGTAGTCTATAGGAACACAATTTGTTTGCTTGGATTTCAAAGGTGTATCTAAAGGATCAGAGGAATAGTTTTGTATTATATGTAGGAGCTTGTTAATAGGAACAGAATGAAAGTGCAGTTTTTATATCAGCATGAAAATATTAGGCTGTGATATCCCACAGCAGTACAAATATTATCCAGTCCTCAAAATTTTACAAAATTAATTGGATCAAATAAAAAAAGATCCAGTGGACAAATCTTATACCAGCAATGCAATGGACTAGTACCTTGTGTCTGAATAGTACCTCTGTGTATTTTGCTGCACCTAAAAATGTGTGCCAAAGTGTGATTTCGTTGGGGTTTATGTTTAAATAAGTAAATTTATGAGGGGAAGAAAGCCATTGTCACAATGGGGAGTTTCAGATTGGCACATGCAGCCACATTTTGCTCTAGGAATTCGGTTCACAAGGTCATGGTTGTGCTAAATGAGCCTACGGAATATAGTGCTAGGTGCAGCTTAATGCAAGTTATCAAGCTGCTCATAAAGAACACATGAAAAATATTCTTTACTGTGAAGTACAGGAGAGAAGAATTCATTATGCAGGTGAAATTAGTATCATATTCTGTATTTTATATACTTAAGCAAATCTGCTTAAAATATGTAATTTGGTGCTTTATTTTCAGTAATACTTCACAAAACATATATTCCAATATTTACTTGCATTAGACAAAGTATGTAAATAGACACTGGGTCATACAATAATCTACCATGGGTTTTGGGTTTTTTTAAAAAGCACCAAACAAAACAGAACTCCTTTCATATTGATGAAATAATGCCTAGAAAGAATAATAAATCTCTTATATTTGAGATTTAAATGTTGGGTAATGGAAACTAGCTGTCAGTCGCCAAGGGGAGCTGCTCCAGAGCTAGCCTGACCCGTTGTGGAGCAGCAGATCTTGGCGCACAGAGGCTTTTCCTGAGGCAGGGAAATGCCAAGGCAGTGGAGACACCCACCAGGAGCCAGTAGCTCTCCTGGGAGACACTGATGAGGCCTGGGCATTGCCAGACCAGCCGTGACCCCCACCATGCCTATACAAAGCAGCCTGGGGAGCGCAATCGACCAGGAGTGTTGCCAACAGGGCATGGCGCGGCAGCCAGGGCGTGGTGCGGCCGTTTGTGTGGCAGTTCACATGGAAGGGTGCATTGGCAGGGCGTAGTGACCCTACCAGCTCAAGAGTTGAGTTCAATTGATGGTCATCACCTTCTCAGAAGGAGCTTAACTATTGTATCCACCTGGCAGAAAGCCATGTCCTCTGCACTGGGCAGAACAGATGTGGCAACCCAGACAGAGCTCCCACGAAAACGAGTAGCCATCCAGGTCTCAGGCTGTAGAGAGTGCCAGAGCCTTTTGCTAGTAATGGATGGCAGTAGTGAGAAAAGCTGTGTGAGGTGTGACCAGGTGGACGATCTACTCAGCCTGGTGCCAGAGCTATGAGAGGAAGTAGAAAGGTTAAGGAGCATCAGGGAGTCTGAGAAAGAGAGAGACTGGTGGAATGATGCTCTGTCCTCACTGAGACAGAAACAGGACCAGCCGCCAGAAAAAAAACAAGATCAAGGGGATCCTGTATGTCCCTGGCCAGGCTGAAGGCAGTAGGTTAAAGGAGAGGAGTGAATGGAGGCAAGTCCACGCTTGGGGTGGCGGGTGAACCCCCTCTTTGCCCACCCCACCTTCCCAGGTGCCTCCGTACAACAGGTATGAGGCTCTGGAAGGAGACCTTACTGCAGCCTTTCAGTACTAAAAGGGAGCTTGTAAGAAAGATGGGGACGAACTTTTTAGCAGGGCCTGTTGCACTAAGACAAGGGGTAATGGCTTTAAGCTAAAAGAGGATAGATTTTGACTAGATAGAAGGAAGAAATTTTTTACAATGAGGGTGGTGAAATGCTGGAACAGATTGCCCAGAGAGGTGGCAGATGCCCCGTCCCTGGAAGCTGAATATGTTCTTGCTCATTGCAGGGGAGGTTGGACTAGATGACCTTTCAAGGTCCCTTCCAACCCAAACTAGTCTGTGATTCTAATAAAAGACACAATTGTTGTGGTTAGATCTCTCTATGTGGAAAGTCGACAAACACATTCTTGAGTTTTAAGAAACCACATTTAATTTTGAAATACCACTACTGACATAACAGATTTTCAGTGTATTTCTGCTAAGCATTTAAGAAAGTTATAGGGCTACTGAACAATGCCATCACACTGCCTCACCAGGAATGACTTGATCAAAACAGCTTTCCTGCCATTCATATGCCTCTGTGGGTAGATACAATTAACTACTTAATTTTCTTAATTGCTAGCATACCCTATTGGTGACAATGGCAATGGTATTAGCAGTTTCAACTGTGTTTGGATTTGGGCAGCATTGGGATTGCACTTTGAAATAGGTTGCATACCTGTAGAGATTGCATGCAGTGCGTGCATCACAGGTTGAGATGTGCTGCTTTAATCCTTATTTATTTTTGGATTGTTAACATCATGATTAAGCAAATTGCAGAATTATTAGAGTCTCTGTGGAGACAATGGTTATATACAAAATAACAACTCTGGCATAAGACAAGAATCTTGAATGGAAGAGTAGATTGGATGGCATGTGCAAATAAGAAGCTTAAGCTTCCGCTCAGATGTATGAAATTAATAAAAATAGACTACAGTTTGACATGATCATAGATTCAAAGCAAAAAATTTTAAGATCCCCTTGCTCCCTTTACTGGCTTGTTTTGAAAAACAGTGATAAGTTCAATTGTGCATTTTTGTCGTAATACCTAATGAGCAGTGTGCATAAAGCTAGAGTGTTCCTAACGTTGAAAGTAAAAGATAATTTTTTGGAAGATTTACTAGTGCTTATTAACAGAAGACAAATGGTAGTAGGAGACTCCTCTGATACTGGTCACTGATGAAACAAAATGGTCTTAGCAGCCTCCACTCATCCAGTAGCTCTTGAATGTTCTGGGGACGTTGGGTGTGACTGTTTCCCAAGCTCAGCTCAAGATTGAAATACTTTGTAAAATCTAATGTAGTAGAATTTAGCAGAATCCACAAATGATATGGTTCACTCAAAAAAAACCATTTTTCTCACTCATCAGAAAAATTTTAATAACAAAGCACTGTAATGAAATTCCATGTTAAAAAGATTGTTTTTCCATCATCTTGGAATATTCTTTCTAATTTTTATTCTTTGATAAGTTTGAACAGTGGAACAATTGTCTCACAGTAAAGTTGTTCATAATACTAATACGTAGCTGTTCTTTTTGAGGACTTGAATGTGACAGCCATTGACGTCACTTGAATGTGATATCCATTCAGTAGCTACCAGTTAGTCCTGCTCATATGGAGCTGATTGAAAGTGCAGTGAAGTCAATGGATTGATCTGGTATTGACTTTGGTTGGTCTGGCTAAATATTGGAATATATTTATTTGCATATCTCCCATTGAATTCCATAGGAGAGAGACAGCTGGATACTTCTGAAGATCTGGGCTTACAATAATGCTTAGATGTAGTTAAGAATGGCAAAAATTGACACCTTAATTTTGTCCCTTAATGAATATCTGATTGGTCTGATTTTGACCTTTGTTGCTGATTTTTTTTTTTTCCTTTTTTTTTTTTGCTTTGGCATCGCAGGAGAGCACTGAATCTAGGAATACTTCGAGACCCCGGATCAGAGGTTGAAGACAGACAATATCAAGTAGATCTTCAATCTATAAACATTGGTACTGCTCATTGGAATCAGTTGAAACCAGAGAAGGAAAATGGAAAAGGAGGGGTTTCGACAGAGAGTGAAAGAAATTCCCAAAATCCAGCACTTGAATGGAACATGGCCAGTAGGTAGGAAGGTTTTTTTAACTTATTCTTTTCTAGAATTGCATAGCACAAACACTGCAGATATCATTCACAGTGTATCAGAATCAAATAATTCTGTATTGGTTTTGCTTTATATTACAGGGATATTTACATGGAGTTTTGGATTATAGATTTGAAATGCATATTACTATTACACTGTAGTTACTGTCTAGTTATTGTGTGCCTTTGGTTCCATTATAAGCTCTTTTCTGAGTGACTTACTGTATGTCTGTAAAAATAACTCCAGGGCTCAGACTTCAGCTTCTCAGTCTACCAGGCATGGGAGGTTTGGGGTTTTATTTTTTTTTTAAACTTTTGTTTGTATTTTGACAAAGCTTGAGTAAAACCAGCTTAGACGTTTCTAAGTTAGAGAAGGATAAAGTAGAACATTTCCTATTGGTTCTGAACTGTCTTTTGCACTTCTGTAACTAAAACCAGATGAATTTTGAGAATGAGATATTTCAGCTGAGTCTCCCTTATTGTGTATTGTATGATACGTGCACACAAAGCCCCACCCTCTAGTTAAACAGGGTTGAAAGATAAAGCATGTATACACTTGCACGGTATTTTAAATTCTGAAGTTTTCAAATATAAAATAGTGGGGTTTAATTGGTAATTTGTGAAAATTTGAAAATTTTATTTTAGTTTTAATATACTTTTCTATACTTAAGAATTCATACAGGTGGTTTAAAACTAAGTTATTATAGACTGTGTAGCAGTCAGAGTTCTCTTTTCAAAGTGACAGGAATAAGGTCTGATGGCCAAGAGCAAGCTTTCAAAAGTCATTTTGTGGATTTAGACGCATTTCTGTTAGAAGATGCCTGTTTGCCCCCACATTTATTTATTTATTTTCATTTAAAAGTCCTTTATATCTAATTCATGCAAAAACAATCCGATTTTTATGAAATGCATGCATAATTTCATGGTTCCTAAGTTTCCTATCTGAATTGAGAGATGAATTCCTGGAAGTGATATAGAAAAATGGGCAGAATCATAAGGAAAGACAAAAGTTGAACTATTGCTGGTTTGCTTTTTAAAAAAAGGGGAGATGAGAGGACTCTCGGAGATTTTTCTGAAAGTAAGGCAAGCTATAGCAAAAGAAGCTACATGAGGATGCCACACAGACTGAGCTTTCTAAGTAGTGAATTGATGAAAGACCAAGAGAGCAAATAAGCTCACTCTGGAGGAGTGCATGCAGGAAAAAGATGTGATCAAGGATAAATTCCAGTTTATTGTTGAAAAATAGAGGTCAGAAAAAGCAGATGTAACCAAAGTAATGATAAAACCACAAGGAGTGAGGGGAATACAGATAAAAATTTAAACACAGTAATAATATCTGTTCTTCATTTATAAGATCACCTGGTTCTTCCCTGTCTTTTAACAATTTTTTTTAAACTAATATAATTCCATAGACAATTTTTCTTTTAAATTCTTAGCCTTGAAAAAATGTGTCTGACCTTCTGATTGGGCCTTGATGTTGGGCAAGTTGCCCATGAAGTTCTTTCTCACAAACCACACAGGGCCACTGGCATTTCTTGAAGGATAAGATGACACTAATCTTCAAAGGACTTCTGGCCAATTCGCAAGTTAAGCTAACATAGCAAAACCAGCCCCTAAGGAATTGGCTTTCCTTTTCTTTCCCATTGGTGACTGGAATCATATTGCCAGCACACTTTGGTCTGAGCTTTCTGGTTATAGATTTGGATAGGAAATTTGGTGGGATTCCTGAAAAACTATTAAGATAAGAATAAGGGAAGCAGCTATTATAGATAATCTGAGTTCTCTTTTTTTTTTTATAACTGATTGGACATTCTTCTTTTCCTCAGCAGACTTCTAAATTAAAATTTTATTAGAATATATTTGACAAATGAGTATGTTTTGAAATTGCTTTTGAATGAATCTTCTACTTGGGTTTTAATTTAGATCAGTTGTAATTAAATACATTAGCTTTTTCTTTCTGTTATACAATACAGTATTTTAATTCCAGCTTGAATTTGTTTAAAGAGAAAGTTGGTATGAGTTTTTTCTTGTCCTTTTGGCTTAAAATTTTCCACATTTACTACAGTTATTTTTCAGATGTTTGCATTTTTGCTTTTTGGTTGGCAGTGAGTTTTGCTGCATCTGGGTTTATTTTATGATCTGTGGAAGTGGTGTGCTGAGAACTGGAAGAACCTGCATTGAACTCTGCCATCCACTGAGATATTTCCAGCATGCATCAAGAGGGTGGCTGCATCGTGTTTTACATGGTGCTTAGTGTTTTCAGAGTGAAATTTATCTTGAGATTTCCTGCAACTACCACAGAAGCTTTATTCTTTGACCTATTTGTGATACTGTTTTCTTTTTTAATTCTTTAGGTTTCTTAGACATGTTTAACCTGGAACATAATGAATTATTTTTACTGAGTTATTTTAGGGTTCATTTCTTTGTTTGGTTTTAATATACTTCTGTTTGTTTTTACTTATCATTTACACACAGTGTTCTGGTTTATTAGGTTCACTGGGTTTTAAGATTACTTTTTGAGATCCATTTCCCTCATTTTTTAATTGTGAGCTGCTATGTGGTGCAGTATAGTATCCAACCTATATCTAAGTATTTCATACAGTTACTTCATAGAAAACTTCAGCGTAGATACCAGACATTCATTTTCCATTTCTATTTCTAAAAGAATAATTATTTTTTTAAAATAAATCAAATATTTGTAAAAATTCTGAAATAGATTAGATTGTAATTTAGTCTATTGGGTTGGAATTTGGTCTTGTTTGAAAAATTTGCGTGAAAACCAAATCACTCTAAGTATAAGATCTATGGATATCATACAAACAAACATTTCAAAGCTTTTGACATAATTTCTCATTTAAATGCTTTAACAATCTTTAAACAGAAAGTAAATTCTTCAAATTTTCCCACTGCTTTTTATGGAGTTCAGTATTTCTGTTACTTAATATCTCGTGGATTTGAATTTTTTTAAAACTTTTACATTGTAATTTGGAAAGCAAACAGCCTTGCTTTGAGACTAAATGTTGAATATTTCAAGGTGTTTAGTGTAAAATTCTTCACGAGGGGCTGTTGTGAAGTGCTGGTGTGATGGCTCCTGTGCCTCCGCAGGTCACCCCAAGAAGAATGGGGGAACTGGAGCTCTCTGGTAGGGTGGATGCCCCCTCTCAGAAAAAAACCGTCCAAATGCTGTGCTGTATTAAGGATCAGGGATCATAACTTTTCCCATTATGAAATGTTTATACTTCACTGTAGATGTTATAAAAAGCTCCCTAATGGTGTAATATATAAAAAGAATACTGGAAACAGTCAGACAGTTCTAATAAGGTTATGTACAAATGAAACCTGTCCACATTTATTCCCTTTACCAAGCAGCATGTGGGGAGCTGGGAGTACTTAACCAAAAGAAGTTTTCTTGATTGAAAACTGCTTTTTCAGCTTGCAGATCTCCTCCTCCCTCTCCCTCCTCTCAATGGAAAAAACAACAGCCCTGAAGGAAATAAAGAAATATATCCTCTCTTGAGGCCTCGCCCCCGTCCCTGTGCAATCCTTCTACAGCTCCCAGCAGCAACTTCTGCTTCCTGCAGCCTGAATAAACTCTGTTTAAAAAAAAATTAATTGAGCTTAAAAGCATTACTCCTCTGTGTGGTAATGAATTGAGTGTGGCAATATACTGCGTTACAGTTTTGTCCTTGGCATACCACCATCTGGAACAGCTCTCTGCAACTCTCATTGAGTACGTCAGGGAGCCAATGATCTGTTGTACAAAACTGAACAAAATACCACTCTTGCTTTGCAAGGATCCTCAGAAAGGTTTCCTGCAGATTTTTCTTTGAATAGTTTTCATTTTCATACTTTTTTGGAAAGTGCAGTTTGCCAAGTTCTAACAAGGAACACCAGAAAAAAATAATCAGTAGATCGATGTGTAGGGAAGTGGGGGCATTCCCTGGGAATCTTTTTGGAATAAAATGCAGTGCGTTTGTATTCAGTACTGTATTTCAGTTGCTGTGTTTATTGTAACTGAAGTTGCGCTTGTATTCATGCATTACAAAGCCTTACTCAGTAAGATGGAGCATGTTATTTTCTTTATTAATCCACAGCAAAGAAGTGTTGCACAGATTCTTAATAAGATGAAAATTAGCTTTACTGAGGCATAATTATATAATAGTCATTCTGTACAGCTGGATGGTGTACGTTTGTTCATTGTCTAATTTTGGTCGTTAGATAGTCCTCAAAATGTTGCTATGCTATTTCACAGTCTCGCAATGTATCTTTGTAACACCTCAGAGCTGAAAGGATGTGAACTGTTCTGCCTGTTGCAAGATGGAGGTCTGAGGCATGATGATGTCATAAGCAGTTAGATGTCGTAATACATTTGTGAATCAGGGATTAACTGATTTATACAACTACATGGGAAACCTGCAAAAGAAAATTCTTTCATAAGTCCTAAATTAGCATGCTAACCAACATATCTTTGGTTTTGCGTACCTCACGCTATTGGAGAACACTATTTGATTATGTGGCCTATTCCATGCTAATACGTGTTTTTATGCTTTTTCAAGTCGCAGAATTCTTTGTGAGGATTCATCTCTCGTAGATTGTAAACTTACATGGCATAAATGAGCTCTTGATTGTCATTCATGTATTAAATGTATATGAGTTTCTCCCTGAGCTACATATTTTTTAAGTACATAAGGGCTCAAACTCTGGATTTAGTAAGAATAGTAAGAAAAAAATAATAATTAAGGCAAACATTTCCAAGTTTCACATCTAGGTTATGTTTAGCTCTTACTGGTCAGTATTTTCTGTTTGTTTCATTTAGTTTTTTCCACATAAGGCATCCAAGTTATAGTCCTCCTTGTACATTTTCACAGCTTAGTCACACAGCTTCGCGCCTCCTTGATTAGTGCAACATCATCTCTTTGGCAGTCCTTTGTCCTCATATAAATTCAACGTGCTTCTGAGTGGATGTAATCAAATACTGACGATTTGATTTGATGTAATGAGATACTGTTGCTTTGATTACAAAATTCTGTTCTTCACATTTTTTTCTCTTTTCTTCCCACATTTTTTGTCATATTAATCATCAGATATGTCTTTGCTTTCAAGGTACTTCTAGACTTCTATGTCTATCCATTTCCTCTTATCTTCTTTCATTTGCTTTGACACATCCACACTCACTGCTCATCAGGCCTCATCATACCAGTTACCAGGGCTGCCGCACTGGATTTTCGAAGAAGCGCTTTCTTGCTCACTCCTAGGCTAACCTATATGCTATAAAGGCATTTCCTGTGAACATTCACGAAGTTATTGCAATGTCTTTTTCCAAATCCTTTCAAGAAGATTTCTTTCTATTATACTGTAATATAAAAACTCACAAGACAGCTTTCAGGTTGCCACTGTACAGATATCGTTAACTACAGTGCTGTTAGTTGTTCCCTTTTACTTCCCTGTTTGCGTGTGGGTGTGTTTTTTCTTGTACTTAAATTGTAAGCCTTTGAGGACAGAGACCATTTTTGTCCAGTGCTTTTACAATGTGGATCTGTGATCCATAACCAGAGTTCATGTTATCATGCAGATACAGCCCAAAGTCAGCACTGAGTAAAAAGCACCTCCAGGCCTTATCACAAATGCTTTGCTGCCTTGTTGCTTTGCGTTAGCATATGGCCTTTCAAATGTGCTGTACTTTTAAGTGTAGATGATCAACTGCTTTAACATCTCTAAAAGTACTAGCTTTTCCTTTTTTTTTCCAAGACAAATATATAACAGATGCATAAATGAACCATGGAATGAATGTGCTGCAGACATAGAGCCATCATTACACTCTTCACAATCAAGTTTTTTCATAAGCTCATGTGGCGTACACCTGTGTTAAGTTAACGGTGCACTTAGGTGCAGTGTGGAAGACTTAATAATTCAAAGTGGAATTTGTTTCTTTGTTCCTTTTGTGCTCTTTCTCATATCCTCTCCCGTCATATTTACTGTGCTCTGTTTGCCTTCTGTTTGTACTTACAATTATTTTGCTAATACTTGATTTGGCTGATGTTCAAATTCACCAACTAGAAACGCAGAAAGTACTAAATAAAGCAGGACAAGAATACCACATAAGGATGATTTTAAAATAAAATTTAAAAATCAGTAATCAATCTGCATAACCAAAAAAGTCTTTTAAGATGCAGTGTGCTGGAGTAACATTTGAAAATTAAGAAATGGGAATATGTATGAGCTGAAAAGTAATTTGAACAATGATTGAAGAGAACCGGTTGTGTGTCTGAGGTTCAACAAATAACTTGCCTTTATAGCTCTGTTTCATATATTGAAATCATACTTACTAGCAGTTTTATGCCCCTTCAAGTGGAAGTTTTCTAATGTATAGCTGGTGTTCTTTCGTAGAATTGTTTTACTATTTAGCTCTTTCATTTTCCTCAAAAACAAAGGCATTTCTTTCTCATGCTGTTGTGAAGGGGAAATAGAAATTGGGTGGAAAGTCATCTGGTTTAAATTTAAAATGAAGGTGATGGCAGGGAGAGAAGCATTTGTAGAACTGGCAAAATCTAAGACCATCTTCTCAGTTGAAGATGTATGCTAACCACTAACGGGTCTTCTTTCTAATTTGGAGATCTAATTAGACTAATCTTGCTTTAAAAACCATCATTACAGACCAGCAGAGCTACAGCTGACCAAAATATTAAAGCTTTTAATATAAGATGGTAGTTTTCTCACACTCACTAATTGGCTTGCTCTTAAGCATACTGCATCCTATTTACAGTAGCGTGCAGCCTGCTCAGCAGTGTTTGTGAAGGTCATTTGAAGCAAAAGTTTATTAGACTTGTGCTTAGTAAATACTAGCTCTGTGGTCTGTAGCATCTGCTGTTAACTTCTGTATACTGTTGTCCTAAATAAATTTAAAAGCTTTAAGGCCTACCCACATCTGGGGTGGGTATATTCCCTTACAGATACCCATGCTTTCTACATGTTTTGAGGACATGTAGCAAGTTATTAGTAGAATCTGAAGCATCAAAATCAAAATAGTCTGAGCAGTAAATTGTTGGATTTTGAATCATTTGAACTTGATTGAATTACAGTCAAGTTATGATATCTATTCAATTTCTTTTTGGTCCAGCTCTTGGCCTACAAACCATCAGCATTTGAGATTGTGTACTTTTCAAGAGAATCCATTTCAGAACCATTACCTTTACTAGACTATGTATATCAATACCTGTTCTTAAGCAAGAGATTTAATTACGTATTCCATATGCAGTCCAGAGATTTCTGCATAGACAGGCATATAACCATATTGTTTAATGATGTTAACATGGATAACTCTAGCTGATGATAAGGACTAATTGTGTAATTGCATAGTTCATGTGTCTGGCTCACTTGTGCGATTGATCATAGAATCATAGAATCGTTTAGGTTGGAAGGGACCTTAAAGATCACCTAGTTCCAACCCCCCTGCCATGGGCAAGAACACTTCCCACTAGACCTGGTTGCTCAAAGCCCCATCCAACCTGGCCTTGAACACTTCCAGGGATGGGGCCTCCACAACTTCCGTGGGCAACCTGTTCCAGTGCCTCACTACCCTCATAGTGAAAAATTTCTTCCTGAGATCTAATCTAAATCTCCCCTCTTCTAATTTGAAGCCGTTACCTCTCATCCTATCACTACATGCCCCTCTAAAAAGTCCCTCTCCAGCTTTCTTCTGGGCCACTTTCAGATACCTAACTGACATGCAGATATATCTAGAGAGTCCTGCAGAGATCTGTTCTCTTCTATATAGTCATGTAGTTCAGTCTTTTCTTTTATACCATGTTAGATAGTTGCATAATTTAGTGTATACTTTTAACTTGCATAGTCTCACAGTTGATAATTTTCTGTTTTCTAAGCATAGGAAAACTTACCTTGACCCAATAACTTTTTGTTGATTTTTAGAGTTCTCCTTTGTGAAATGCAGGTTTTTAGCATTTCTATACATGATGACAGGTAAAAAGAATTATCAAAAAACTATCCTGATGGAAGGGTTCTCCCAGGAATTTGAACCATATCCTCTTTTAGGGCGCTGAGCACCATCTTGATCTCATTACATTATTTTTTTTTTACCGATCAGAGGCTCTCCGATGGCATTTTGTGGCAATAGTTTATTTGACCTGACCCAGAAGATTCTGGCTATTTGGAATGTGTTGTCATAAGCTATTAGTGATCCAAATATAACAGGGTTGTGCCTCTAGGCCTAGTATTTGGTTAAAGGAAAAAAAAAAAATAAACACCCAGCTGGAAAACAAATGTAATTTTCAAGTTTAATGGCACAAATATTCTTAGCAAGCAGACATTGATATTTAGATGAAAAGGTACCAACTAAGAGCAATCAGTGACAGAAGGAGTGGAGGAAGTCTGACACCCCTCCATTTTCAAAGCATTTTAAACATCTTCAGCAATAGTTGTTACAAATTTAATGTGCGAGCCCTAGAGTTTCACAGGGTTTGCTAGTTTAATTTTTCATGTCTTTGATTTTTTTGTCAGTTATGTTGTTGTGTGCAGAATTTTTTCACCACAGAGTTTTAAGTATGAATTCAAATATTCTGCAGGCTTCAGGACAGCTATTCATAAAGTGAAGAGCATCCACAGGCAAGTTTGAAAAATACTGATAATAAAGTTTGTATCATTGTTCAAATGGTTTTGTGTAGTCCATTAAACAATAGAAGCAATGGCAAATGTCAGACTTGTCTACCTGGAGGTGAGTTGAAGAGTCAAATATTTAGAGATACTTTTTCTGTGAAATGAAGGTAGAAGTCTGCCTTTAGGACTGGAAGTAACGTGATGTATAATGGTGATATTTAATGCTTATCAAATCAAATGCTAAACTGGTATTGAAGCCGTTTTGTGCTACATGCTGGATGTAAAGAAGAATATGAGGTTTTGCCGCTAAACAATTTATAATGTGATTAAATCTTTTTTTTTTCTTTTTTCTTTTTTTTTTTTTAAGCATAAGGCGTCATCAGGAGAGGAGAGCAATTTTAACTCCAATTTTAACAGATTTCACAGTTCGAATAACTGCAGCTCCTGCAATTATTTTTACAAAAATTGATGCTGCAGAGAATTTACACCCGGAGGTTAGTACAAAATGTGAACAGAAGTAGCATTCTTTTTAATATATTGATAATCTTAATATTTTACTGTTCCACCATTTTAAGTGTCCAGGTGTTTTCAAATACAGAGATCACCAACTAGGGAGGGGAAGTCTTATTTACTAGCTGAAATGCTCTTTCTCTGCTGGAGAACGAATTTGTGTACAGCATTCGATATTAAAGGCAGCCTGTGTAGAGGTAGATAAGCCTGTTTGCAATTCAGAAAATAGGAATCCTTTAATGATTTCCAGCAATATTTTTAAAAGATTTGTGATGGAAAGGTGTTGAGAAGAGGTGCTACAGTACAACATTACAAAACATTGTATTCACAAGCTTCCCATAAAGAAGCCTGAAAATGCAATCTATACACTATCTATAAGAAGAAAGTTGAGCCGAGTTCTTTTAGTCAGATTTTCAAGCCCACCAATTTCCCACAAAGCATGCATTCCCCAGCCATTACTGTGGGTACTTCAAGGTTTTACAGATTTAACAATCACTTTTACCAGTCTGTGGTTCAGCTTGTTAATGATTAGTCTGTGAAGAATGTTACACACAAAAGGTATTGTCTCCCTTTTTGGCATTAGTTTGTAGCTCAAGAATTTAAAACGTTTTATGTAGGAGAAATATCAGAAAGTTTTTGTCAGCTCACAAGGAATATTTCTCATAACAGCTACCTCCTGGGAAGAGCAAAACTGGTACAGGGGCATAAAGGGTATTAGGTCTGTGCTGCAATGTGCAATAGGTGTACATTGTTGGAAAATAATAGCTAATGGATATAGAAAGAAAAAATTGACAACTTCATCTTTTGTGTAAGGCATCATCACAAGGGCAGATGGAAAATTATTCAATGTAAAAAAGAAGTAGAAAGCTTAGGGGGTGGCTAGGATGCATAGAAGTTATTCAAATAAAAAAAAAAAATCTCTGAGCTTTACTAGTGCTCATGTTCAAGAATTTTAGTGTCTTTTGTGCATACATTCTTCTTGTTATCTATTCCCTGGGTGACATTGACTGATGAAGGGAGAGGTCTAGTTTAGAGCTTGAACATTGTGCAATCTTCTCATGAGAAGGGACAGTACTTGTTAAGCAACCCTTCTGCGTTGGTTCTGGTTTTCATCTCTTTATTACTTGCCAGCAGTGGTGAGGAGCTTTTTTTTGTGCTAGATAACACCAGTAAAACAGTGGCCATCCAGTTAGCTTTGCCAAGATATTAACAATGGTTTACAGGCAAAGAGAAATCAATTAGGTTGGTTATGAGTGAGTTCCTACACGTGATTTCATCATAAATCAAGCAGAGTTTATGTTTAAAAAAAAAAATAGTAGTACATCCTTTTCTTGGAAGGAAGGGAGAACTGTAGTCGTTGCCAGGAAATCAAAAACAAAATCTGACAGTCCACTGTTTGATACTACCAAGAGATGGAAACAAGACCTTACACACGAGATGCTTTTCTTGCAAAATTTGTCTTAATAGTTATGCTGTTGAAAGCAAAGCAAAGAATAAGCCACATCCTTGTTTAGAAGGCTGAGACACCACTTTCTCCTAAAAGACCTAATTAATACTGTATACAGTGTTGAACCATTGACTACAGCAGAGACTCACAATACAGTTCAATAGAAGCTGAAAATTATTTCCCCAGTAGCTGTTATCTAGTATTTTCCCTTAATTTCTCTACAGGAAATTTTGGTGTGTGGTCATTCTTTGGAGGTGAATGTTACAACAAACCTGGATTTCTTCCTCAATGTGGCTCAAGTACAACTTCTTCAGCAGCTGGTACAAGCCAATGTGGTTGGACTGGAACCTTCCAGTAGCACTGCTGAGGTAGGTTTTTCCCTGGTTTGCAGCTGTGTTGCTTAGAGTACCGTAACTCTGATCAGGTGTTTGCATCATCTAGATAAAATTATATAGGTAAATGGAATACATGTATTATTATTGCTTTTTGGTCAGCTTTAAAATGCATTCTAATTTTGTTCTAACAATAGGGTGTGTTATTTTAACAAGAATATTATTCGGTAAATTAGACTAAGGTGATTCTGCAGCATCTTACATACAAGGAGAATTATCTTATGTAAACAATAAAGGAAATAAATTTTGAAGTAGTTTTTTGAGGTTGTTTGGCATTTAATTTGAACTTTTATTGAAGCTTTGGCATCTTCATATGAGTTCACATACTACACTGTGTGCTTCACTAAAGCCAGTAGACTATAAAATTTTCACCATGCCTGGTAACCACTACTCACATTAACTGTCTTCACTCGGATCCCTAAGATTCAATCCACCTGTGAATATTCTCATACTTCCTCAGTGAGAATGGTGATGGGTACATCATGATGGGTCCTTCATCTTTGCAGCAACTAATATCTCCTTTTTTCTGGAGTTTTACAGTGTTCAGCTACTATATGTTGAACTTGTCATTCTTCTTTATTTCTGGAATTTGATACCTCAATTTGCATTAAAGGCCTGTCACTAACTGTGACAGACTTTTAAGTTTAAATTATTAAACTTCTGGGCTGGTGCAAAAAAAGTTAGGAGAAAAGTAAGTGAAAACTTTGACATAAGAAAAAATGATCTATTTCTTATCTTCAAAACCAGGAATCTAGTCAGGCTGACAGCATCTTTTAAAGACAGTTGAAGTTGGTATGTGACAAGGCAAAAATTCCACTGGAATGGTTGTTGGACTCGTTGAGAAATCTGCACAAGTAAGAACAAGAGTTAGGGAGAGAGTTAAAGAGCAAGACACAATCAACTCTTCCTTTCCAAGAATCTGGCTAATGGGAGAGCTGAAGAACTTTTCCCCTTCCTTTTCTTAATCTTACAGATGCAGCATGTATATGAGTCTGGGTGGAAGCGAGGAATGCTCTAGAGCAGCCAAACTACTTCTATTCCTCTCTCCTCACCCTGTCAAAACTCCAGAAGTTGTTTGTATCCTAATCTAGGCATCACATCATGCCACCGCTCCTTTATCCCTTCCCAAGGATAGAGGGAAATAAGGGCATTGTTTCGTTACTATGTTGAAATGTGAAAGATGTAGAAAAGAAATGCAGTGTATCTTTCTTTTCCTTGGATCCTTTGCAGACATAGGGCCTCTTTTGGAGATGAACATTATAAATAAGTATATATGGGAATATCTTCAATAAATAATTTGTGGACCACCGTTTTCCCATTGTCAGTGGAATGGATAGAATCAGAAGATTTGAATGGTTGCCAAGAATTTTAATTTTGCGTTGGCGCTGTGCAGAAGTGCTGTATGACTGATGTGGACTGTACAAACTTAAAAGCAATTTACTGCATAATTTCGGAAAGTGTTTTGTTGACTACATCCCAAGATACCTATTTGTTCTTCATTGATATCTCCCTTGCATTGTTGAGGTCTCCTATAGTGAGTAATGGGAGTATTTCTGATTCAGGGTGGTGTTTGTCTTCTCTTTAATAAGTTGTAGAACTGTATCTTGACTCACTATATTGAAAATTTAAAATCCAATAGTTGGTTACTTTTTGTATAGTTCTTTCTTCAGTGTTCTGTAGTCTCATGTGCCTATGTGAAGCTACCCCACCCTCTAATATACACACATTTATTATTATCCTCATGTTTCTCCTTTAATCAGCAGAGAGAAACATAATACACATTGTATGCTGGTATACTGCTGTTTTCATCTCAATGAATGAAGTCTGGAGCCTGCACATGGCTATTCATACTTCACACCTGCTAATTATTTCATTGCAAGAATCAAAACATAATTTACATTGCAAGACGGCTCTGGAGACCACTCCTTTGCTCAAAAGAACACTGATATCAAAGCTAGATCAGGCTTTTCGGTGCATTGTTCAGTCAAATCTTTCTTTATCTCCAAGGAAGAAGGTTGCACTGCCCCCCTGGGTAATTGTCGCATGCTTAACTACTCCCATTCTGGCAAGTTTTTGTCTTCAAATTCATTCAGAATTTTGCTTGACACAACTTTTAACCATTGCCTCGCAACATTTCAGTGTACGTCTGCAAGAACAGTCTGACTTTATCTTCTTCATAACCCTGCTTTAGGTAACTGGAAACAGTAATTTGATAGCCCACCGCCATCCTTAGACTTCTCTTTTCCCATCTAACAGATCTAGCTCTCTCACCCTCTCCTCATACATCTTGTGCTTTAACCTGTTAACCCTCCTGATAATCTTCTTCCCACACAAGTTTCTCAATCTTTTTCTTCTGTTATTGAGCTCAAAGCTAGAGACAGTATTCTAGATGTGGACTCACAAGTATCTAATAAAAGGAAATAATCTCACCTCTGATCTACTGGCTATGCTCTTATTATTGCTACCCAGTAAGTACTTAGTCTTCAACGCTACAGGGGCATGCTGCTGTAACATGTCAGTTTGTTGTCCAACAGGACCCCAGGTTCTTTTCTGCAAAACTACTCTGTAGCAGTTGGGTTGGGATTTTTCCATCTCAGGTGCAGGACTTTGCATTTACCTTTGACCTTCATGAAGTTTGTGTTAAACCGTTTCTCCATTTTGTCAATGTCCCTCTGACTGGTACCCCTACCCCTTAGTGTATCAACAACTCCCCTCAGTTTGGTGTCATCTGTGAACTTTCTTTGGGTATCATAGAAGCGATAGAGTTGGAAGGGACTTTAAAGATCATCTAGTTCCAACACCCCTGCCATGGGCAGGGACACCTTCCACTAGACTAGGTAGCTCAAAGCCCCATCCAGCCTGGCCTTGAACACTTCCAGAGGTGGGGCATCCACAACTTCTCTGGGCAACCTGTTCCACTGTCTTACCACTGTATGTTTTTTATCATTGCCGAGGTCACAGAATTACAGGGATTGGAAGGGACCTCTGGAGATCATCTAGTGCAACCCCTTGCCACAGCAGGGTCACCTAGAGCAGGTTGCACAGGATGGCGTCTAGGCAGGTTTTGAACGTCTCCAGAGTCGGAGACTCCACCACCTCTCTGGGCAGCCTGTTCCAGTGCTCAGCCACCCTCCAAGTCATGAAGTTCCTTCTCATGTTTAGATAGAACTTCCTATGTTCAAGTTTGTGCCCATTACCTCTTGTCCTATCACTGGGCACCACTTCAAAAAGACTGGTCCCATCCTCCTGGCACCCTCCCTTTAAGTATTTATAAGCATTGATGAGATCCCCCTTCAGTCTTCTCTTCTCCGGACGAAAAAGACCCAAGTCCCTCAGCCTTTCCTCATAAGAAAGGTGTTCCAGCCCCCTAATCATCTTTGTAGCCCTCTGCTGTACCCTCTCCAGCAGTTTCCTGTCCTTCTTGAACTGGGGAGCCCAGAACTGGACGCAGTACTCCAGATGCAGCCTCACCAGGGCAAAGTAAAGGGGGAGGATAACCTCCCTCAGCCTGCTTGCCACACTCTTCTTGATGTACCCCAGAAAAAAAAGACATTAAACATCATCAAACGTTGAGGAATGTCACTCTAACTAGAGTTCAGCTGCACTTTGGAACAGTGGCTGTTAATCTCTGGTTTTAGTGGTCCAGTGTAGTTTTTACCCACCTTGTATTCCGCCCATTCAGTTCACACTTGGATTCAACAGTTTGGATACAAGTCTGCTGTGGAAGACTCTGTCCAAACTTTGCTTAAGGTCAAAGCAAACAACATCCAGTACTGTATGCACAGCATCAATCATCTCATCATAGGAGGCAATCAGATTGTGGTAAGGCATGATTTACCTTTTAGTAAATACGTGTTGTTTGTTCCCAAAAACTTTTTGTCCTTCAAGTGCCTGGAATTGGCTTCTCTGAAATGTGTTCTGTCACCTTCCCAGGGTCTACAGCGAGGCTCACTGTCAAGTGATACAGTTATTTATAGTGAGCTTGTTGCCTGATACAGTTCTCATTTTTGTCATGTGTCTTGCTCTTAAGTCACTGTCCAAAATACTTAAAATAAGCAACCCCAACATTTTAAAATTTCAGTTGAAGTTCAGCTCAGTCAGCTGACAGTACGGCTATTACTCCTCTTTTCCTCTCCCCTCTGAAGTTAACCTTCTTAGCAATGATATAGCCATTCCTGTTTCTAAGATGAATTTTCAGGGTTTTTTGTATTTTTTTTATAGATTGCTCATTTTTTTTGTTAGTTGCAGACTTTTCAGTTTTGAATTAAATTCGAAACAGTTCTGCTGTAACTTAAAAACATGGATTTGCATTCTATGTTTTATTTAGTTTATTTTGCCCTGGATAAACAGTGAGAAATTATCAATAGTTAATGAATTATCTTGTAATAATACTTCCCACAATTACAATTATCTTGTAATTACTTCTCACAAGTAATATAATTACTTGTCAGTACTATAATTACTTGTGAGAAGAGAGCCTACTGCTGATATATTTATTCATTGGTCCCTGAGGCCTCAGCTGTGAACGAACTTCAGAGAACCATTGTGTTTCTCAGCACCTTTTCTCTCTGTTGCACCCGACTCGCGCTCATGCCTAGAGAGCTTTTTCTTAGGTGTTTAACCTGTTTTGTTGGAAAGAAAGCAATCTTTTAATGGCTGAGTTGAACAGCCTTTTGTGGCTCTTCAACAGCAGGAGTTGAAGAGCTTCTTTGTTGTTTATTTTTAAAGGAAAAAAATGAGGTATCCTTTGTGCAAGCAAGTTTAGTAAATATGCTAAATAAAATTGCAGTGACAAAACTGTGACATTCCTAATTATTCCTGTCCATATTATTCAAAGTTGTTACATAATTAATATTTCATTTGCCTTTTTTAATGTGTAGATGAGGATACACTGAGGAAAGGGATGTGAAGTTTTCCAAGGGACTGGATTTAAGCAGATTGAAAGCAGGTGGCTATCCACATTGTATCACAATTTTGGCACATTGCTCATTAAGAAAACCTATGCCACTGAAATTAATTCACGCCCAACAGATGTTTAGTACCATGAAAGTATATGACCTGCTTGACATCAGTCACTGGAAGGAAAAAGTTTTTTTCTTTTGATGTTTTGCATTAGGTACCATGGATATTACACATCTCACACACTGAAAGTAGAACTGATTTTCTTATATAAATTTTACATAAATGCACACTCATCCCTGCTGTTTAGCCAACATAATTAATGTTTCATAGAGAAATGTAAGGTTCATTTTGTAGTGGACATGGCATTGAAAAACAAAGTCATTTCTGTTTCTAAGTCAGATAGAAAAATCTTGAAACCATGTAATTAAATTTTGTCTAAATGTACTAGTAATAAAAATCTAGCAGTAATCTAATGAGGTACAAGTAATTTATCTTTTTTAAATATCATGGTTATAGTAAATGGATTTTTTTTGTTATCCCTGCCTTTAGCCCAGTACTATATGTACATGTATGAATTTGAAGCGTAGAATTTCAGATTAAAAATTATAATAATAATCCATACTTGATTATGATAAACTTATGGATGGGGTTTTAAACAATCAAGTAACTAAGACTGGAAATACCTTGATTTTACAGCTGCCAGTTTTGATGTGTGAATAAACATTTGACCTTTGGAGTCAGGGAAGCAGTTGTGGTGGGTTTTCTAAAGTTTTAGGCAATTTATATTTGTGCTTTTCCTCCCCCAGCCTCCTGTGGCAGCATGATGGTCTCAATCTGGGTTTCAAATAAAATTAAGAACTTCAGCTTCAAGTGTTGGAAAGGCAATAATCCACTTAGCATTCAGTCCAACACAAAAGAAAGCATGTTTGCATCTCATTTTTATAGGAATAAATAACTTATGGGAATGTTACTAGAAGTCTAGCTGTGAGCAGTGATGTTCTTTCTCTAAAGAGAAGGGGAAGAATGCAATGTTTGCCTTTTCCCCGTGTTCTTGTTGACTTGTAGCAGATGAGTACGAATCAGCAGTATTACAATGGATAAGTTTTCAGCAGAAAATACTTTTAACAGTTTCTGTCTGGATCTCGCTCTGGATATAAATTTATGTTTTAAGCCTTGGTGATATGTGGTATGTAACATATAAAACATGCCTTGTACATGTTGTAAGTACTTTACAATCTTTTGTGAGAGTCAGTATATATCTGTAATTCAGAGTATGCCTGTCTTTAATAGTAGATATTTCTATAATCTGTCAGTGTTTGGAAACATGACTGGAAGCCACTAGTGTACATTATATGAGGTTTGTCTTACTCTTGATACAGTGCATTGGTACGTGGAGTAAATGGGAAGATAAATTGGCTGTATCACCACTCAAATTAAGGCAATTATATTCTAGCAATGTATATTGCTATATTAATGGTATTTCTAATGCAGGTCCTCTTTGGTGCAAAGTAGGACCAACAAATTCATTTTCTTCCGTTAAAAAGCATGCAAACAGAAAATTACAAGTCTTCCTGTGCCTCAAAAGTTTGTGTTCCTACCAATAACTTCACAAACCTAAAAAAAATGTAGTCCCTGTTTTTTAAAGACTCTCTGAAATATGGAAATAGAGCAGAGGTCACATCCTGAAATTATTTTTTATTATAGTCAGCAAAACTTTCCTAGCATGAGTGACCATACCGTTTTTTCCTGTTTTTAAAAATGTGGGTACTACTTGATATCTGCTAGAGACGATCTCTTGGATTCCTTTTCAATTTTACCTCTGTTTTTACAACATACAAAAATGAATATTGACCCTCAAATGAGTCCAGTATTAAAATATTGCTATGTCTTTACATTTATTTGCTTTTGTTATTACTAGGAATCTGTTGCAATCAGTTCTTTAAGGCAGTCCTGAAAGCTGAATTTATAATTTTGCTCTTTAGGCTTAAAAAGGAAGAGCTCTCCTAGTTCTTCCTTACCAGTGGATTATCTGACAAAGCTAGACAACAATTTAGCACGTTTTGATTTGAGAGTACTCAGGATCTTATTATGTGCTTTTTGCAAAGACATCTGAAGAGTTTGAAAAATAAGTATAATTAATGAAAGGTCACAAACCACATTTAATAGTGCACGAAATAAAACTCTACCTTTGCCTGTAAGTATTTAGATAAAAGTAGGCTCTTTGCTGCCAGCTTCTCTCAATAAATAGAATTATAATATCTTTTATAGTATATCTGAGTTTTCCTTTAAATATGTTTGTAATTTGGAACAATTTGTATATGGGTCTCAAAACCCACAGACATACCTTAATCCAGTAAACTGCAATTATTAAGTTAGTAAGACTGACTTCTCAGAAAACGTTTTTTCTTCTCAATGTGAATTCAACTAGATGGATTAATCTCTGATTCTACTGACATAAATTATTTAGTAAGGCTAGAAGACACGATACTGATGGTTGTTAGTTTTTATCAGAACATTACAATTAGAAATACAATTCTGTATGTGTGCCTTGAACAGAAGATCAAAATGTAGTTGTAAGTTGTAGTTGCTCTATCAGTGAAATTAGAAGAGTTGAAGTTTTGTCATTGCTGAATTTCTGGAATATTTTATTATGACTATATAAGCAGAATAATAAGGATTGTTAGAGTTCTGTTTAACTTACTGATTAGCCTACTATAATCTTCCAAGTGCCAAGAGCTGTTCTTAACTTTCTCCTTTCAACAGTTTAGCATTGCAGGTTAGGATGATATTAGATCATAGCAGGTGCCTGTTCAATAAATAACCAATAATTAATTCAATAACTTAAGCCGATCCACTTGCTCTTAATTTTTTCCAAGCATAGGTACATTGAATGACAGAGTTTCATCAGTCGCAGTGAATCTGACTTCATTAAGGGATTATCTAATCATCAGTGCACTTGGCTTTTGTTGGAGGCATCAAGTGGGCTTTGAAGGATTGGTAGTGATACTGGATTTGTGCGATTTTAGTCACTATTTAGGGTAGAACTAACGACTGGAATTTTTACTGGTTTATGAACTTAAGTAAATTAAGAGATTTTACAAACTTTAATGAAAACAGATAAATTGCCAAAGTGAAATTAAAAGTATTAATTGGAAAATAGATAGCGGTGCAACTTCAGACAAATAAGCCATATGATTAGCCTGAATGAGACAAGTAGTTAGTGTTAAGGGTGAAAGAAAAGACATTAAAACTGATTTGGGCAAATAAAGAGGATGTCCTTTGGAAGGTTGTCTAACATTGGAAACAAACCTGACAGGTATGGAAGCTTTTCTATCATTAGGGTTATTTTGATAATTCAGAGTTTTATAGAATCTTTGATTAAGGTGACAGTGGAGATCACTGTGATTGGAATTAGACTGTAAGATTTCTTTTGATTAATTCATCTTTAGATGAGAGATTTTTAATTAGATTTTTAAATGATTGTCTGCTCCATAAACAATTTTTCTAAAAATAATAAAATAATTCAGTGATAGAGAATCCGCTATAGTCATTCATAAACTTTTCCAATCAGTGATTCTTTCCCAGTTAAAAAAGTGCACCTTATTTCTTGTTTAAAAGTGACAATCTGACTTTTAAAAATTCAATAATTACTGTTAATGCCCAAGTGTCAGAGGTGGCAGTCTGTGTTACCTCTTTTCCCTTTTATCTGGAAACCGTATTTGAAATGGCTGACTATATTTTAAGGCTGGAAGAATAAAGACAAAATACACTGGATATATACTGGCTTTGAATCTCATTGGAAAAGTGTTTTTCCATGTGTATTGAAGGAGAAGAATGGGAAAAATCGGGGAAAAAAACAGCGTTTAAGATGTGAAAAAGCTTCCCTCTTCCAAATATTTGACTAGATCAAATCCTGAGGACTGTTAAGCAACTATAAGCATTATTAATCTTACTTAGGAAGCTTGATTTCACTGGAAGTTCTTGGTAAACAGGACTAAGTAATTGTCTCCTGCCTCAAAAACAAAATACATTGTGGTTCTCCGTTTTATGCTTTGGTTACATAAATATAGACAGTCATCAAATTAGCAACCCCTTGTTTAAACTTTAAAGGTGTGATTTCCAAATGAACTATATTTGGTGGTTTGTAGGGCAATGTTGTAAAGATTAGTGTAGACAAAAATAATAAAGAAGTGATGATTTATGGTTTGTTGGGGTTTTTTAAGTGTTTTAATATTCTGTAAAGAGTTTCACGCCAGGTCTCTAGTGCTGTGTTTTTACTTATTATAAGCCCTAGCTTTATACTCTTTTATAAATTCATCTTTGATGTACAGTAGACCTATTGTACTGACTTATTCATAAAGTATAGTCTATTATTGCAAAGAATATTGCTTTGATCTGCTTGACAGGTTTAAAGTATGGACACATATGTGGTGTTTGATAAATTACCTGAGGGGCAAAGAATGTTGCTGCCTTTTCATAATTATTCACTTTTTTAGAATTAATATATGCCAAATTCTTACAAGAAGAAGATATAATACCTGCACATGGAGAACAGAAATGAAAGTGCTAGGAAAAGAAATACAAATATAAGAGTGAAGTGCATTTAATGTCCTGATTTTGTTTGGTGATGCACTTAAGATTATAGGTGCAATGTTAATAAAAGGACCATATTTCCTCATTCTAAAAAGAATTTTTAATATTCTGGGAAAAGTCTTTCCAATGTAAATGATAACTAGTTTTACTGCTGATCAGTGATAGAACAGGTGAGTTCTCAAGGAGTTTTCATTTCTTAGTCTGGCGAATCGATTTCCTGGTGTCCATCACTTACCACCTGGAGATTTTTGGCAAGAGAGCATCTATTTGTCATACTAGCATTTAGAAGTGGAAAATACAAGAGCTCCTCTTTGAAAAAGAAATGAAATACAAACCAACACTCATCTTGGTCTGCTGCTGTCCATGTAGGCATACATGGATATAATTTCTTACTGCAAGTCAGTAAATCTTGTATTCGTCAATCAAATATGACCATTGAGATCATTACCAACTATTTTTTGTACAAAGTACTCCTCCATAAGCTTCAGAATAAGGCTAGACTTTGGGAAAATATTAATTTCGGAATAAATGCTTTCTTTTTCTTCACAAAATCTCTGTGAGGATTGTGGCTCTAGGAGAAGAATCAGTTACACTAGTGAACACAAGATGCTTGCTTTTAAAATTCAAGGCAATTTGAACATCTGAAGTATTTCCAGAGGATGTCATCTAAAGCCCTCACCCATTTTCTGTCTCCTGCTGGTGTATTTCTCCCTATCACCTCAATCCCTGTTTGTCAGGTTACATAGTCTTGTTTGTTTATTTTTTGTTAGCCCAAATGCACACTTCAGTAGACTACAAGTCCATACCTATCCCATACAATCTGAAATTTAGATAGGTAGCTAATATAGTAATAAAAACCAGCATAAGCTATTTCTTGAAAGAATCAGCCAAATTCATTAGCTTTTGCATCCATCATTCTTTTCTTATTCACAAGGTTTTAATTGCAGTGATGAATGCAGTACTCAACAATCAGTTGTTGCAAATACAGAAATATTTGCTCACAGTAGAAGTAGAAACCAAAAAATTGTCCCTGTTTTGGATCTTTCTCAGACTCCCCTGCCACTTTCTGGCATTCTGTTATTTCTGCCAGAGCAATAAACAAAGCTTTCAAAATTCTTCAATGTACTTGCTGGTATTGCATCTACATGTTGCTAGCTGTTAGAATACCATAAATCCTGCAAATTTAATGCTTAAAAAATCATTTCTTCCCCTAAAACACATTAAAAAAAAATCTTCTTGCTGAAGTTGAGGAGAAACTGTATTTGACAATTGAGATGGTGAAGGAGGGACTTAGAGGTACTGCTAACTGGTCACACAAAGAATGACCTGGGACTGAAGTACCTGGTTGGAATTTTTATTCACAACTGATACATATTTCAAGCATCATGTGCAGTCAGAGGCAATAGCCGACAGACACAAGCTGTCATTCACGTGGGGGCAGTGTTGAGCAAAAAGGGGGGAAATCTTGTATGGGCCGATCTTTGTTTTCTTCCAGTAATTCAAGGCAAGACCTGCTGGCTAATGTTTTCTGATTTTGTAATACCTGCTTCTAGGTATTTGACTTTTGAGCACTCCATCTAGGCTACCCAAGCACTGGCCTCAGCAGTGTTCGTCAGCCTGCCAGATGATATTTTGCTTCTAGACCTTGCTCTTGGCCAATCACTTTGAGTAAACCCTACCAGCAGGTGTGACATGTTCCATAAGGCTAACCCCCGTGTCCTGGGAAATTGCAAAGACAACCCAGCAGCTTCCTGAATAAATGATATTAGTATTGGGGACGGGCAGAAGAAGCAAAAGTTGTTTCAACTTTGGCATTTTGTTCTTTTACCACAAAAATTGTTTTTGGAGTCTAACTAATATGAAGATTGGATATTTCATAGCGAGCAGAATGTTACTTGTAACCATTCCAATAACAGGGAAGGCTGGGGGAAGTACAGCTCCTATCTGCTCAGATACCCAAACAAAATCAGCAAACGCTTCAGTGAGCATTAGGCAACACACTAATTACAGCAAACTAAGAGGTCTTCAAAAGGGAGAAAGCATAGAAAACTCATCTGTAGCAGCTGATTCCTTTCTAGCCTGGTTGAATCAAATTATATACTTATTTGTCACATTAGAGACATTGCAGTAATATCTGCAGAAGATACAAGTCATTCTCTGTCACTGGAGATTAGGCTTCAGAAAGCATTTCTGATAAATTATAATACCCTGAAATATGCTGGCCTAGGAAGTCTGGAAGAGTATTCTGAAAAAGTATTTCTCTGTGCTTGCTTTATTTATACTTTTTTCCCTAAGCATCCACTTATGGCTGCTGTCAGAGAACAGGAGTCTAGAAGGACCTTTGGTCTGACTCAGTAGGACCATTCTTATGTTTTCTTGTAGTTTATTTCTGCTCATGGCAATCTCATCAACCTTCTGTTGTTGCTATAACTTCAATGTAAGATAAAGAACATGATCAGCAGGAGGTATGTACAAAAGTGCTGTTACAATTGTGTCACACATAAAATTTGAAGGAATGATAGCAAATGGAGTTTATAGCTTTCTTGCCTGTGGTACTTTAACAGAGCAAGCTCTTGAGTGAAGATCAATTTAATTAAACTTTAGTCAAGGTTATCAATGTATTACTTCTGTGGAGAATGAAAAAAAAATCACATAGTACCATACTTTTTGTTGAAATGAATTTGTTTTCCATTTGTACTTTGTTTAAAAATAATAACAGTCAGAAATCTGGTAAAACAAGTTCCAGATAATACTACTTAAGAAGCCAGACAGCCAAAGTGTGAAGTGGCAGATGCACATGTCACACAGATGTTGTGTTGACTGGTTAGTATCCTTATGGAAAGCTTGTGTAATTGGAAGTATTTTTAGTATGTTGAAACTTTGAGAAGTTGGCATCCTCATTTACAAGTTTCTTTTGAAGAAGCTGTTTATCTTTTGTCTTTTGATTCCTGAAGTCTAAGGTAATCAGTGTTAGAGAGCCAAAACAGTCTTGGTTTCTGTATTTTATATAGATCAGACGAACTTAGGTATGTCTTCATATCGGAAAGTGTCTTGGCACATAAAAAAGGTAATGTTGTGTGAAGATAGCTTCCTGAGGGTTTAAAGACTTTTTTCATGATGCATTTGAAATTTGTTGCGATGACTAGAAGCAGAGCAAACTTAGTGTATGGTAACAGTAATGTCCCAGAAACAGTAGGTATTGAAAAGCGAACCAATAAAATACTTCCCAGAGAATTTTGACTTTCTTGTAGTTTGCGCTATTACTGATCAGATCTTGCGCATCTGCTCAGTTTTGCCCCATGTTTTAAAGCTTCTAATTTTCATTTCAAGGAATAGCAGATCACACAGCATGTAGTACCATATCTTTGATATCCTGGGCTATAAGATGCTTCCTGGTGAGTTAGCATTACAGTAATTGGAGAATCACAAATTTATTGCAGCTGGTTAATAAGTTTAATAAAGTTGTTAGCAGCAAGCTCATTACCTGGGATGTGTAGACTGCATTTTTGCATGAAAAATCAGTGAATGTAGCTTTCTTTTTTTTTTTTCTTTTCATGATTGTATGTTTAAAAGCATAAGGTATTATAAAACATCTAATTAGGTTACAAAGTGTAAAGTTTAAGATAATAGCCCTAAGAAACAAGGTAAAGAGAAAGTAACAAAGTTTGGATTATTTAGATTTGAAGCAGTTTGATAGAGGTTCTCAAGCAGCTTGACAAGTGCTAGCTTAAAATTAGGCTTGATTATTCTCACTGTTTATTTTAGGGCTTTGGAAATAAAGGAATATTTCCACAGAACGGTTTTCTCAGATGAGAAAGATTGCAGAAAGTGTAGTTCTAAGTACACATCACAACTAGATCTCCAAAGTAGCTCTAATTTGCGTCACTGGTGTTAAGAGATGTCTTATGCTTCCATTCCTGTATGGCGAGGCCACTTCTGTGTGCTTTAAATCCAGAGTATGCCTTGTACACCCCACATGAATTTGTAAAGGAGAATCACTTCCATAACCTAAAAGCTCACTAGGTTTTGATAAGGAGGGATGGCATTTCATATCAATCTGATTAATGTCCTTAGAATGTGAAAAAGGAGAATGAAGAACTAGGAAACAAAGGGAAATCTGTTTTGCTGTAAATGTATGTAATCTTTAGCTTCTGTCCTAGAATTACTAGAGACAAAGAATGTTCCAGACTGATTCTTGCAACCAAAATGGCTGTATTGAAGAGTTCTTCATGCTCAAGATTCTGCAAATACAAAACTAAAGTGAAAAAGTAGGGTTTATCGTCTCTTTTTGAGATACAAAGCTAAGAAAATTGTTATTTTACAATGAAGTGTCTGTTTAATAAGCATTCTGACTTATGTAGTTCAGACGGATAAATAAACATATGAAATAAGATAGATATTAAACTTATAAGGTAAAGAAAAGAATTCTCAGAATGGTAAAACCAAACATGAAATTGAAGATTCAAAGTGTATTTCCTTTTTGTTAGGAAGAAAGTGTTTTTTCCTGCTAGTTTTTAATGTCCACAAGGTATGTTGAAAAAAAGTGGGAAGTTGTATCCCGTAGCCATTTAAAGACTGCTTGATTCAGGACCAATTTCTCTGACATTTTTCTTAATGTTTTCTGTGACTACTTAAAGTATGTTCATGCATATCGAGATTTCACATAAAATAGAGCTGGGGAGGAATGTATCCAAAACAATAATCTGCAAAAAAATTTGTGAATTACAGGCATGCTTCCAACTCTTCCTCGTGTGGACACTCTAAAGAGTATTGCTTCAACATCAAAAGATATTTTGTATTGTTAATGAAGGGAGAAAAACAGTTATTTCATCAGAATACTGTGAAGCTTCCTATCAATAGTGTTTAAAGACTTCCTGCTTTCTTCAAGTGTAATGAAACTGCCATGCTGGAACATAGCTAATGGAAAAATACCTTAGAGGGACTGTTGTTATTTTCTGGAAAAAAAAAGCAAAATAAAAAACTTACAATAAGGAAGAAACAAACAAAATGTTGATTTTCCTCTATTTTCACATCAATAGTAATTAATCTCTCAGGGTTTGGGTTTTTTTCTTTTCTCTTTTGGCATTTTTCTAAGTGTTTTAAGAAGGACCCTTGTCGGATAGAGCAATTTTTACCTGAGTTTTAAGTGCAAGTTAGGGTTCAGTCCACTTCACACACACACACACACATACCCCCCTTAGCCTACAGTACTTGATTATCTGAACCAGACCTTCTTGTCTTTGCGCTGTGAATTATGTTTCTTTTGTCTCATACTACTCTTAGTGAAATAGTCTAAAAGACGTAAGTGTTCTGTCCAGTCTCTTAATTACGTACTCTACGTAGCAATATTTTGAACATAACTTGTGGATATTATTTTTATTATCAGTAACTTAAATATTACTGTATTTTCTTATAAGAATAAAATGATTTTAATAACTAAATGGTATGTAAAGTTAATTTAAAACTTTGCCATTTCAGATCGTTTAATGTATTGACCAGAAAATCTGAAGTATTCATTACAGAGGTGATAAAAATATTGTTATGAAATAGGTCCAAAATTCAAACTGTTCTTTAAATTATAGAACGCGTGCAAGAAATAATATTGGTTCATTTTGCAAAAAAGGATTAGAAAAGCTAAAACTGTTTAAGAATTGTTATAGTTATGCCATAAATAGCAAATGAAGGTTGTTGAAATGTAGACAGGACAAAATCAATACAGACAACAGCAGTGGCTCAAACTCACCCTAAACAGAAGTGTGAGAGAACACGTGCTTGGACTTTCTCACACTGTGGACATCGAATGTGTCATAGTGATGATTTGCTTAATCGTCTGATGAGGAGACGAAAGTTTGAGTGTTAGGTCACACAATGTATGACTGAGGGTTCTGCATTCTTTGATCTTGACTAATCTTCTCCTTTGAGTCATCTAATGCTTATATACAGTAGAGTTTGATACTGTGGCAACATTACCTTTAGGCAGCACCAGTTACCGTTTCTTCCCTGTATGGAACATCACCTGCTTGGTAGTGCAGAAAACTTGATTCTTGACAGTAATTATAAACACATGGATTCTGTAATTCTCTTCATTTAAAAGCGAAATAATATGTTTTTTCTTAAAGGGAAAGCTGAGGAATAAAAGCAGAAAGGATAGTTGAAGCCACTAAAGAGTTAATTGAAGTTACAGTCAGTGGGCAGTGAGCAATTTTGATTTTGAACTTCCCCGTTTTCTTTGCAGGGAACCTCACTTTTTTTCTGGCATTCCTTCATGAGAAACAGTCTTTTTCAGGCATTTTAACCTGTTTTCAAAAGTAAATAAAGCTAATATGATCACTATGTTTGTCAGTCTTCCTCAAATATTATGTAATATTTTGTGTTCTCGGCCAAATTAAAAAGCAGAATAGAAGTCTCAATTAACTTTTTATCTGTTTTGTGAAAGTCGGGAAATGGATGGTGAGAAAGCAAAACAGGTGTTGCCACCGAGGGAAAGCCATTATTCAGTAGCTGGCAGTAGACACTATTTGGCCACTTGTGTGGTTTGTATGGACTGGGTGGTCAGTTAGGGATAAATAAGGCCAGAATTTCACTTTAGTACTACCCTGTCGCTTAAGCAATGAGGCATAATTTTTCAGAGTGTACTGCTGTTAATCATATTAGCTGCCTTCCTACTTTTTCAGTTTTTCTAGCCAGCTGTAGTCTATTTTCAAGTTCAGGTAATGCTGCATCATCTGAGACTGCCTAATAGAATGATACATCGTCTAACTCATGCCAGAGATTTTGACAGGAAACAAATGTGGGTATTTTCTCAAAAACTCATTTGCCTGTTCTGGGGGAGATATTCAAGAGCTTTTCATACTGTTTTAAGAGTGACAAGAATACTCGCATGAATAAATTTTATCGGTAGTGAGTGTAAATATAAAAAGATAATAGCCTTTTATGTATGTAAAATCAAATGGATGCAAAGATGTTCAAGAGGTCCAGGTTATTTTATTGAACGGAGTTAAGTGGTGGTTACTGTTTCCTCTCAAATGAATTTGCATGAGTCTGAGCTGCAATAGAATCCTTGGGCTATTTACAACCTGTTGTATGCTAAGCAGGATTAGCTATAGCCATATTATAGTTTAATAATTTTTATGATGTTTTAAACTAAAAAAATTCCAATCTATGTTCAGAAGTCTTTATTCATTAGACCTTAGTAAAAGAACGGCGTCTGAGTCAGTCTCATCTAAATCTGTAAATCTGTGTTCTGCAGCACAGATCTGAAGATGTGGGTAAAAAGTTAGCACATTTGAGACATATGTGTGCATAGAATTGATGGACAAAATTTGCACCATGTATAACTTCATTTTCTTAGTATAGATTGTTCTGCAGATTAATCTTACCCACTTAGGTAGTAAGTAGACTTACTAGATTCAGTCCTTTAAAGTGCATGAGAGTTCTTTTATGACAAGAAAGATTCTAATAAAATTAAAATCCAAGTATCTTCTTGTCTAACAAATGCTTTCTTTCCCTTGAGGTAGGAAAATTATTGCCCTCTTTAGTTTTTTCCTTGTGGTTGCCTATAGTTTGATATGTTGTGCAGTAAGTTAAAATTAATCATTTGCTAAAGTCTAATAGCATGCAATACTGTAGAATCTTATTTTTTATTATAGGCAGTACACTGTTCTAGCAATGCTGAAATTGTACCTCATGCAGAGTATTCATGCCTGGATGAAAGTTACAGGCCAAAGAGAAATTAATCTTGAAAATCTGTAAATAATGGTCTTGCTGCATAGAGTTTCTGATGCTGGTGAATCTGAAATGGGTTTTCTTTTCAATTGTGAAAAACTTAGTGAGGCCTCTTCCCTATCTTGGGAAGGCAAAAAAAGTGTTTCCCCATCTTTGTTAAAAGCAGATGTATGTTTTTTGCATTAAATTCTTGCTTTACAATTTCCATTGAGCCAAGTTGTCTTCATTTCTTTGACATGTTGACATTAGTAGTTCAGATGAAGACAAATAGACTATTTTTATTATTTTGGACAAAAAGACTGCGTATTATTTTGGTTTCTCTGGTGGTCTGGACATTATTTTGGTTTCTGTGGAGTCTTGCTTTTAATGCAGTACTTAAAATGTGTGAAATGGCTAAATCTTTTGAAATATAAATTACATTAATCGTCTTCTGATAGTTTTTACCATTGGGCTGTTCTGTTCATACAGTTTTAAACATAGAGTAAAATTGTAGCTTGATAGTGTCAGAGAGAGTGCCAAAAGTGTAACTTCTTGAGAATACCAATAAAAACCCCTAGCTGGAATAGCTGAATAATTCTTGCATCATTTTCCTGGTAGTTTTACCAGTACTTGGATTCCCACATAGCCACTTGTCGGATGTTTTCCTGAAAATAAAATGGTCTTTGGTTAGTTCAAGGACACTATCAAAATAAAGTCCTTGCCAGTATGTTAAGTCATCGCTATACCGTATTTCCATTGTTAGGAAGCTTTGTCTCATCATTTGATTTTGTTGCCAAAACCAGCAGGGAGATATCCTTTTGAAGGGCTGTGCAGTACTTTTTGATACTTCCTGTGAGCAAACATTTTCATTCCAGTAGAAACCTAGATGCAATTATTGTATTGGGAAAATGGCTGTGATTTTACTAAGACTCTTCAAAGCAGCCATCTTACTTCTCAACAAAGCAGAAAAGAAGTGAGGGGCCGAAGTAAATTCATACTGAAATAGGAAGCCTTAAGAGACAGGGTCCATTTTACAGGTATGAAGGCAAAACACGTGAGGATTACTGGAAAGGACATACGCATATATGTGGATGTACATGTGTACACAGAGGTTTCACACAGTGAAGACTTCTCATGACAAATGCTTTGAGTTGTGTGTCAACCTGGAATTTGTAGAAATGCACAATTTAGTTTTGCACTAAGCAGTTCTTTTTAACATATTTTAAATTGCTCTGGAGAGTTTCATTCATCCGCCTGCAGTGCTGCACAAGTTGCATCCAGAGTCACACCATGAAAATTTTGAGATGGCTGAATTTAAACTAGGTATTTTGAATGGAAGAACGTAGTTTGAACTTTACACTTTAATTGAGGTTTCCAAAAGTAGACAATAATTCTCTGATATTAATATCCTCACTGTGATCAGCAACGTTCATTCCTGGGATTATATGGGCTTCTGAACTTCTCTGAATCCCAACAGTTTATTTTTGTTCTATGTCCTGCTGTAAGGGAAGTTCAGTTGTCTCAGTAATAATAATAATTTTTTACTTGTCTTGAACATTTGAATGTTGCACTGGAGTTTTGTTGAATGGAGCAGAGAGCATAATAGTGTTTCTTCCTGGATAGACAGTGTTCAGACTGGAAGGATAATAAGGAGCCTAGCTGTATTTCATTTATGTCCAATATGTTTGATGTATTCTGCCATCTACCACAAAAGCCAATATAGTAAAATTACAGTGAACTGCATTTTAATACAGTGTCACCCTTTGGTGACAAGGCCCACAAAATACGTGCACAGGTTCTGTGGCTTCGATAAGTATGATAAAATCCGGTACTGTTTGAATTCCCGTATAGGTAGTAGAGGTAGCTGTCACACTGTCTTACGTTGCAGAGTGTTTCTGATGGGTATGGAGGACATTAAAGAGCAGGACAATACTTCCATTTTTACATTTTTACAGCTAGCTTCACTCCGAGTAACTGGTTGCTATATCAAACAGTGAAATCATAGATTATGATTGTGATAAGACACTGATATGAGTCATGCACGTGATACTAATAACATTTACTGAATCAAGTTCAGGTTTGCAGCTATTTCCAATTACTCTGAACTTATTTCTGCAGATAATTGGCCACCAGTACCTATGTAAAGAGAAGAAATTGTGAAGTCCTTGGTTGTTTATACATAGTATGCAACTTTGGTGTTTCTGCTATGCTAGTTAATGGGTTTGCTTAGTAACCTTGCATATTAGCAATTTTTTTCCTCAGTGCATGTTTCTGGGCAGTATTTCCAACTCTTTTCGTTTCACTGAGACTGTACCTTCCCTCCAAATTACCTGTGACTCATTGCTTGAATGAAGACCTAAAGCTTCATTTTTGACTCCTCCTAAGTAAAGATTTCCACTAATTTTAACTTTTTCCATCAAAGCACAAGAGTAATAGTAACTTAGTAGAATATTCTCAGAAATTAACAGTGACAACTATTTCAAATTATTGGAAAGCTGATTAAAATAGAGAATCCATAAAACTGAAAATCCGTTAGCTTTACTGAGTAGGGATCCTGCCTACAGGTTTCATGAAACTCATGTTTGAAGAACAGTGAGTTAAGACAGTATTTTAGAAAGACAGGCATTTTTTTCTTCACATAGCTACAGGGATAATTAGGTCTATGTGTTTGCATTAGTTCACCTGTGTTCTTGCAGTAATTTTTGTCTTTTTTGCTTTCCCACTAGAATATGCGATGTATGTGGTCTCCAAAATTTTGTTGATACAGATCAGGCACTTTTGCTGATTCTTTGCCTTCCAAAACAGGGACAAAAGAGAGTAGGAGAGATTCAGAATCACAAATAAATTGTCTGCCAAACTCCTAACAAATCTACATGCTCTTGAAAATCTCCCTGTTTTTCATAAAAGTCATTCTATCTGGCAGTAAGGCATTTTCCTCAGATAAATGTTTATTACACATTGAACATCTGGGTGTTTTACCCATTGTGGCTATTGGATCCTTGGTGTTTGTACAAAGTAATTTCTCAGTAGGCTGGTCAGGGTTGGGTGCCTCATTGGGTCTTTGTCCAGATTTGTCCATGATGAAGCCCACCACAGCAAATGGATTTATGCCCAGTATCAATCTATTTATGCCCAGCTACCAAAATAATAAAAGTCAGAACGTTAGCTTAGGTAAGTTACACATCCCGGCTGTTTGAGCAAGGCTTCGTGTATTTCTCAGCAAGCTGAACCCAAATTCAGTAGCAAATTTCCCAGATTCTTACATGCTGCATTTTGACAGACTGGGAATCTTCCAGTAGGTGCTATAAAATTGAAAACTAATTAAAAAAAGAAACCAGTAGATTTTTGTACTATATATTTGTATGTATGAGACTATATATGCATACATAATAATGATCATCACTCTAAACAGTTAAAACTTGTATTTATGTAATAATTCAAGCAGAACATCAGCCCCTTATGTGGAGGGGTTTTTTTGTTCCATTCATTAATTTTATCCTTCTCCCTAACTTTTATTTTGCTGTAGATTAAAGATGTGATTGAAAGTGGTTCATTGCTGTGTCATACCACTGCATGTACTGCAGGTTTGGTATCTTAAAAACGCTTTAGATACAAACAGAAAATACTAAGATACCTCCTCAAAGATTGTTTTTGATAAAATATCCTATAGCAGTTCACTAAAGAATGCACATTTCAAATTACATTCGTAAATGTCATGTTTTATCACATGTTGAATAGATAAGGCAGTTCTGTCCATCTCTTGTTTGGGCTGTTTGGAGATTCCGGAAGGTGGACCATCCTGAGCTTGCTTTTCAAAGGTCATTTTTTCAGTACTAGGAATGAGAATCAACGTTTTTAAAATGGTGTGCAGAAAGGAATACTGCACACAACCTATATAGCTGAATTAGAAGCTCGTTGGAATACTACCTTTAAGGCAGCACCTCACAAATATTTTGAAAGTATGGACCACAGTCATACTGTTCTTATGCTGTGTGCATTTCCGTTTACAAGTGTGTATTTTCTGCATGGGCACTGCAGCAGTCGCATAATTAAAAAAATTATACTTAGAATATTATTTATGAAAGTATTTTAATAACATTCAAAAAAGAGGAAAAAGGCAGAAAAAAGCAGAAATTGTTAGTAAACCAACAGGAACTTCATGGCCCAAAATTGGAAAAACTTTATTTTTATGAAAAAATAGTATATGTAGATAATATTCAGTAATATCTGCAATCTTTTTGCATCTTTAATATAGTACACCGTAATAATGCCACACAGAAGCATGTAAAGGCTAAAAGTGTTGTCTATTAAGAAGAAAACTTGTATCTAGGCCCTCTAATTGTCTTTAATGTCATTATCAGCCCACGGTTAGATGGCTCCAGTGAAATCTTAGCGCTGCAGTTAGAAGCTTTGAAAATGGCAGACTACTGCAGGATGTGTTTCATAATAATTCTCCGTTGATTTTCCAGTAAGGTATAAAGTCGAATCTCAGCATGGTTTGAGTGCTGGGTGCTTTGAAGCAGCCTCCTAGCACTGAGAGACTACGGCAGTTGGAAGACTGCCAGGCTTGATCAGTCAGAAAAGCCTGAAGATGCAGCTCCATGTGTCATCTACTCCTGAAGTGGGCTTACAAAGGTCCTGTTTCTGACCTTTCGTTCCTGCTCCAATACCACAATTCTTTGCTTTATTTTAATTATTTTTAAACGAGTTCAGAGGGCACAGTTTAGGATGCAATTTTGAGGCTCATTAAGCTAATCCAAGCTGAGCTGCCACAGTCTGTCTTTTTCCTTCTCTGCTTTGTAGTACTACAGTGAGCTAGTGCAGGAAACTGAACAGGCCAAAAAAACAAGTAAGTTTTTTCTCAGCTTTCTAGGGTGGGGGGTTTTTTTCTGGGATTATTTTTTGGATGCTTCAAGACTGTGAACTGGTTATTTTACACAATCATACAAGGCACAAATGAGGAGACACAAATTCAGCCTGGCACAGAATTGCACACAGAGGCTGTGACAACCAACTTGCTAAAAATGGGGATATTTTGTGATGGCCTTGTTACCAAAAAAACTTATTCTGGAATTCTTAATTTCCTAGTCTTTAGTTCACATGCCACTGCATGTGCTTTACTTCCTCATGAAGTCTTTTTAGAAGATACTCTGGACAAACTGAAACATGATTTAGTCATACATTAGGCTAGATACAAGTTTATTTGGCTTGATACAGGTGAGATGTAACAACCTTAACAGCCCCAAAAAAAAAAAAAAGGCGGTAATGCTGAAAAGATAATTTTCCCGATATCTGGAAGCTTTAAAACCTCAGGCACTTGACATCCCAGCACACATTTCAGTGAGCAATCGTGCCAGCAGTTGGACATTTCTCAGTGGAGACTCCTGTACTGTGGATTCTTCTGCTTGTGGCATATAGTCTGACTTACGTTACTGGAAATAATGTAGAAGGATGTTTGTTTAGTTGGGCAACATTTGTACATGACATCTTCTAATCTGCTGTGGATTTAGTTATTTTAATTGCCTTTAAGATGCTCAAAACAGATGAAGACTGATATGTTAAGGAAAAGATTGTAGCATTTGATTTTGGGAATAGTTCATTTAACTGTATACTTATTCAGTTAAGAGGCTGGAGGTAGATTCTGTGTTATGAAAGTCAAGTACCAAGTTACTTTACGGTGTTACAATAATGACTCTTTTCATTGTTCATACATTCGTTCATCTAATCTGAGAAAATGATGCCTGAATTTGCATTCTGAGGCTCTGTTGAATCCTGCTTTGAATCACGGCCAGGGTATGTCATTTGCTTCTCCATCTTTTCATTTATTTTGCAGAACACTGAATATTACTAAATGGGAGAATATTCCAATTTACTCCAATGGGAATAGATAACTTTGTTAAATTTCTCATGTCATAACAGTGAATCATCTGATATTTCCATATTTAGTATTATTAAATTATTTAAACTCTTGTATCTAAGAATTGTTCAGTGAATTTGTAATTTAAACATACTCATCACGTGAGAAAGTTTTTGATCCATGATTGAATGCCTGGTCAAGAAAACATCAATGTGTAGGACCCAGGGATTTTTTATTTTTTGCACCTAAGCCCAGTATTGTATAGGTGCCACCCAGTAGCTCTGTGATTTCCCAGGACTGGTCAGTGACAACAGCACTTAAAATATTCCCACTGCGGGCTGTGATGTGCCAATTCCAATGGCAAACTTGTTTATACAGCTATACTGGGCACTGAATTAGGTAATTGGTCTCTCTCTAGTGTTTGAGAGCAAGCTTTCTGTTGTGAAATCACCATCTTAATGACTTGAAATTGTAAGTCCTTAAATGTTTTTTGTTGTGTTTGTGGGGTTTTTTTCTCAATGTACTTAGGCACACCAACAAATGAGAGTTAATCCAGCCTCCTGAAAGGTTCACCTAGCTTGATGAGACAAGGTTGCTTTCTATAAGATCAGATCAACACTAAACCACCATTTAGTTCAGTATATCCTTCTGCGTGGAAATGTGACCCAAAACTGAGACTGGTAAAACTTCAGTCTTTTACTGAAATCTTAACACTGAAATGTTAGTGTCATGGAAAATCAAGCTGAAATTTCAACTACTTCTTTTTAAAGTGTCCAAGTGAAATACGCAAGCAGATTTCCATAGAAAAATGCTGTTTATTGGCTTTAACAACAACAACAACAACAAAAAAATGTGCGAAAATGAACAAACCCTCACCTTGTCTAAAGTGGATATGTATATTTATTTTAATCCAGAATTTTTTTTGTATAAAAGCAAAGATATGAACTTAAAATTCTGAAATTAAATTTGAAAAATAACACAAAAAACCTAATACTTTTAGTAAAAGTATTAATGAAAAATTACTGTTGGACAAAGTACTCTGCCAGATTTCAGCCTTGTCTTTTTAAATTGGAAGCGTTTCTTTAGGAAAAAAAATTTAACACAGAAGTTTCTTACTGGCCTTTCACAGGGTAGCAAAATAAATATACTGTTTGTATGAAGATTAAAAGAATAATTATGTTGGCATTAGAAAGGATTTAGCATTTGTGTATACCCATGTTACAACTGAAACATTTAGCACAGCTTGATTTTATGCGTATTTGGATCAGCATTTAATAAAAAGTAGCCTCGTACTCTACTTTTGAAGAGCTGGAAATGCATTGCACAAAGAAGCTGAGTTTGTATCGCTCCTTGCCATCACATCTTTCATGTAATTCCTGCAGTATTGTGAAAACTACAATTGAATTCCTGTCAGGAGTATTTCTGTAGGTCCGGGAGCTCCTACACATCATTACACTTTGAACAAGCATAATTTGTTTTGCAGCAAATTGTGGTTAAAAAGAAAATTCCTTGGTCGAAAAAAATATATTTGACTTTCATATGAAATAAACTATTTCAAACATATCTGATATTTTTGTTGCCCCATTTTGGTTTGATTTAAATAGTTCCCTTTTTGGAGAACAGCTTTGGATTCATGTTATCCAGAATTCTTTCTGCAGTTGGATTGATACAAGTAGAAGTGAGTCTGTCTAGATTAAATTGTAGGACTGAAGTTTTAATTTAAAACTTAAAAGAGAAACCTTTTTAGAATGGAAGACATAATTTAGCAGTCTAATATGCTTGTACCTGTGTCTTTCATTGTATTTTCCACATGGCATTAATATGTCAATTTCCAAAATAATTTTGATAATGGTCAGAATTAAAGTCAATTATATAACTACTATGCAAAACAAAATAAAATTGTTTTAGTTGAAGTGTTCAGTAGAACAATGTAGCAAACTTTGATTAACCAAAAAAGAAGATTCTTTAGATAACAATGATATGTCAAATACATTTCTCAACTGTTGGAGACTCTTTGATGGAGTAGATGAAGTACTTAGAACAAAGCCAGAAACTCTGTAGTGTTTTCTTTGTAATTCCAGTTTAAGCACAAGAGGGAAAAAAAACTTGAACATATGCCTTCTCTGTAGCTCAGTTTGTGTGGTAGGCAAGATTTTTATTTCTGTGAAAATTTACTACTTTTTAGCAAAAGAAATAAAACTAGATCACATGCCACAGTGATGGAGCAGATGTGATTGGCACTTTGATTCTGTGGTTTCACACTTGTGACTCTTTCTGTAATTTATGTAATGTGAAGAATGATCTCATGATTGGCTGAAGGGTTTTGATTAGAGTTAAGGAACGGCTATGCAGAAGGCTGGAAATTTTGCTTCAATAGTGCCATTATATAACCATAATTAATATAAGAAGCTGGAAAAATTATGCAGATGTAGATGCTTTTGATCTAGAGCAGTTGCACTTCCAAAGATTGTGTTGCTTACAGTTATTCTATTAATTAAAGAATTATCCAGTAAAAGAAAATAAAACTGATAGAAATGTTCATAGCGAAATTTGCACATGCTTACATTTGTTATTGTTGAAAAGAAGGTGAAAATATAATGAAAAAATGCTGCCAATTGTTAAGCACCTCTCTCTGATTTGGAAAATGTGTTAATTACTGGTCTAAAGTATTAGGTTGTGTATTTACCTTGGTGGTTTTATTGCTCCTCCTTATGGAGTGAAAACTTTGAAGACATGTCTCTACCATCTCAACACTTTTATCAGGAATGGAAAATAAATAAGAGTTACCTGGTTAAGGTTGCAGTGACCTCAGATGGGACTGCTTGCCAATTTTGAAAAGCAAATATAATTATTTACCCTTGATTTTATGGTGTACTTCTCTGTGTGTGTTCTACAGGACATGCTATTTCCATGCCCTTTCACTAGATAGATGTATGTGTCATATGCCCTATTGAACTCAAGGGGTTAAGCTAGTAAAGTTACCTATCTCAACACATGAAAAGGAAGAATTAGCCGCAGTTCCCTAGCTACTAGTGTAGCTTTCAACACCTTTTCTATGATGTCTAGTATTGATAGGATATATAACTGTGAAAGGACGAGAAAATGCACTGAAGTGATCTAAGAAGTAAACTATCATCTTGACATGTTTTTTCTAGCTATTGAAAACCTTTCCATATTGCAACTCGTTCTGACAGTGAAACTGTAGAATTCTTCTGATTTAAGTACCATCTGGTTATGCTCAAAGCTTTAAAGCTATTATCTCAGCATAAAATTTCAGCGTCCTATACTTTTGTCTTCGCCAAACTATCCATTTTTAAGCCACAAATATTTTTCCAGTCCTTTCAGATTTTATCTAAAAGTATATTTTAACAGTATTTAAATAGTTCTTAAACAATAACAATTTATCTTGATAGATGACATGCTGTGTTTTTTCATTTTATTTTAATTAGCCATTGTGGAACCAAATTCCCTTTTGTTTTATTCCTTTGAATACTGTTTAATTATAGTTATCATGCCAAGTATCTTAAAGGTTATTTTACCAATACAGTTTCATTTAACATAAGCCATGTGGAATCAATAGTCCTGTTTCCTAAAGTGAATGCTTGGAAAATCTTACATTCATATGTTAAGAGTACACATCCTTTCCTCATTAGTTGGAAAGTACAGGGATTTTGGCACAGGTTCTGTGTGGAAGCATTGTGCAGCTTTTATATGGATTTTGTTTTTAGCCTTTGATGACACTGTTTAGAATAGGAAGTATCTAATAAGTAAAGCATTTTGTCTAATGTGCTGCCAGTGTGTTTAATATATGCCTGGAGGTCTGAAACATTATCTTCTCCACTACAGTAATATGCATTTAATTCTCTGAAAGCAGAAGGTCGAACTTTTAAAAGGGACTCAAAGTACATTTTCAACTAAAATAATTTGAAACACATGGGATAGGGGACCAGAGTAATGTACAGTTGGTTTTTATGGTTTAATCATGATCATGTTAATGCACACCAGTAGCTAATTAAAGAAAACTTTTATTGTTCATTTTAAATGGGTTATGTAAAGAGTAAGAGAATTGATATAATGCAGCCCAATGATAAATGTTACCGTTACATTTGCTAACAGCAAGCTGATATGCTGTTCTTGACATCTTTAAAGTATTGGCCCATTTATTCCATAATAAAGCAAAGAATCTTTTAAGAGTTGTTATACTGAGAGTCATTCCCTTTCATATCCTTATCCCATTAGAGGAATACCTAAATGATTCCCAAGTTTATTACTAGGCGTATTTTCAGGTTAACTGTGAAACTTGGTTGGAAGGCTTAATGCTTAGTGAGCTGAAATTGATGCAAGAAATTCCAGTGGTACTTCTGCACCTTTATTTTGTACCCAGTTGTTGTATAAAGCTGTCTTGCAAATCATTACTCGCTTGTTCCAACTTTTATAATATATGTGGTAAGAACATACATGAGTCAAAGTTACATTGTGGAACCGGGTGGCATGGAAAACCGTAATAGGATATGGTGTCTTTCACCTTTTGGGCACTGGTTCATATTCCATGCTGCTTAGTACTGAGCAGAAGTTACCATCTGACTGCTGTTCGGTGACCTGCGTGAGTTGATTTGGGGTCTCAGTAAAGTTTCTGTAGTCGAACGTCCGCATAACAGGAAACTCAGCAGTTGGGACCAATTAGCACCCTTGCAGTAGTCTTCACAGAGAAACTGTAGTCTGAATGGGGATGGGGGCACAGCTACTTTCTTACTTCCCTTGAGGTACTTTACACAGACCAGCACGTTTAATAAATACTTAATTGTAAAAAGAGGCAGAAGAAAAGAACTAGGCTTCAAGTCAAATCTATTTAGGTGTGAGAAGAGAGGATCCATTCAGAAACTAGAAGTACTATGCTTTCTTCCTCCACTCAGTCATGCATGTGCAATGCTTTTCTCCCTGGAAGATTATCATTTAGTGGATGACATTGTATTTTCAATCCCTGTAGCCAAGTCAAGCATAACCTGAATGTCAGGTAGCTGTAGACATTTCTGCTGCATAGAGGAGAACAAGAGAATACCATGTAGGTACCCACCCATAAGAGCGTCATTCACTACAGAACCGTGCTTTCTAAAAGGAATTTTTCATCAGACTGAGCTGATGGCTATGGAGCAATTAAAAAATGCTGGGTTTAGCAGCATATGCCCTCTACTTTGTTTCAGGCAGTATTTCTGTGAAATGATATGGCAAGATCATTTCACAACTCCATCCTTTCTGTCTTCTGCTTGCCCTCGATACATGAGCCGTAAAACCATCTATGCCATTTTTGAAAGCTCCATCAGTGCAGAATATGGGCGAGGCACTTTGTAGTTTACCAGACAGAAAGGCTGAGGTGTAAATAGCCTAACTTTGCTAGGATATCAGGAGGAATCGGGATTCCTTGGCTCACAATGTAGTAATTCATTAAAATGGTCTCTAGTTGTTTTTACAGAGGCTGCATTAAAAGTGGTATCACATTTACAAGTCAGTGATGCGAGTCTGCCATAGAAATCAGCCGCAAGGAATTTTATTGGTTATTTGAAAAATATGTACATGAGTGAATCTGAAAAGATTATAACCAGAGCTGGCAAAAACCTTTTCAAAGAAAAACTCAGCTAGTTAATGGTTCTGTTTTAGGATTTCCTCTGTAATACTTTTTTCCTAGTATGTTTGTTCCTTTAAAGAAAAGGAGAAGGGGTTGCTCCCTTTGTTTCATAAAGCACAGTATAAAGGAACCTTTAAAAAAACTGCTTTTCTTTAACTCCCCCACAACCCAATTTCTGCAGTATATGTAGAATCTATTAATATTACTGCATAAAGACCGGAGTTAGAAGAAATTCAGTAATTCACCGCCCTTCATTCCTGTAATGAAGTTGCTGATAATTTTTTAAAGTACTTGTAATTCACGATTGTATTATTCAAAAGGAAGTTAAGGTGTGGTTTGCCCTAGTTTGTATCTCCCTTTTCAAATATTCGCTAGGGTGGAGAGGTTGAAAAGAGACTACTGAAGTAGGTCCTGGAACAAAGAAATGAAATCATTGAGTCAATGTGCAGTGGCAGCCAAAAAAAAGACCCAACAAAGTATTGGAGATCATGAGGATGGAGATTGAGAACAAGACAGAAGGCATTGTTTTACTGCTATATAAAACCATAGTGACCCCACTTCTTGAGTACTGCGTACTCAAAAAGTGCATAGTGGAGTTACAGAAGTAGAGAAGGGAAGCTAAAATGATTAAAGGTGCTGGAGCAGCTGTTTTGTGCGGAGAGACTGGAAAGGCTGGGATTTCCCTGTCTGGAGAGGAGAAGGCTGCAGGGGGACTATGATCAAGGTTTACAAAGTCATGGCAGCAGTGATAAAGCTGAATATGGACCTGAGCGTTCAACGCATGCGCTACAAAAGATGGGGAAATAGAATGACACTAGTAAGATATTGGTTTAAACCAGAGGAAAAAAAATTGGAACTTGCTGTCCCAGAATGTTGTGGAGGCCAGACACTGGCAGGATGTTCAAAAAGGAAGTGGATGAATTCATAGACAAGAAGTCCAGAAATGGTTACTAAAATGACTGCAGAGGTGTGCAACAGCTATGGATGCTTGGGGAGTAGGAGAGGAAGATTGCAGGAAGTGGGCAGGGTCCACAGTCTCTCTCGACAGTCTCCTCCTAGTACTGTCAGAAACAGTGTACTGGGTTGGATGGGTCACGAATCTGATTGACTTGGACATTTCTTATGTCAGTTCTTGTATGGAGCAGAGCAGAAGCACTTCTGGGCAGCACAGATGGAATTCCATGTTAGTTATGCTGAGGAGGTTATACAGGCTGAATGCATGACTCTAAACTCCATATGAATCAGAGGGGTTGGCCATACATCATCATCATCATTATTATTGTTGTTGTTGTTATTACTATTACTGAATGTCTGCATGGGTTTTTTTCCAAATATTTTAGCATATGCCCCCCATCTTGTCTGCAAGCTCTTTGTAAGATTTCTGCGTGTTTCACGAGCAGTATTGGAAGTGTTTTCTTCCTGAAGCACCTCCTTGTCTTGGATATCTCCATCTCTTGACCTGGTACTATGTGATCCCTGGACACAGCTTTGCAACTTTTTGTTTCACTCTTGCATTTCCTGTGATAGAAGGAAAGTTCTTTTTACTGTTTATCAGTGGTGTATGTTTTCTTTTTGAAATATTTCTGTATGCAATGATTTCTCATGTGAAACCCTGCGAATGTCACAGCCAAGACTATGTGTAGACTTGGTAAGCTGGGAACTCATACCCCATCACAGAGGCAGTCTTCAGATAGTGCTGACATTTCCTTCAACTTTGGTGTTTTATATGAGGCAGCTGTCATTTCCATGACACTTAAGAAAAATATTTTTTCTACAACATAATATTTATACATTTCAGCTTACAATTTCCATTTAGTCGTTGTAATTTTGCAGTAGATTAATATTACATTCTATTTCATCTAATCATGGTAAAATATTTTAGTGCCACAGAGGACTTTTTGAGCATCAGTGCTCAAAACTGGAAAACAATTCTGACTAGGCTTTTTATTTACATTGCATTATTTCACAGAGATATGGTTTTATATTAAGCTATAAATTTCTTGTAGATTCTTTAGAGTTTAAAGAAAGAGTTTAAATTAAAAAAAAAAAGTCATTTAAGCCTAGAAATCATTACTCCTGCTTTTTTCCTTCACATGTTCTTTTGGCACTTCATCTGTTGTGAGTCATCATTTCACTGGAACAGACACCTGCTGTGTTTTCATGAGTGATTACTGTGTTAAAGTTAACTTGGCAGATATTTTTTTATAATTCTCTTTTTTGACATCATGTTTATATAGTGATTGTTTGTTGCCACTGAAATGGAAACAGTTGGGATATGGATATCATAAGTTAATACAGTATTTTCCTTTGCAGGTTTCCAAACAAGAACAGAAAAAAATGGATGTGTCTGATGGAGGAACAGTTGAGACTTCTTCCCGTTATAGCGGGGCACAGGACAGTGGAATTGGCAGCGACAGTGTTAAGATTAGAATTGTTCAGATCGAGCAGCACAGCGGTACCAGCCAGCACCGCATTGCCCGTCCTTCCCGCCAGTCTTCCATCGTGAAGAATCTCAATTTCATTCCCTTTGACATTTTTGTTACAGCAAGTCGAATCTCCTTGATGACTTACTCATGCAGTGCCTTACCTAAATCAAAATCAGTACAAGATCAGAAAGATGTTGAGAAAATAAGCAAAAGCTCCTTGAACCTTCCAGAAGCAGACTTAGCTGGCAGCCATGATACCAAGAAGCCCAGTCAGCCATGCATTTCATCCGTCACAGCAGATGATCTTTTGAACAGTAATGTTCCCCTGTCTACTGGGAGAAAAACGGGTCTTTTGTCACTGGAAAGTCTGCATGCTTCCACAAGATCATCTGCTCGACAGGCCCTGGGTGTAACTATCGTTCGGCAGCCTGGTCGCAGGGGAACTGGGGACATAGAGCTACAGCCATTTCTCTACCTTGTTGTATCGCAGCCTTCTGTGCTCCTGAGCTGCCACCACAGAAAGCAGAAGGTAGAAATATCAGTGTTCGACGCTGGCCTTAAAGGAGTAGCCTCAGACTACAAGTGTACAGGTAAGAGCATTTCATGTTCACTCCTGGTTATAATTGCACTTCTCAAAGTTACTGGAGCAGTGGAAAACAGCTGAGAGACTTCTAGGACATCTTTAAAAATCAAATGGTAAATATACATATTTTTAGGATTATACCCTACAGCTGAATCAAGTTAAGAGTGTAAAATGTTTGAAATTAAGATCTAACCTTTTGGCAGTTCTTCCTGTTCATCGATACTGCTTTCTCATTACCAGATTGCAATACAGATTGTTGCATTAATCTAACTTCTCAATGTTTTCTAAGGAAGTAAGAGTTATAAGCCAAGCTGATTTCATATAACGCATTTTTTATGACTGAGTATCACAATATTTTCTTATATTAGCCTACTGATAAAATTTAAAGGTAAACATTGTAGAAGCACCTGGTGTTTTGATCATAAACTGTAAGGACATTGTAATGGTCTTCCAAATGACATCTAATGATGTTATGTATTTTAAGTGTTCATTCAGCTGAGTAATACAGTTTTGCAAGAATTTCCTTCTCTTAATGAATGGCTTTTCTTCCCCCCCCCATATGCAAAGCTTATAATAAATATCAGAATAACTGTTCAGAAGAAAATAATCTGAAAATTTCTTTTTCTATCTTATCTGTACTGCTGAAGAGAGAAATCAAATGACTGCAATTCATTTGTCTGACAGCCAGTACTGGGCATAAGAATTTAATGAGATACATCATGGCGGAGTGTTACCCAAAAAAAGTGTAATTGAGGATGCAGAGATCTACTAAATGTGCAGCCAGAAGTGTGGGGTTTTAAATTGTTCACTGAATGAGGGCTGTGGGTAAAAAACATTGCTAGTTTGTTGTTGTCAGAGTTCATACAGCACACTAGTTGTGAAAAGTAATATACGTTGTTTTCTGCATCTATACCGAGTCTTTGCTCAATGAGATGGTACCTTTTGAAAATTGGCATTAAAATAATGTGCTTATGCAAAAGACTAAAAATTCTACTTTTAATAGACCTTAACTTTTTTTCAGAAATCTGCATTATAGTGGAACTTTTAAGAGGGATTAAACAGTGAGGAGGATTAGACAGCTGGAGAGAAGATACTTAAAGTAGGGAGAAGATTCATTCTCTGCCATGTTTTCTTTTATCATTCTTCCATTTTCATCTTTCTCCGATGTTGTTGGCCTGTCTTGAAAGAAACACAGCCATGTCATGAATTTGATTTACTCCAGATTCCCGTGTATATTTGTTAAATACTATATAAAAGGTGGTTATTGTAGCAATTAATATGAGAAGAATTAATAAATCAATTAACAAAGCAGAGCTTGAAGGAATATTTGTAAGTTAAAGATCACGACTTCATTAACTTAGTGTTTTGGAAAGATGCAGTAGGACTTCTTCACTTCTTGTGTCTGAGGCATTCAAGTGTGTCTTTGTACAAGCTGCCACGACATTACCAGTAAACTGGGCAAAGTTCTCTCCATTCTGTTCCTGAAATTAACTTCTGAAGTCTTTCACCATCTTCATATCTACGGGAGCAGTTCCAGAAAACACAAGCTGTAATGAAGTCTTCCTACAAATTGAAAATGGATCAGAGAGCACAGAAGTTTTAATAATAAATATAATAGGAACATAGCCTGAGAGCTCCTCAATCACCAGCAGTTGTTCAGTGAGACCCAAAGAGGTCTTCTTGGAGGACTAAAGACTAGCCCTGCATGGATCTTACCCTTTTCTCTGGCTTTTTGTCTCCGTGTCAGGCAAAGGTTAAAGAGTGTGGAAGCAGGAGTCAGGCATTATTTGAAGGCAGAAGTTCTGGTCTCATCCTGCTGCCTTTGTGGGCAGTAGCAAGTACCTTACTCATGTATCAAACAGAATCCTGTGCTGGCTACTGAAGCACTAGGGCTCTTTTCAATAGAGTTTTGAGAGGTGGGTGCCAAAGTGCTAGTGCCTAAAAACACCATCCTAAATGTATTAATAATTTAATAAAACTAAACCACACTTCAAGTCACACACTAACTCACACAGTATTGCCTCTTGTTTAGGAAGACCTGCTGTGCTTGCAATTGCGTCGTTCAGGATTAATGGTGTCATACCACTGTAGTAACATGTTAGTTTTGGAAATTTTTAGTTTTCATTTCTAGCAGGCGTATTTGAGGGAAAATAGCCATCAACTATGTGTTTTATATGTATATGTGTGTGTATACATACACACACTATATATTGCATCATATAATAGAGCATCAGGAGCTTTGCATGGCATTTTATGCACTGCTGCAGTCAATTTCATCAATCATGCCAACATTTCTTGAAGTTGTGACTATTTGCTGACAGTTTTATCTGAAAGAGATGTATCATCCAAATTAAGAACAATATAAAGTTTATTTTAAAGAAATAAGTTAGCTTCTGTCCCTCTGTACAACAGATATGCATTATATTCCTGTATTTCTCTGTATATCAAGGAGTGGATGGTAGGAAGAGGGCATAAACAATGTTTAATTTACAATGAATGTTGCTAAAGAATATTTCCAGTTAAACGCTCTAGAAGACTGCTCTTCTTGTGTCTATATGTATGCATGCAACTATCTCTTCATTGTCTAAGGTAGGATGGGGAAGAGGACACAAGCTAAACATAAAAGATATATTTTAACTAGATTATAAGAACTGATGGAGCATGTTCCCCCTTAAAAAAAAATTTTACACAGTGGGACTAGACAAGCAGGCCTGATGAAAACGTGTGCGTTAGATCGTGTGGTGAAGATGAGCAACAGCACAGCAGCAGCTCAGAAGGTCGGGCCTTTAACATAGCCAATTTCATCACAGCCTAAAAAATTGAGACTTGTGTGGGCAAAAGGAAAAATATGTGATGTTTGTTATAAAGTTTTATTGGTACTCCTATGGGAGTGGTTTCTCATTACTTATACTAATATGGTTAAGCTTACATAGTTAAGCTATATATGAAATACGTAGATTAGATCCAAAACATGCTAATAAAAACTCTGCCATTTCAAATCGTCATTCTGCATATATATATACACCATATAAACTGCATAAGAATATTTTAGGAAAGTTTTAAAGCATTTGGAAAAATAGTTTTGAATCAATTTTGTGTAATTCTGAAGACTTGACTACTGTTAGTTCAACAGCAGTAGACTCAGATCTTATGAAATACTGTGCTATTTCTTACGGCTTTTGTAAAAGAAAAAACTCTACAGTTCTGAAACAACTCTCAAATCTTGCAAGGCAGATGCAAATACAAAATTCTATTGTGAAATGAGGAAGGTCTTATTTTTTGATGCATATTAGTTCCAAAAAAACTTTGGGGTAAAGAAAAGCTGGTAATAGTTTGGACCTAGTTATGTTTTCCATCTCACACCTCCCATTAGTGTATTTCTGAGAAGTATATTGTTCAGCTGTGAATTAACAATGAAGACTGTAGAATTTAGAACTGCTTCTAACAGGTAGTTTGAGGAGAGTCTGTTTTATGAAGCTTTGAATAAAATAGAGAAATTATCCTGTAAAACTGCACCAGCATGAATTTTAAAGAGAATAATAGTTAATCCTGGGCAAGTGACAAAACAAAGCTTACTACCTTATGATGGTTTACTGCTTTGAGCTCATGTAGAAATGAAGTTTCTAATACTGTTATGAAGCGACATATATTTTATTTGGGACAAGGGTTTTGTTCTTATTTTTGAAAGGTTTCAAGTTAATAGAGCTTAAAATTCAGGATCTTGCACATTAAGCTCTCACTCTTTTTTTGTGAGAGAGAGTATTACACAGTGACCGAAACATCAAACTTCATTCAAAGAACTTGGTTCTTCTGTCACTAGTTCTCTTATTTTTTGCTTACTTTCTGAAACATGAAAGAAATAAGAACTTAAGAATAAAATAGGAGGAAATAGGCTATTTAAAAGTTAAGTATTGTTAGTGTGTTAATTAGCAGTTAGTAGCAGCACGTTTCCATCAGGCCAGTGTCTATATGTGGGACCATTTCCCTGCCTTGGAGCTAAAGACCTGATGGTTGTGCTTTCAGTTTCCTCAGTCTTCTCTCTAACCAAGTCCACTGGCAAGCCTGGGCTCCTTGTTTTTCAACGAAACAAGTTTGTAGGAGGTGGAGACTTAGTAGGTTATTAAAATGTTAGCTCAGTTTATTATGGTTGTGCTAGACTGCTTCATTTGTGTTTTAAATTATATTTGTAGTTGCACAGCTTAATTGCAATTATGCTACCACCAGGTATATGAACTTCAAATCGAAGTAAATAAATTAATGGAATAAATATTAACTGCTTAGTAAACACCATTAAAAAGACTAGTTGCTCCCTGGGTTTACTTGTAAGTTTCTGTGTAAATAGCCTGAAAGATACTATAAAACAACCTTTTTTTATTCAATGCTCATCCTACATTTAACAAAAAGGCATCTGCTAACCATTAGTTTTTTCAAACAGAGTATTGGACATTTCCACTTAAATAAAAGTGGGTGCAATTGTTTTTAATGTAATCTCATAAGCCACTTTTATAAATATTTTTTTAAATCTTTATTTGCTTTGTTTCAGGTAATGTAATCCAGATACAAAATTGCCTCATTTCCTGAGCATCATGCTCTGGGCATTCTTGAAAAATCTTTTTTCTATTTGTTTGTTTGTTTACTTTCAAAGAGGAGGTTGTGGTGCTTGGTTTTTTTAAGGGAGAGAAACTTCTCAATAAATATTTGTTATGCATGGAATTTCTTCAACTTATGCCAAAGAGGCATTTGTAAAAAACAGGCATTGTGAGGCCATCCAGAATTATTCTCTTTTTTTTTTTTTTTTTTTTTTTTTTTTACACCCACGCCTTTGATGGCAGGGGGTCCATGAAGAGCAGATGCAGTAGCTAAGACCACATGTAACCTCTGATCTAATGGAAAGCCAAGGCTGCATGGAGGGCAATGCCGGCTGGCTCTGGCAGGAAGTCTGATTCACTGCCTCTCTGTCAGCCTGTGCTTCCTGCGAGAGAGACAAAGGATTTAAGGCTCTTTCCTAGTATAACATTAAGGGAGTTCTGCTGGAGTGTCACCTGTTCCCCTCTGAGTATATTTATTGTCCAGTACATCTGCATCTATGGACGGGGACGGGGGGGGGGGGGGGGGGGTAGAGGTGCAGCCCCTACCCATAAAGACAAGCTGGCCTGGGAGTGTACATTCCTCAGGTTACTGTAAATGCTCATTTTTGAACTTCCTGACACAGCACTTGTGAGTCTGCTAGTAGAAATGTTTTCCCACTTGTGTTCTTTAAATTCCAATGGAAACCATTTTTAAAACAAGACTAAACGTTCCACTTCAGAGTTTGAAATGCAGAGATGATTGCAGCATCGTACTGGCTTTTAAAATTGACTGCAGACCAAAATATGATTCATCCATTGAAATAAAAGTGTGTTGCAGAGCTCATTTGGTCTGGGTAAAATTCCAGTTGAACAGGCCAAGTTGCCGTCCTGCACACACGCTCAGTAGCCCTGTCCCCTGCCTGGCGGCTGCTGGGGTGCTGTGGTGGATCCCTGAGCCACCCAGTTAAAGCTTCCCACAGCTTCCCCCTCCTGAGCTGCCCTGGCTCTCAGCTACAAACTGGAACAAAAACGTATTTTGAAGAATGAAAATCTTCAAGATGTGAAATTTCTCTTGCCTCTCTCCCTTTCCTTCCTTCCTTTTTCTCTTGGCAAGTTTGGAGGTTGCTGTCTGCTATTAACATGAGAATGAGGGGCTAGCAGGTGAAATCAAAAGCTTGTAAATTCAAATCAAGTTTAGGAAGGTACTTCATAAACTGTGAAGTTTGGAGCTGAGGTCTGGACCTTAGCAAGACTAAAAGTGGCTTTGGATGTTTTGGTTCATTCAAAAATAGCCAGAGATTATTTTTTTCTAAAAAAAAAAAACGGGGGGGGGGAAGGGGAAGGGGAAAGTGTGGACTTATTGGAGGCCTCACAGCTTCTCAGTCTTACAGATTTTAAATTACAGTCTTGATTGTCAGTCTGCAATAGTTGTCTCATGATTTTTCTTTTGCTGCCACAGACAAATTTTTCAAATGGTGTAGAGGATAGAATTTCTGGCCGTCTTCACCGCTCTTCCCTTCTCAAGCCTTTCTTTTTTCTCTCTCTTGGCTTGCTGCAGAGTAATTCTAGCCTCTCCTTTTACTTATATATGTATCCCTTGGGTTTTCTCCAGCATTTTCTTTATACAAATAACTGTAAATTTAAGTGTTGATTTTTGGGAGAATCATAGAAAATGGAAATGGAAATGACCTATTATAATAGATTATTCAGACCAGTTCCCTGCTGATGCATAATTGTTCCCTATTGTATATTTTATAGTGTTCTGTCAAGTGCATTTTTAAACATTCTGAATGTTTCCATCATTTCCTTGAGGGAGAAGAGTCCTTTTTCCAATATCTCTCCCCATCAGGAATTCCTCCCTTTTCAGCCTAAATTTTCTCATTTTCATTCAGTTGCTTCTCTGGTGATTCCTATGCCCTTGGCATAATTGTTTTATTCCTTTCCTGATCCTTAATCCTATGAAAATGCATGTCATGTTATCTACTTTAGAAGGTATTTTAATCAAGACACACATATTTCAGTCTTTTGACCTTTGACATATAATTTGTCCTACACAGATACATTTTATAGCTCCTATTTGGAAGTCCTTTCAAGTTTTCAAGCCAGGTTCCAAATTAGCCATATGCCATCGGTTTGGAACCGCTCAAACTAGTTCTTTGCATGTCCCTTTGAGATTATTACTTCTGATCCAAGATTATGTCAATGTAACTGTCATCCTTCCAGAATTAGCTCAGTTTCAGAGCAACACAGTTTCACTTGAACCTGTTGGAGCAGGTCCAGAGGAGGGCCACAAAAATGGTCCAAAGGCTGGAGCCCCTCTCCTGTGAGGACAGGCTGAGAGAGCTGGGATTGTTCAGCCTGGAGAAGAGATGGCTCCAGGGATACCTTATTGCAGCCTTTCAGTACTTAAAGGGGGCTTATAAGAAGGATAGGAACAAACTTTTTAGCAGGGCCTGTTGTGATAGGACAAGGGGTAATGGCTTTAAACTGAAAGAGGGAACATTTAGACTAGCTATAAGGAAGAAATTTTTTACAGTAAGGGTGGTGAAACACTGGCACAGGTTGCCCAGAGAGGTGGTGGTTGCCCCATCCCTGGAAATATTCAAGGTCAGGTTGGATGAGGCTCTGAGCAACCTGATGTAGTTGATGATGTCCCTGCTCATTGCAGAGGTGTTGGACTAGATGACCTTTAAAGGTCCCTTCCAACCCAAACTCTTCTATAACTAAAAAAACCAACCAAACAAAAAGCTTGAAATCAGTAAGACCAGTGCTAGGTTAAAAGTAGCACATTTTGTTGGACTCAGGCTAATTTTGTGCATTGAGGTTTCTTTGTGTTATGTTCCTAATCTGTAAATTCTGGAGCCCCAGGTGATGAAGAGGAGGCAGCGCTGTGCTGCTTGGAGACATGACAGAGCGAAATAATATCCTGAGAGCCCCATGGTTCCTTTATTTTTTTGATTCTGTGCTTACGTACTGCAATTCCCATTGCCCTGAGGGTAGTGTTTGTATAGCTAATGTATTATGTCATGCAAGGATTTTCTGCTATGTAAATTTTTTTCATCAGAGATATTTTCATCTTTAAACAGCTACAACTTTAAAATAATTATTAGGTATTTTATAACATAAACACATCTTAGGATAATAGGAATACCTGTAAATTTATTCTGCAAAATAAATGTTTGACTAAATTTACTGGATTTTCTGAAAAGCTGGTGGGTGATCTAGGTTGCTATACACAGTATGTGATTATTATCTTTCAGAAATGAGACAAAATAATGGCATATTGCAGCATTTTGCCCCATATTGGTACACCTAAATGTTTATACTAATAATTCTGAAGGAACAATAACTTAGAGATCAATTTAATTGATTCAGTGATGTTCATTGCACAATACTGCATAATTTTTAGAATGCTTTACACTATATATTCTGAAAAACATTAGCATATTACTTATTTATGATGAACTACTAGCAGAAAACAAGGTATTATGGTATAGACCCAAGTCAGAGATAACAGCCTAGTTCAGAACAACTACAAAACTATATTTTGGAAAAAATGTGTACTTTGGTGATAAAGACTTTTTATTATTATGATTTTCAGTATACTAGGCAACCTCCAGACACTCGACACAAGATACTGCCTAAAGCAGTTACTATAGAAAAGGGAGTATGCCACACCATTCTGGTTAGTGTAATTAAAGGAAAGGGCTAAGACCCATAAAAATGTAGAAATTCACATGGAAAATATACAAATCTGTTGTATGCAGTGACAGCTCTTAAATAACTGTTGAGAGCTGACTTTATAAATGTGTAGCAGGAATAAAGGGACGGAAAGGCTGTAATGTATATGCCATGCAGTACAAATACTGCTGTAAAGTCATTGCCTGAAAATTGATCAAATAAAAACAGAAGAATGTGCTAACTTTTGATCTTTTCCATATAGATCTAAAGTCATGATCAATTGGTTTCAGTAGGTTCTTTGAAATTGCATAAGGGTTCATATGTGCCAAGTTTTATATGAATCACATGATAAGGTCAAGAAATACAAATTCCAAAGCTGACTTTATATACCCAGTCCACATATGACTGTGATACCACGATACCATATGTTGACTATAATAGTGGGTATGTAAATACTGTTCTTGAAAGGAATCCATTCAGTAAAACTCAAATAAAGCAATTATAGCAGTTTTTAATTGACTGAAAATGGGAGAGAATAATGTCAAGAAAACCTCCGTAAATCATTAATGATGGGGCAGACATTCAAGAATTAACATAGCAGTCTTGGTAATAAAGAATAATGGATTATTTAGGATTTAAGACCTGTAGTGCCAGAATTGAGGACTATTATAATAAAGGTCATGTGTCGCTAAAGATTAAAAAGCCTTTTTACACTACTGGTTTTGCCATTTGTGATACGTCGAAAATGAAGACTAGGAATACAATTCAACGTGATATGTAAGAATAGCTCCTGATTAGCTATTGAGTGAAACTCCAAAGAGAATGATATAACCGCATTGTCATTACGCTCTGTTCCTGAGATCTGGTAGCATTCTGGTCTTGTAGCTTTTATTATTTATCTTTCTGTTATTATTTTCTCTGCCTGGCAATGAAAATACAATCTAGAAGGAGCAGGTTTTGGGCACAGATTCACTTGTCAGGACTCCTTAAGTGTCATCATAATTAAAGCTAAAATCATGTGCTATTTAAAGTCATCTTGCAGTAACTGATGTCTTTTACTCATATTTTACTTGGTATTTCTGCAGGTTTTCTACATTTTGTGTAATTACATCTTTGCCCTCTTGCCTGTGTATGCATGCATTTTTATACACATGCATCTGTCTGTAGGCACAAATGCTATGTAAAAAAGTAGCATTAGGAATATTATTTACTGTGTTACATTTTAAACTTTTTTATTTAACCAGTTATATTCAATGCACTTCTTGCCACATGAGTCAATTAATCAATTTTGTACTTAATACTTTATTATGTATCATATTCCTGGAATATCATTAATTACTATTTATGACTATGATCATTATCACCTGTAGATCCTGGGAAGACTCTACCAGAAGCTCTGGATTATTGCAAGATTTGGTTGCAGACGGTAGCAGGAGAAGTAGATGCTAAAAGTGGTATTCCGCCTCCTCTTATCACTGTGCAAATTAAAGACTTCCTTAATGGACCAGGTAAACATTGCACTTTAATCTGTATTTTCTAATGTAATTTATTTGTAGATATGCACACATAGACACACACATTAGATCATCACAAAAATGTTGTATTCCTTGTTAATGAATGTGAACTTTTCCTCCAGCAATTACTCTGAATTGAAATCAAAGTTGAGGAATGGCCAGTCGTGGACCAGTCATAGGTTTAAGGTCTAATTATTTATTTTCTTCCCAAGGTAAATTTAGAAATTTTACTCTTCAAGAAGGCTGAGGTTGGCAAGTTTCCAACAGAATGAAACCTACCTGCTTCTAGCCCTAGAACAACTGAAATTTGATTACAGTTATTTTTACAAAAGCTGGCTTTTGAAACATTTCAGAATATTTTTATAAGCCATCTTCTCTTGGGTTCTTTGGACTCTGGATACCTGACATTGCAAATTCCTATCATCTAAAGTGTCACTACTGTAAAATTTAAAAAATAGTGATACTGTGTTTTTTCAATTAACGCAGAATATAAGTGGTGTAGTATGAAGGTTTGTTAGCATTTACTTAAAACAGTGTGACTTGAAGTTACATCCCTAAAGCGTCAGAAACTTCTGCAAATTGATGTCATTCATTCTCTACTTTGTGAATTATGTATTTATAACTACACTCCTATGTAGAATATAATTGAGGTTATATTAGAAGTTAGAAAATACATTTACATTTGCTTGTGCCGTCATAATTCGTGTCTCATGCATTTTTGTTATAATTTGTTGAATTGTGTAACTTTTTTGTTTCCCCTTACTTCACTGAGCACACAGAATGAGCTGTTATCAGTCATTTAGTGAGCAGCTCTTTGGTACTGTGTTTTCCTATTCATTCAGTTACCTATTCATACAATCTTACAGCACACTATCTAAACCTGGTTCTACAGTAGAATTACTTATTTCCTCTGCATTGCTTTCTGCTTTGGGATCTGAGCACTACAGAAATACCAATTTACTTTTACGGGTGATGGAATAATATGCCTTTGCCATTTCATGGAAGGCAACTGAGGCACAGGGAAATTAAAGATTTTCTCATTATATGAAAGTTACCAATTTAAAACACAGAATTTAGTTTTCCAAGGTACTTAAAAATATAGAAATTTAGGTGTTGGAAACACAGTTCCTGTTGTCTTTGGGCAAAGCAGTAATCACTTCTGCATATCAGACCCCAGGATTTCAAATTGAACAACCAGAAATTAATACATACATATTTACCCGCTGACTATAAATGCTGTGGTTAAGTAACTTGAAAATCTATTTTTTGCATGCAGGCAGGAATCTCAAGGAAAGAATAAAGTACGTGAACAACCTCATTGTTGCCCCTTTTTTGGTTTTCTTTGCTTCCTTAAAAGCATTAATTTAAGGGAAGATTTTAAAACCACCTGACAATGCAGAGCTTTTGTTATATTGATCCCTATTTGGCTTCATTAATAGGTCTCTGAACATTCAGACCTACTGCATGTTCTACTGCCATTCAGACTAAAGGATTAATTAATAATAATAGTAGATTTTCTTTCTAATCATGATCAGCACAAGAGAGGTAGAGACACCTACTATCAGTGGCGTTTATAGATAGCTGATGAAAGCAGAGGAGTATCAAGAGTCAGGATTTCTGAGTTCCATTGGAAAGCCAAAAGGAAAGTGTATTCTCTCTCGAGGCTATGATCTTTTGGTCACTGCTGCCAGATTGGTTTTCTTTTATCCTTTTATCCTTTTTGTTTTATTCTTTCCAATTTTTTGGTGTCCGCTCTCACCACATCTGGCAGATTCCCATATTCCCGGACCTTTTGTCTGTGCATTCCCCTTTTCTCAAGGTTCTCACTGTAGTTTCCTGGCGCAGCCTTCATATTACACACCTGAAGGTGTTTCCCTGATGCTCTCTTGTCAGTAGGACAGACTTATAACTAAAACTAGCAAACGTGGAACTTGGTACCAGCTTGCAAAGTGTATATTCACAAGTACTCTGTCTACCCCATTCTCAACAATTCAGTCAGATCCTGAATCAGTGTACATCTCTCCCCTCCATGGTATTTGGCTAAATAGGGAATTGAAGAGCCATAAATTAATGCATCATAAACTTCAGTCTGTTTATTCTTGCAAAGCCTATAAAACCTCAGAGATTTCCTCCAGGATCTCTTCTTAGCCAAAAGGCAGTTTTTTTATCATCTTTTTGCTGCTAATTGCAATTATCATTACACATGACTCAACAGTAATTACTCTGAATTTTAATGAAGTGTTTTGCTGGTGTAATATAGCAAAACAACTCTGCATTCCTTTACAGATTTTTCTAACCTCAGCTGTTGCCACTATGAGATCCTCCTCAAATAAACTAACCTTTACCAAGAAGTCTTCCTTGGGGCCTGGAGGTTTCATTGGATGAGTAATGGAAGGTGCTTTCCGCATGTGATTGCGTCAGAACAACACATGCGAAGAGTTATGAAAGCTTGACAGCTTCTCAGCAGGCTACTGGAAAATAAGTTACTAACTCTCCTGGGGGCGAAAGTCCTCTAACCACAACTTCTTCCAGGATGAGGTAGCTTGGCCGTCAGCAGGCCTGGAGAAAGTGTCTACATCACCAGATCCTAACTAAGCTGGCAGTTGTTTGTTGAGGACAAGAACCTCAGCAAAACTCCTGAGAGCTCTCGTAAGGTCACCAGACAAACGATATTTGTGATGGGAGACATCACAGTTAATAAAGTGAATAAATAAATGCACTGCTGGAGTACACTTACGTTGTAGGCCTCAAAAGGCCTACTCTTTTTTGGTGAACATTTGGCAAATAATGCTGCCATATTTTCTAAGGACATGCTGTGTGCTTCCATATTCATTTATGTATGTGTGTTTTATAACTGCAGTAGGTAAATTATTAAAATGTGTTGCATGCGTAGGTGCTACCTGTTGGGTACAGCTGATCTACTTTTCTGAAAAGTCAGCACATTTTTAAAAGCTGTGCCTATGCAGACAAAAATCTGGATTTCGCAGTTGCGATAACTATACAGTTTTCTGTATAGATGTTAAGTGTTGAAGTTCAGTGATTTAACTGTAATGTCATTTTTCTTACAAAATAGATTGTTGGTGTGCTGAGGTTAAATTTCAAATACAATGATTAAACATGCCTATGTTTTATGATGCAAACTACTATGCAAGCAGTTAAAAGAAAAAATCTGCAAGTGATTCCCAGTGTTTGTTGTGTTAGATAAAACCAGTACTCCTTGTAAATAGTTTGTCAGCTGAAGTAGATAAGTAGATAGTGTTCCATAGAAAAATCGTATGGTTTCACCACACAGGAAACCAGGTTGTCAGTCCGTATTAGCTTGGAGATCAAAAAACTACAGCAAGTAGCTAAACTTGGAAACCACTAATTAAATGAGAATAACAGGATACATTAATGCACTTCTTGCCACATGAGTTGATTATTTTCTACATTTTTGGCAACTAAAGAAAAATGATATTTCTTCCAGATTTAAGGTAATAGGATCCTAGGAGAAATAAGCATTCATCATCAGGCCTGTGGGAACAGACCTCAACTTTAACCCCACAATGTATTAAAGGACTATTCTTTCTCTTTCTACAGTAACTAATTATTTAAAATTTTTTAAATTCCATCTACATCAGTTTACATGACCCTCTCTCTTTTGTATTCAGTCTGTTACTGGATTTTACATCTAATTCTTGTCTAATACCTATAAGTGAACTATTTATTGCTTCAGCATTAGATATTATTCATTAGGTGAGGAACAAATACGACCATCTTGTTTTAATAGTTTTTGAAAATTTATTAGCTTTACTGTCTAGTCCTTTCTTTGGTTTTGGTTTTTGGTTCTTTTTTTAAATCAACTACGGTTTCATAGCTATAAAAGCTGTCTTTTTGACGTATTCTTTCCGCATGCAAACAATACAAAACATGTTTATGAAGTACAACTTCTTACAAATTGCCTTAGAATACTTATACATGCAAAATATACGTGGTTTATGGCAAAGTCCTCTTACCCCAGCAGTTTCTTGGGAAGATGTTAGGCTAGGTGTGAAATAACTGCGGTCCTGGATACTTTACCTTTCGAAGTAATTTCTGCAGAAGAAACTATGCAGACAAAGAAATGCCGTATCCCACTGAAAGGTGATGTGAGAACTGGGGGACCGGGGGGCTCTTTCCTGCCAGTCCCTACCCAGTAGGTTTTGGACACCGTGAGGGGCACAGCACTGGATCTAGGGTTATGTATAAAAAGCAACGTACAAAACTGCACCGTGGCACTCCAGCTTTTTTCCCCCAGTTTGCAAAGGCAACAATTGTATCCATTAGCAAGGTCAGTCGCTTGGAGAAACCTGGAAAATAGCAGCTACCAGAAACCCGCTAGAATAATATCTCCAGCAGGTGATAGATTAGTTGGAACAAATTGGAACCATTGCACTTCAGCAATCCTGGTTTCTTTCAAGCTGTTTTAAAAATGTCGTCATTTTAATACACAATATCAGCCCTGCGGAACAGTCCAGAGCAGGTTAATTTGAATCATATGATGTATCACTGCCCTCAGCTGACATGAGCTCCGTTCCATGTGTGAAGCCATAATAAATCCATTCCCAACCGAGGCAAATTCCCTGTGAGAAGGTGAACTAATCCAGGCCTCACACTGGCATGTTAGCCCTCCGTAATTGAAAGCAGGGCCACCTGTTCCCAGCACAGTTAGCCTATAGAGAGAAAATTAGCATTAGATCAGATACTTAATATATTGAAAAATCATTCATACTACTTGCAAGTTCAGCTGTGGGCTGCTTAGCATGACATCATATATAAACCTAGGAATGTGCCCACTTGATCCCAGTTTAACAGTTTTGTTAACCATGGTGTTTGTTAACTTTGAAATGAGAATTTTTTGATTTAATGAGAGCTGACACGTGAGAAGGGGAACTAGCCAGGGTGCAGACTTTTCTAATTAACTCTGGGTCATTTGCAAAACTTTTGAGGTTTCTAGTAGGTTTTTTTTCCCCTTTGCTCTTTAACAAACAAGTTTTTAGAGCACTGACGCTGTAGCCATGAAATGATATTTATTTGATTAAGAGGGCAAAAAGAAATATTCCAAACAGGTGTACCAGCCTGTAGGTATTGCTTTGTTTTTGTCACATCTATTGTCTGTAATATCAGTGTAATAATGTGTAAAATTATCAAAGTACCTTTCTAAAAGCAATGTTTACAACACTTAGTTTAAATGAAATTTAGTTTCTTAAATGTCTAAGTACTGAAGCCACACGGTTAAGTTTTTGAAAATATTTTCTTGGTATCTTTTTCAGTGTATTGACATTCTTTTTAAAACTTATTTAAAACATTTCCCCAATTTTCTGAAATCCTTTTTTTGGTTTTGGGGTGGTTTTTTTTTCCTTGTTTAAATGTATGTCTTAATATAGATGTATTATTCAGCAGCTGAAGCAGATAATAGAGAGTTAGTATTTATGGGTTCTTTTCTTTTCCACATACCTGCTTCGTGACCTGGGACAATTTATTTCATCTCAGTGTGTTGTGCTTCAACTTCCCTGACTCTGTTGAGAGAGTTAATGTTTCCCTTAGCTGGGGTTTTCCTTTCATAGTAGTGCCTCCCAATGCCCACATTGTAGTTTTTGGCCTTGCCACCCAACCCTTGACACACTTCTGTAATGTATTTGGTAGTTTCACAGTTCCTTCCTTTCAGTCAACATCCTATGAATAGCAGTAAACCTCCATCTTTTATTAATGGTATCTTTGGTCTTCTTGATCTACAACAATTTATTCTGGTTCAGTTGTGACAATTTAAGAAAAGTAATAGAATTACATCACTGAGCTTTGTCTGAGATCTCAAAACCAGGCACTGGCTAGCAAGAGCTGCTAATGTCTTCATGTCTGTCTTCATGTCACCTTCTCATAATGTCAATGACATACTAGGTCGTGGAAGTAAGAGTTGTTACTGCTGGGGAACACCCCACATGGCTTGTGTTGATTAAGCTGCTTGAAGGCTTAATTAAGGTATTGGCCTTAGAGGGCTTTTTCTGTGGGGCTGCAGCACACAGACAGCAGTAGGTAGAAATTCTAAGCAGTGACTACCAGCCTTTTCCAGACTAATTGGCATCTGTCTCACAGAAGCAGAACACAAGATGGACTGCAGATGGCCTCTGAAGCCATGTCTCAAGTTTCTTCCTTCTTTTCCCTTGATCCAAATTGGGAATGATGAATTAGAGGATAAAACCAATTCGTTTATATTCTTCTTGCTTTTCAATTTCTTTTAATTTGTCTCTCTTTTGAAGCCTGACCAGGGACAATTGAGAACAGTACAGCTAGTCTTTTCTTTACATGTCTCTCTCTTTCCTATTTTTATAAATTCAATTTTTGCAATTCAGCCATTTCCCTGTTACCGAAGGGCCACCCTGACTCCAAATCAGAATCAGGGCTCAAGATTACCTTTACCTTCCTCAGATTTCCTCCGTTAGACTCCTTACATGGGTGGCTCCTAGAGAAAGAATATTACTGGTGGTAAAATGTTTCGTGCCTGTTGTCTGTTCCTCTCCTGTTTAGGACTAGGAAATTCAATCCTAGGGCAAATAGTAGTTTCTTCTATAGCAGTACTATTAAGAAGTTTAATATTTTACAGCCTTCATGGGGTAGGGGAGAGCAAGACCCATGTCCAACCTGAGGAAGAAAGACCTGGCCTTTTCTATATTAGCTATGAGAAATAAAAGATCCACCGCAGAATGAAGGGTATGAGAAGTGAACAAATTCTTGGCAAATGCCGTGTTTTTCTCTCTCACAGTTCAACATTTCTCATAGTCTATGAAAAGATCCCAGTCTTACAAATAAAGCTTATAAATAACTTTCATGGAGTTTACTTTCTGGTTTTTCAGATTAAGAGTATACTATAGTAGTTTATTAGTCATAGAAATAGTAACCTGGTGTATATTAAGCTGTGGCATATATTAGAATAAGCTCACTGACTTCAGTAAGAGCTGGGATTGACCTAAAGCAACTTGCTAGGAGCTCTGTTATTTGTGTGTTGCTTGTTCATCCTTAGTCCACCAAATAAAAAGTCCTTTTGAGTAATATCGTTATCCCAAGTTCACAGAATAAAATTATATCTTCACAGTACAAATCTGAATGTTATGGAGAACAAGGGTAAAATACGCGTAACCCTGAAATTTTTTATCTGAAACTCTAAGTAATAAAATGACAAAGGAAGAAATTGTTTCAGACAGAAATTTCAGAGTGCTGCTTATAGGTTTTCTTTTATAGATGTTATGATTTTGTTCAAACAGGCCATATTGAATCCATTGGGTTTTTTGTAATAGATTTCAAAATACATAGTAAATGTAAGTAATATGATGACTAATGGGTCAAGTGAAGTTGGAACTTTTTAAATGAGAAAATAGCTGGAAACAGTTTTCAGGAAACTATTCCAGTTGATTTTTGGTCCCCCACAAGGTGTACATTAACATAAACTCCATAGAATCGCCTCTGGGACCTGAATTCCCTCTCTGATTTCATTATTGCAATGTGATTCTTTTCCTTTCACTGTTAAGTCATCTCCTGGTGTGGTGGGAGCATATAATAAGTGTAATTTATTTATATTTATCTAATCTCCTTTTAACTCAATAGTTATTTCATCATTCTGTTTCCTAGTAGCTGTTCAGAAAGTTGTGAAGGGTAATTAGAAAGTAATAATTGACAGACACGGATTTACTGGGTAATCTAAAGAGTTGTAATGAAGAAATTGAGAGAAAGAACAATTCAAGTTCAACACTCAAATGCTGCACTGTAATAAAAAAAATACTGCTTTGATATCATTTAGTCCAGTCTGATTTAAACATAACCAGAAATAACTCACTTGAATGCAATCTGTTTACAAGCGCTGTAATTTCTTTGTATTTGTTTGCTGGAAATAGGTAAAACCTGGCAAAATAAGTTATTGCTATTATGTCTTAAATCTAAAGAAAGCATTGGGGTATAATTACGATAGCAAGTCACTAGGAGGCAAAGAAGAGACTGATGTAATTGAGGAGTTATTGGTGGCTTTGAGCTACCTTTTGCCCTGTCTTGATTCTGATGTAATTTTGGACAATCCAAAGAGTTGTTTGAATTATAGGAACCTGTCTTTTCCTACCAGTACAGAATCTGCACAGTGTTGTGCGGTGTGCTTCCCAAGGTGTTTAAAGTCATTTAAAATGACTGTTACCCTTGGATTTTGCACCCTAGAAATTTTATTCCAGCTGCGTCTAGGTGAACCTTTGCATTGTAACATCTCTTTTTAGCCCATTTTGCATGACTGGAGAAGCTGCTGAACATCTATCTTCATCAACTGTTACAAGTAGCTCTTCGTATTTCATCAGTTTTCACTGTTTCTGTCCATCACTTAAATATGTTTTTCGTAGAAGGCAAGTTAAAGCTTCTTTTACAGTGCTAAGCGTAAAACAGGACAAAGACTAAAAAACATGTTTACTCAATTGGATTTTTATTTTTTGAACATTATATTTAAAATGCCAAAGAATCTCCTTGCATAATTTCTCCCCAGTTGTAAAAATAACCTATGTCACTATGAGATAGTTAAAATACTTGCAGTGAAGGTTCCAGAGTTACATTTTCTGCAATTATGCTTCTGGCCGCCACCACCTTCTGTCAGGGCTGATTCACTGGATAATAGTAACTTAATACAGACCTTTGTAAAGTGATCAGTCATGACTAACATTTTTCTGTGTGGCGTGCAGCTTCCAAACACAAAACAGGGAAGTCATTTGCCCTAGTGACCATTTTTTTATTGCTTTCTTGGATGAGCGCAGTGTTTGCGAAAACAATTTGATGCTGTCCCACATGACGTCCCGGTCTCTAAATTGGAGAGGCATGGATTTGACTGATGGACCACTCAGTGGATAAGGAATTGGTGGGATGGTTGCACTCAGAGAGTCACAGTCAACAGCCCGATGTCCAAGTAGAGACCAGTGACGAGTGGCATTCCGCAGGCGTCGGTACTGGGACTGTTACTATTTAACATCTTTGTTGGTGACATGGACAGGGGATTGAGTGCACCCTCAGCAAGTTTGCCAACAACACCAAGCTATCTAGTGCAGTTGACACACCTGAGGGACGGGATGCCATCCAGAGAGACCTGGACAGGTTTGAGAGGTGGGCCCATGCCAACCTCATGAAGTTCCGCAAGGCCAAGTGCAAGGTCCTGCACGTGAGTCGGGGCAGTCCCAAGCACAAACACAGGCTGGGTGGAGAACAGATTGAAAGCACCCCTGAGGGGAAGGACTTGGGGATGTTGGTTGATGACCCAGCAATGTGCACTCACACCCCAGAAGGCTGACCATATCCTGAGCTGCATCAAAAGAAGCGTGGCCAGCAGGTTGAGGGAGGTGATTCTGCCCCTCTACTCCGCTCTGGTGAGACCCCGCTTGGAGTACTGCATCCAGCTCTGTGGCCCCCAACATAAGGACATGGACCTGTTGGAGCGAGTCCAGAGGAGGGCCACGAAAGATGATCAGAGGGGTGCAGCACCTCTCCTATGAAGACAGGCTGAGAGAGTTGGGATTGTTCAGCCTGGAGAAGAGAAGGCTCCAGGGAGACCTTATAGCAGCCTTTCAGTACTTAAAGGGGGCTTATAAGAAAGATGAGGAGGGATTCTTTATGAGGGAGTGTAGTGATAGGACGAGGGGTAACGGTTTTAAACTGAAAGAGGGTAGATTCAGATTAGATATAAGGAAGACATTTTTTTACTGTGAGGGTGGTGAGGCACTGGAAACAGGTTTCCCAGAGAGGTTGTGGATGTCCCATCCCTGGGCCAGGTTGGATGGGGCTTTGAGCAACCTGGTCTAGTGGAAATTGCCCCTGCCTATGGCAGGGGGGTTAGAACAAGATGATCTTTAAGGTCCAGTGCAACCCAAACCATTCTATGACTAGCAGCAGTGATGAAACACGGGCTCAGGACCACAGGTGCCATGCATGTTCCACCACTGAGCTTCACCAGCGCCCTGTGTCTTCTCTGCCCTGGCCTGAGGAGGCCCAAGAGAGAACCGTTGCTCTCATATTCATCTCCTTTTAAATCTTTCTCAATCAGTTTACTCTCTGGCTTTAGCTTGACACCTGTTCTATCAACTTATATCTAAGCAGTTTTTGGCTTGTAGGGTTTTTTGTTGTTTTTTTCCTCTTCTGGACTATACTACCATAGGAAAGCGTTAGTAATAAAATGTGCCTTTGACAAAGCAGTTAGATGTGAAAGCTGTCACACCAAGCAAGGGTCCTTTCCTCATTTACTAACTTACAAACTTAATTATGTAGCAAAGCCAAGAACTCTCTTTTACTCCTTTATTGCTATGTCACTAATGGAGAAAATCAAGTCGATGAGGGACTTGTTTTGAAAGTGCCTAAATAGTTCAAAAACCCAAATCCTACTGTAAGTTGGATTTCAAACTAGTGTCATTTTAAAAATGCTGCTCATTTGTTTGGTTTTAAACATTTCTTTAGAATAACACTCCTTTCCCTTTGAGTATCATAAGTAAATTAATATCATAATGTCACATGGGTCTCTGTTTATAAGTCTCCTTTCTCCATTCAAAGGGAGGAGAGGACCTCCCATGATATGTCAAAAAGGCAGGTGAGTTTTGGGGTATTCTTTAGTGCCGAGAGCGGTGGAGAGATTTTCAAAAGTGTTAGGACATTTTTCTTCCCTTGGTTTTAATTAAAAGTATCGGTACATAAGTATTTTGAAAAATCTTCCAAGTTGATCATGTGTGGTTTTAGATGCCAAAAAATCTTGCTGTCTTCCTTTGTCCAGCTTCCTAGCTTTGATACTTGCCTTTCTGCTAGGCCCATGTGTTAGCTAGCATTTTTGCCACAGTTTCTAATTCAGTGTGGAAGGCTTTAACACAAGAGAAAGCATTTTCAGAAAACCATTAATTAAAATTGTAGGCTACAATTAAAGTAGTTTTTCAGTCTTAAATTTCAATTAGCTGTGGCTTGTAGAGTGCTACAGAATTTTTTCTAAGATTGTTTTGGGTTTTTTAATTCAGCTGTAACATCTTACATGGCCATTAATAATTTTCTCTTATCTTTGTACAAAAAGTGCTAATTTATAATTCAGAGACTTACCTATTCAGAAACCAAAGCATCTAACTGAAATTTAGAACCCCCAGATATTTGGTGGGGGGGAGGGGGGTGTGTGTCAGAAAAGTGCTTTGTCATCTGCCTGGGACTCTGAAGTCAGTATAAACCTATGCTTAAGAGCAGCTCCAAAGCTGTGCTCCTGCAGCCGCTTACCATTGTGGTAAAAACTTGTAATTTACCTAAAGAGTGGGAGAATCAAGCTCATTCAGTTTGCATCAGCGTTAAGAGTAGAACATGATCCTGGACAATTTGAAACTAGGTCCTGATTTTGGTGAAATATTCGTTAATCTGTGTAAAACCTTGAACAAGCAGTCTTTCCTATATATATTGACAATGAAACTTGAAACTAAGTAGTGCTGTTTTCTCTGAACGTTTAATCTATCTTAGATATATGCACAGAATTTTAATCCTTTTTGGTTCTTCGGGCTGCAGCGGTGGCAATAAAACAGCAAAGAGAAAAGCAAACTTTTCCCCCTACGAGGGTGGCTGTCTCATTACTGAGTGATAGCTGAATTTGAAATCAAAAAATGTGAAAACTAAATTAAAGCTGGATTTCTGTAATGAAGTGTAATGTACTGATTAAAAAGGCAGATAGCAGCGCAGAAATAAGTTTCAGCCATTGTAAAATCCTGCTTCCCACTTGTGAAATAATCCTGGTAATTGCAACATCTCAGCTACTAAAATATCACTGTTGTCAATGTTTTTCATATTAGTTGTGATTTCTAAAAATTCTGTGAGACCTTTAGAAGTCTGGGAAATACCAAAATCATTTACTAAGGAGACAAAGAACACTTAAAAAATATTAGGTTATTCTGATCTCCCTGGAAAACAAAGAAATCTAAACATACCTCAGTTTTTACATTTGCTTTTTATTTCACATTTCATCTTGAAAATGTGTTGAAGAATACTGCATATTAGCTATGTAGGAAACAACAGAATATACATGTTATCCACTCATTTAAATGTGTTGAAAATGTTCGCTGTTGGCTTTGGAGTTTAGTCAAATAGTTCCGCTGGATGTAAAACTCAAGAGAATGTGAAGTATATTTTCATTCTGACACAAAAGGACTAATGTATTTACCCTCCTACACACTCGAATAAAGTGTGTGTCTTTCAGATAGCTTTGGTGATCCCTGGGAAGAAACAAGGAAATAAGATTGTCATTGTGACATATTTCTTCCTTTAAAACTGTATATAGTGAAGAATGCTTATGGTACTTTTCATGATGTTTTAATTCAGATTTGTTCCTAAAAATATTGTTTCATTATATTTTCATTATATTTTATTTTTATTTTATATTTTTTTATATATATTTTCATTGATTCACTCCTTTTAATGAAACATGGTAGAAATAGTATCTCCACTAAATGTCTAATATTTTTACATTACTTGAATAATTGCACTATAGCTTCTCACATTTCTTTCTCCAATTCTCTCCCACAGCTGACATAAATGTGGACATATCAAAACCTTTAAAAGCAAATCTCAGTTTTGTCAGACTTGATCAAATAAACCAGTTTTTGAAGAAAATCATAACCAGAAATGATGATGAGCCCAGGAAGGAGGCTGCTCTGTCAGCTGGCATTATTCCAGATGAGGATGTCACTTTGATAACCAAACACCCCAGTACAAAGGATTTGCTACCTGCAGCGCACACCAACACTGCGCAAAAGGCTTCAGTACAAGAAAACTTGTGGCAAGCCCTTTCCTGCTTCCAGAAGATTTCCATTCACACCGTTCAAATGGTTGTTTCAATGGAAACCATACCACATCCCAATAAACCTTGTTTGTTAGTCTCTTTATCAAACCTCAGTGGGAGCCTGAATATTAAAAGTGGACATAAAACTGCAGGTAAGAGTTTTTGAAAATTGGAAGTGCTACTGATTTGTTCAAGCGGTGGCCCAGTAACCATTTTAAAGCATGGGGCATTGAAGGGAACTCCACTAGCTAACATAGTAAATCCACAACAGAAAATAGCAAATCCCTGATAGACTCCATTACCTGAGTTTTCCTTTCAGTAAGGCAGCACCCTAGAGTGCTTAATTTTGTAGTTAATGTCCCCTCGCCTGTAATTACTAATTTATTGACAGAATTCTGGCTAGAATAGTAGTTACAAGAACCACTATCCTGGTATTCTTATAATTCAGCACATACTTCAAAGGGCAAAATTTTGACAGTTTTCACTCTATAACTACATTTTCTTGTTAGGACCCTATATTTCTGTTTAAAAAAAAAATACAAAAATACTTATTCATAGCCCTGACACATTTACTATGTAAATATTGGGTCATACCATTGTTCTCCTCCAGGCTTACGAAGTTTTAAATTTTTACATGCTTCCTCTGCACAGCTGAGAGTCACCCAGGGAAAACGGGTGCTCCAGCCTCATTACTGCAGAGCTGCGAGGAAACTTTACACCTTGGGTACAATTAACAGGATACCAGAGACTCATTTAAAATAAAGACATTTTGAGTGTCTTTGTAAGTTATTTTATTAGTCTTTTAATAAAATTAATAAGATAGTACATTTACATGATGTGGAGATGAGCCAGATGTGGGTAGCTGGCAGAGTAGCTTGCAAGGTAAAATGGTCTGTAGCTGAGAGGAACAAGTTGTATGCCAAGTGAGGTGGTGATTTATTTCTTTTTCATCAGAAGTATTTCTCTTCAGTCCAGCAAGTTTCAGGGTTTCTTTATTGTTTTAAAAGTTAAAAATGAAAAATTTAAGGTTCGTAGTACATGAAAGCCTGTGAAAGTGCTGGAGCCTGAAACTTTTGATTTATCCATAAATAAACAGCAGTACATGCAGGAACAGTGCCTGCATTCCCACGCTTTTCCAGTGGAATTGCAATCCTAGCATAGAAGGCACTGCAACTGAGTAAAAAGCCTTTCTGATGTCCTTTAAATAGTTCTAGTTTTCTTTCTCTGTAATAATCCTCTTTCCTTCCATCACTTCCCCTCTATCATTTATACATTATCAGTCCCATGGTACTTTATGGTGTCCACAGCAAGCTTCGATATATCAAAGCTGAGCCTGTTCCATCACTATACTAGAAAGCAATTTGGCAAACTCAGCAGTGTATATCCCTTACCCTGGAGTTTTTCATCCTCCCAGGAGGACGTACTTTGCCTTGCACCTTAAGCCTCAGAAACATTTTGCTACAAAGTTCTGTTTCTTAATTCTTCTGGCACTCTGAGCAAACCAATCTTTCTTTTTCGTGTCACAAGCTATACATGAATCTTCAGTATGTTTGTAGTCTGGCAAGCATTGTTAAGTAAAGCAATACTGATGCTGAATCTAATGAAAATGGAAATTAGTTATTCTCTATGAAGAACTTCCATAACCAGACAATAAATAGACATCAACAGACTCTTTTCACATTTTTTTTCAGTTAAAGTTGCCTTATCTTTGCTTTATAAAAAGAAAAATACATGTGTGTGAGGTTTTGCATGCTATTGCATAAATTGTTTTAATGTTCAAGGCACACTTCCACAAAACTGATTGAAACTGTTAAAAATTACTTCAATAAATTGTTTGGATTTTTATTTAGAATCATTAATTTGAAATTAAAGTGCTAGTAGAAACCAAAGTGGAAGTTATAACTTCAGGAAAGAAGATTAATGACTCAGTGTGGGGGGAAATGGTATTATAATCTTGTGTTCAAAATACTTTAGAAGAATACCACAGTTACTAACTAGATTTGTTTTATTATTGCAAAGAAATCAGGCAAGCTAACTCAATTAAAAAAAAAAAAGTGTAGTAGCTGTGTCTTGGGAGCAAGGAGTATTTAAATATGTCAGTTCTTCACCACTTTTCTTTTTACAAAGGTTTTATAGATCTACCTTTTGAGCTGAACAGGGTTAATGTCAGGGGGTTTTTTATAAAATGAAACTAATACGCGAATACTTCACTGTGTCTTTGATTTTACAGTCAAATAACTATTGTGACCATCTGCAGCAGCTGCATTTTACGAATTATTTGCTCAAGCAAACTAAGCACAATGACAAAAGTAGTCATCTCAGATGTACTGTTAAAACAGAGGAAGAAAAAGGAGCATTGCTTGCCTTTTGTACAGTATGACCATCTGCTGTACAGATGTTATTATATAGAATGACTTCAGATACAATAATTGTAGAAAATTTTTATTAAAACCTCAACAATTTGCACTTGTTTACTTGAATCTGCATAACTCCCCAGTGAGACAACACAATACGCTTGGGGTTTCTTTGGTTCTCACTAGCTTTGTCTTTGATCCTTTTTGATGTGCTGACTTTAATAAACATAGTTAAAAACACTGTTCAAAAACATCATGGAAAAAACTACAAAGGAACAATTACAGCAGTAGAAACTACTCTAATCCCTTACTTACGCAAGCTATTTTTAGTGAAATATGTTTTTTTACACATTTTATGTGGCAGTGTTTTATAAACACTGTAAACGACCCGTTTTCCAGATGAGTTTTAATGTAGGAGATGAAGTTGGTTTGTAAGGAATCCTATTTCCTAGGAATTATTTAGCAAAAAAAACCTCACAAGAATGTATTGTCGGCATTTTTCCTCCCTTACAGGGGGAAAACAAAAGTGCGTGACCTTGTGTAATGGTTTGATTTTTTTAGCTGAAATTAAGAAAGAAGCTTGCCATATAACTTTTTTTTTAACTATCAGTTTTCCCTCTAGACTTTCCTGATTTAATCATGGAAGCTAAAGGTCTTCTGTTTTAATTTTTCTTACAAAAGTAAAAAGATGTAGCTTCTGAAAAACAGAGGGGCTAATTAGTTGAATTATTTCACTGCTGACATAAATTGTAGGTGTTGAACACTCACATTGCAGTCGGATCAAATTAAAACACCTCCATTTCTGCATACCCTGCTGTATTGTTATACAACCCCAAACCCTTAGCGTGTCAAGGGACTTCATTTTTTTTGGACATTTTTCGTGTTTTAATACAACAGTTACTTATAACAACATGGTTACTATTTCTGCTAGAATACTTATGTTCTCCTCTGTACTTACGGTGAAATCCTGAGTATTTTGGTTTTAGTATGGTAATACTGTTGTAGAATGTGATGCAGTGTATTGGCAAAAAACAAACCAAAACAAAATCCCTTTTCCGAAAAAAAGATATTATTAATTTTACAGTATAGTTTTTCTGATACCCTTAAGGGCAGGAGTTTAAGTCATACTGATGTTAAATAAAATAATTATCTGTAGTCATTTTATATTTTGTGGCTTAGAGTTACAAGTTAAAACTTATACCCATTTCGTACAAGCAAATAACAAACATTTAGCTCATTTTTGGCAGCTTATTTGAACTGTTGATGCAAACTGCAAGTTCAAGAACTATCGTTAGACCTGGTTCAGTGATTTTTGTCCTCTGAAGTATGTGGCATCTTCTACAAAGTGGCTAGAGCTCTCGAGTGCCATGTACTCAGTCAGATTTGAGATTGCTTGGTATCACACTTGAGGTATGTAGCTCTCTCCAGAACAGTCACATGCCATTAAGTTGAAATAATTTTTAGCAATAAATACTAGGAAATAGAATGCAATTCTAAACATATGGCTTTCAGTTAATTTAGGTTTGGTGTTGAAATTAGCACTACCTACCTGCCAAAAGAGCAGATAAATGAGAGAAGTTGAGGACTGTACTCTCCCCAGAGTGAAAGACAGCAAGAAGCCTGTAGCCTCTCGGTGGAGCCTTATTTTGCTGTGGCTGGACACAGGAGGGAAGTCTTGCTGTTCAGTGTCTGAACTGAGAGAGTTACAGACATAAAATATTCCAAAGATCATAGACAGAATTCCCCAGTCCTTCGTCCTGTATGCAGAGATGATTACTTTAGCATATAAATAAGGGAAAAAAATAAACACTAGTTGAGCATATGATAATCACAAATATTTTTACTAAACCTGAAAGAAACTACATACTTAAGATACCTCACAGAAATATTAAAAATTAAATGCAGCTATTAATTGGTGTAGAGCAAAGACCAAACTTAATTTTGGAGTTAACTGACTCTCTCGAGAAAACTCCGCTAAGGCGTTGTCATAGCCTTTGGATGTTGCAGATATGCAAGTTAGCCCATGGGGAAATAAAACATTAAATTAGATATGACTACCTAAAATAATATGCAGCAGTAACAAGCCATTTACAACACCCAGAAGACCTTTGTTACTTTTAGAAAGAAATATAAACTCTTTCCAGCACTTGAACAATAGGAAATTAATTCTTTGTCAGTAAAAGCCAGAGGACAAACCAAATATTTAAATGGCCACTGAGGATTGAGGTGGAAGTGCAGCTTGTAGACAGCTATACAAATCACTAACAAACCTTAATGAATATTGGGTGTGGGCATCAGGGTCCTGTCAGATTTGACACTGTGTCCCAAGTAGCTTAAACCCAACACTCAAGAAAAGGTGGAGACCTCATCAGGTCTCTAACATCTGGGATTTTATTTGTCATTTTGGCATACCCTGCAAGCGCAAAAGAAAGAGTAAAAGGGGATTATCCTGACAATGAAATGAGTTACTGAATCTTGTGATAATGAAAAGCAGAAGAATTCTAATTCCTTTCTATAGTCCCTGAGGTGGAGGTGCGTTTATAGTTTTGCAGGAGTATAATGTAGGAGGGAAGAACAGATGGCCTAAAATCCATGAAACAAGACACCACCTAATCCCAGGACTGAGTACCAGTATTAATCCTGGTCAGATTCCCTACTGGTACTTTGTAACAGGGTTCAGAATTGCTACTGATGAACTGGCATGTTAACTCGGGGCGGGGGGGGAGGAGAAAAGGGAAAAAAAAGTTAATTGTAGGTTGTTGATTCAAGACAGTGTGCCCTAATTTTGTGGAACTGCATTTACAGTTTAAATAACTTGACTTTAAAAAGTAGACTCCGAATGAAATTCAGTTCAGAACAAATACGGTTGTTTTTGTAATCTCTTCAGCTTTATTGTGAAAGTAATTGTATATTTTATTGAGACTGGAATTTCTTGTGTTATGTGGATCCCAGTGCTATATGTGGCAGTAGTAGGTGATACAGCATTTTCGTGGTAGTCAGTTCTATAGATGTTATGGTTTGAGAAACCCATCACCCGATGACCCCTCCCCACCCAGGAAGGGCAACTGAGAGAAAACAAGGAAACCCGAGGGTTGAAATATAAACAGATTTAATAGAATAAGACTAGATAATTAACATTAATAACACTAAAGAACCAATGTTGATCCCAATACCAATATAAAATATACAAGGATTATACTCAGCCAATTACATCAGTAGGAAGCTGTGCACTCCCAGCAGCGGACAGCAAGTGTCGGACACTGCGAGCGCTATGGCTTTGGAGGAAGGGAAGGCCTCAGGGGTCCAGCACCAGGACAAGAAGTTCTCAGGATCACAGCTATTAAGGAAGAGAGAACGTCGCAGCAAACTTTCTAATTTATGTTGAATGTGACATTCATAGTATGAAATAATCCTGTTGGCCAGCTTGGGTCAAGTGCCCAGGTCTCGCTCCTCCTCATGCCTGCACCTGGCTAACTCGAAAACACTGAGACCTTGAAACCTACACAGCATAGCTGGCTATAAAGTAAATATTTTCACAAATCCAGACACTAAAGTCTTGTTAAAGTGCAGTTTCCCCAAGCATTAGAAGAGAAGTTAGTCCTGTGTCGCTCAAACCAGGACAACAGAACATTTACATTCATGAGGAAATACAGATAACAGTGAAAGCTGAATGTCTTCTTTGTACATTTTATGCGTCCTGTGCAATTCCTCCAGTTCAATCTACATTTTGCAGTGTGAGGTACAGAACACAGAGATTAGGCATTATTGCCCATTATTGCTCTTAAGGACGAGATCTTTAAGTTGTTAACATACTGGCAACACATTTCTTCTTTTTCTTTGACAAGAATGAGATGGGATGAGATCACCAGCTTGCTGCCCAAACAAAAGGTGCAATTCCATAGGAAGTTTAGGTTACTGTGACCACATATTTTCACACTGTGCTTTGTGCTAGCTCTGTTACTCGGGCAGCTGTTCACTGAGTTGAGTCAGGGCACTTATCTGTCTGAAAACTAACCCAACAGGAAAGAAAAGTTTCCAGCAAGTTCGTCTCCTTCAGCTGGCTCACTGGACAGGTACACTTTAATGACCATGCTCAGACAAAAGACAACTCGGAGAACTATATAAAGGAGGGAGGGAGAGGAAGGATCAAAGGGAGGAGAAGACTGGAACATAGAAGCCTGGACCTGGACTGGCCTGAATCCTGGGGAACCACATCCCAAGAGTGCAGGGAAACCTGTTCAGTTTGAGTAGCCTCGGTATATCTGTCAAGCCTTGGACTTCCACAAGCATAATTCACAGGGTTATAGAGGCTCATGCTGCCAGACACTATCTTCAGGATGGTTTATTTATAAAGAAAAGTTACCCTCTGGTTCATGGACTGTTTAGTTTATTAAAGCAGTTGAAATCCAGTGAATCAAGCAGAGGAGCAAGACACCAAAGCTGTAATTCTAATTCAGCCTTGTGGCAATTATATAGGGCTACATTTTGAGTGGCATCCACTATTTTGTAATGCTTCATTTACTGTGCAAGCATTCAATGTCTGATTTTCAGTAATGCTAAGTATGTACAATTTTATAAATCAGTGACAGTTGTAGGTACCAGCTATCTCCTGAAAATAAAGCAAAGTTTTCAACCAACCACCTAAAATTAAGATGTGAAAATACATAGATTTTTTTTTTTAAATTGAAGAACCTCTCCATGGCCATCTGCAAAGCTGGAGTAAGAATGTTTAGTCACTTTTCTGAAAACTGCTGATATCTAAAAATAAAATGTTTATGATGCAAGAACAAAGTATTACACATGTCAGTATAGCACTCAGTTTTGAAAGCTGGACTCATGGATGCAAAATGAACTCTATTTTTGTTGTTTTCCATTATGCATTTTTCTATGCTTTATTGGAATAAGATAGGGCAATATGAGCTTTACAAATACATTCTAAAATATTGTATACCCAAGACAGCCTTGACTGAAAATGAAAATCCCTTTTGATCTTAACTTTAATATACCCCCTCTGATCAGGCATCACAAAATCCAAAATTATCAAATCAACAAGTGAATTGAGACTTTTCAGCTATTTAGTATGCAGTAGTGTAATGAAAATGATGTACCTGCCCAGTTATTCTTTAAGGGAGATGAGCTCATTTCAAATAGATAACCATCTTTGACTTTTTTTCTGATTCATCACTGACCTGAACTCCATTTGAACCTTGTTAGACACAAAACAAGCAGAATTCCTGGCCCGAGCTATAAAATATAATTAAGCCCTTTTGAAATGATGTGTAAAAGAACATAGCTTTACCCCCACTATAACTACTACCACCACCACAACCAATAAAGTTAAATCAAGCACTGCCTGTAATGGATTAAAATAATAAATGTTCCTGGATTTTAGTGTTTGAAGTATTTGAAGAAAACAGGCTCCCAGCAGCCAGGACTGCTGAATGCATGGGGACATTTATTAGTGACGAATTCAAGGGTTTGGCCTGTTTAAGATCATTACTTTCTGTTTACCGTGTGTTACACATCTCATGTTTTTACAGAGCCCACATGTGTCCCCATGTAATGCTGAAAAACTCTTTCACTAAAGAATAGCTAATTGGTAATGTGTAAATATTGTTCTCGTGGGGAGAATGAACTATCATAAGATTCAGCTCAACACTAATGAGAAATCCAGTGCAGTCAGTGGATTGTTAACTAAATTTCTCCTGGAAAATTATCCTTTACTGTGTCTCACCATTTGTTTGCTACTGCTCTTTCCAGACTTGAATAAGTTGGCAGACTTTTAAATTAACTGTAGTATTTCCCCTGTAATTATTTTGCTAGCTTTGTTACCCTTTATTCTCAGAAGCTGCTTCATAGAGGATACCTGTCAACAGAGCAGTGTAACCGTAGTATAACTACTCATTACATGATGTATCTGAAGTTTTAAGAGGAAGAAAATTATGTAGATAATTATCAATATATTAGATATAATAACTTATGTATTCAAAGCTGTCTTAGTATCTTTGGCAACTTTAAACTAGCTACTGCAGTTGCAAATATGAAGACTGAATGCTCTAAAGCAAGTATCACGGATTATCGTCTTAGTAATGTGTGACATTAAAGCAGAAAGTAGTAAGGAAAACCACTCACTAATTAACCTTCAGCAGCCAGATTGTACCTCTGCTGCGCAGGCATGGAGGGCCCATGGGAGAGCCTGGACTTCTTCCTTCAAAGTGCACTTTGGGTGGAAATGCAGTATGCCAGCTGCTGCAGTCAGTGCAGACGACGTCACTCCTGAGCATCTTGCCCGGTCTGAACCAGCATGGCAGGCTCTGGACTCTGGGACACAGTCTTGCTTCTGAGCTGCCCCAAACTCAGAAAAGCAATTTTCTTCTTAGTTGCTATGGTTTGTAGCAAAGCTACTAGCTTCCAGGGGGCTTTTCAAAAGATATCTCAACTGTATTTATTATAATACATGTGTTTCCATTTTCTTAAAACTCTTTTCCCATATAGAAGTTTGCCAATTAAAATCATGTTCTATGTTGTATTAGGTGACAGTGCAGTGAACCAAACAGGATTTGCAGCTATCTAAGGAAGAGCAAACACAGAGCATAATAGAAGGAAAAAAAATTCCTGCTACATTTCTACTTGTTTCATTTGGAGTTGATTCATATATTGGTATTTTAAAATGTTCTTGAAAACAGAAAGTCCATAGTTAATGTCAAAACATTGTCTCTCCCTTTGTCTGTGAAGCAGGAAAAATAACAGAACTTTCTTAACACCTGTTTTTCCTAAACACTAAGTGGTTGTTACTGTAAGGCAACGGTTGTTGTAATGTACTTGCTGTCAGCTCTTTTTTTTCTATACACACAGATGGATTTATGTGCACAGGGCAGTTTAACAAACATGGAGCCTCCTATTATTGGTAAACGCTCATAGAACTGTATTATAGTTATATATAAAATTTAGTGTAACTATATTTATAACTCAGGATACTCAGATTCTATGAGATGTATTTGTAAATGTTAGTGTAAATGAAGTCTCTACTGACTAAAAAAAGAAAGGTGTTAGAATATCAAAGCAAGTGTTGTTGTTTAGTAATTTTTCTTTGCTGTTTTGTTGTAATGAGCTCCATCTTTAATTTCTGAGCAAGTTAATTTCTTGACATTACCAAGCAAGCTAGCTTTTTTTCAAACCCTCCTATGTTATTTCTAACCATATAAAAAATACCTGATTATTCCTTCTGAGCATACATCATCGTAAAGGTAATCCTTCCAATGGCATGCAGAAGCCTGGTGTAGGTTGTATTTTGCTCAGTTGACATGGCAGCATATTGCGGTGCTATTGTGGGTCTGGGTGGAGTCTGACAATGGAGGGCTGGCAGCATTTTTTAAACACTGTCCAAAGCAAGTGCTTCATATTTATTAGTCTCTTGGAGGAGTATTTTAAAAGTCATGAAACTATTTGTTCCTAGAAGTAAATTATTGCACGTACTGAAAAGTGTGTTGGTGTTCATGAGCAATAATCCAAACAGAGCAAGTTAACTTCTACATATCACAACAATCGTTTATGAAGATATATTGCTCCTGTGTGGTGCCATCTCAAGTTCACTTCAAATGGAGACTTTGATTTAATCTGTTTAAACTGAAGTTAGAATTCTACAATAGAAGTTTGAGAGAGATGCATGAAATGACTGACTGAAAATAGTGTGTGGGAGGGAGAAAACCAGGAGAATTATTTTGTGTCTTTACCTTCCTGAGATGATTGCTTTAGTCATAGGAAAGCAATTCCACTAACTGAGCATATACTTTGAATGTCAGCATGGCGTTTAAAAATCTTAAAATAAGGTCCCTTCTAGTGCATACTGGTACTTCTTCACTCCCTTCCCTTACAATGTGAGATTATTTCTTCTTTAATGTAATCGTTTTAGGATTTCCATAGTAATGGTACCCCATTGAAGCTTTCCTCAGGCCCAGAGATCTCTTTATTTGCTCTTCCCTTTAAGGGTTTATGCATACTTGTTGTTCTTCATTTTTTTTCTTTAAGCTTCCTCAAGACATCACTTTGGGCAAGTTTGAATGCTCTCTGCATTATTTATTTTTTTTTTATTAAGAGCACAGTGGTTTTTCTACTAAGAGTCACTTCATCTCCAAAAGGGCATGTAGATATAGCTGCTAGGAAGGACAAGGATGTGATTCTTGCCATACAAGAGCAGTCTGGGTCACAGCAAGAAAAAGAAAAGTCTCTCATTGAGTCCCTGAACTTTTTCCTGGTATTTGTAGGACACAATCCATGGATGTGTCTTGTAATACTTGTCTTTTATTTTAAATTTACCAACGCTTCCTTATTCTTAATTGTGTCTTAATTTCTCGTTGTTTACGTAGCATTTGAGAAAGGAACTGTGGATTTTGAACCAGCAGTACTATGTGCTGAATGCTCAGTTCTGTTTCTAAGCTGTTGGATATTGTGTTTTCTTTGTACTTTGTGGAGCTGAGAGGACAACACAAAAAGACTGCAAAGCATAATCCTTCCAAGTGTAATCCCAGTGAAAGAAAACATAAATAAAACCATTTGTATTCTGGCATTCCTTTTTCCCTTTTGTTATTTCTGCAACTTGGCACATGTTCCAGTAAAACTATAGAACATTTCTGTATATTGCAGAATTGTGCAATAGTTATCGAGAATTTCTCCTCTTTAAAATCAAAGTTCCGTGTATGGTATAAAAAAAATTGAATCTCCAAATACTGTAGTGCCTCTTAAAATAACTAGGCTGAGCATAGCAGGGTGAGGGTGAGCCCTTCCCTTAAAAATACCTCTTTTTCTTGGTTTAAGACTATATGTGAAGCTGCTTCATTCCACAGTTTGCAGAATCAAGTCTGAACCGGTACCAAAAGGAGAGGCGGCAGGGTGTGTTGATGTTAGTTTTTATGATTATCACTGAAGTTCAGTGTCAAAAAAATGCTTATGAAACAGTTTCTGTCGTATAAACCTGTTACACGTGAGACCAGACCAGGGGTTCAGAAGCCAACATAAATAACCCAGAGCTAAAACCCTTTTACCAATCGGTGACAACAGTCCCATTGATTGGCATGGGACAAAGGTTCGCTCGAGCCCTTGATCACTCTTACTAAACTCCAAACTGCTCAAGGGAGAGATTCTTCTTGTTTGTGGTTCCTACTTGGGTTGAACACAATTCAATGCCATTATTTCTATGGGGGCTCTTGGACCACCTCCCTAGTGGATGTTGGATTAAAAAAGAAAATCCAATATATTTCCTTCCATTGTATAAAATTTTTCTCAGTATTATGAAGTCAGAACTCCTAGGATGCAGACAGACTTCTTTCTGGATTCTAAAAGAGATTCATGGAAGTTAGACTGCATGTATTCAAAACAGTGAGCTGTATTTTTGTGGGATTTTTCTACCAGCGAAAGTAAGAAAATATAAAATGGAACTGTACCTTGAATCATCTCTATGTAAGCCTTAGATGTTTTTTAATCTTTTGCCTTTGGTAAATATCCAATTTCATTAGAAAAACAAGCTGTGGACATTATAAAGTATGGTGACATTCAGTATTCAGAGTGTTGAGTCCAACTACGAACGCCAGAAGAGAAAAATGTTGACCCAACCTCAGATGTAGTACTTTGCATGTATATACACAAAAGAAATACAGAGATATTAAGTGTGGTTTGTTTTATTAAACAGTGATTTGCTGTAAGTTAAATTCACAAGAGATGTGCCATTTCTAGACAGTGTTTCTTTCCTAAAAATGTTTGTCTTTAATGAGAGTACGTAAGTTCTGTCATAAATCTAACCTGCCATTATAATTTTTATGTTTTATAAATCTATATAAAGTGCAAATGGTTATGATGTGAAAAGTTTAGATTAAAATGTTTTTTAGGTAAACACATGTTTTATATTTTGAGTTACAGTGATTGTTTTGAATTATTTGAATTCAAACGTTACTCTTATTCTCCTGCTAAGCACTCCGAAGTCTAGCAAGGCAATATTTTATAAGTAAACTGAACAAAAGCAGAGAGCATCATTCAAAATAGCTATTTCCTATCAGTTTAAAATGTAATCAAGTGAAGCAGCTGTTCTTATTCTTAATAGACTCTTTTGAAAAAAATTTCGTAGTTTAATGAAAAATGTCTCTTGTCATAAACCTTAAAATACTCACACATGCAAAAAGTCATAATGTTTTGGCAAATAGTTCTTTGTAAGGAATGTCCATGAGACGTACCTGCTCCATAACTGCAACACTGTATAAAGTGTGCTCAATAGTGTCAGAAGAGCAAGCTGAAGAAAAACAATCAGAAGTCTTGTGGCCCAACTGTGATGCTCTTGCTTGGCGAGGAGAGCGATTGTCCACACAAGTATTCCCCTGAAAGTCAGTGGGACTACTTGTGTGAGTAATTGCTTGCAGGCAGAGATTCCCAGGCTCATGGTAAAGTGAATTCAGGAAATAAGCACATAAATGTTGGGAGAATAACAACGAGCAGGATTAATTGTCTCTCTCTTTTTAGGAATCCATGGATCATCTTTTGTCCTTGACATAAAAGATTTCCTACTTAAAACAAGTCTCAAAGAAAAAGCCAGATCTCTGATGGGCCCTTTTTGCTGCTCTGTTAATGTGGAAGCCAAGTGGTGTAAGCACAGTGGTGATCCTGGCCCAGAGCAATCTATTCCAAAAATATACATTGATTTGAGAGGAGGACTGCTGCAGGTCTGTATAAGATGCTTATGGTTCTGCTATTGAGCTGGACTGGCTTTGGATGATTGAGATTTCATAAATAAATTGCATGAAAGCCTGTAAAGCTTTGCAGCCTACAACAGTTCATTGAGTTGGGGGGTTTTGCTTGTTTGTTTGGGGTGGTTTTTGTTTTACCCTTTAAAGTAAGTATCTAGTCTTTCACTTAAAACTGTTGATTGAAAAATTGTGTACAATGTTTTGGGGTTTTTTTAATACTGCTTAAGCCATGTATTGTAGTCGTATGTGTGTGTTCCCTTAAAACTACTGGATCAAATTACTAACACTTAATATCTAGGACCCTGTTCCGATGTGTGCGTGTTTGTCCAAGAGCTATGCGTCTGTAATGCCTAGGGGTAGCTTTAAGAAATACATATCCTTTCTTTTTAAACTTACACCAATTTCTCGGGGGAGTAATTATGAACTGTTGTTTGTAGCAATTAATACTCAGTTTTCCATGCTATCCTCTCCTTTTTGGAAGTGCCCACAACTTGAAACCAGTCCAAGAAGCATGGGAGTTCTTGAAATGAAATATAGATTCTGTGGGGCTTTAAGATATGTCTTGTTTTAATTATTTTTATTGTAGTATCTATACACACCAAATGTTTTAAAATAAATATATAAATCAAGCATATAAAACACAAAAAGGCAATTTTGACGTTTAGTCGTGTCATTAGGTCTTTTCCCAGAATCAGCATTAGAAGTTCTTAAAACCACAACACTGGGAATAGGGCTAATTGAATAATACGAATTTTTTAAAATTATGTCTTAATGAATAAGTGAAGTCAATTTGCTTCTCCGCTTCTTTTTTAGTTGTTATTCACAGGTACTTGGCTGACTACCTCTACGTGTTGTTTATAATAAAAAGTGGGGGGAGGAGTGTCCCCAAAATTTGAGGGTTTTGACAAGGACCAGAAAAATATCTATAAATCTGTGAAAGCCATTTATTATTAGAGTATACACTGGGATAATTAGCTTTTACAGAAAACAATTAAGTATTTGGTCTGGCAGAATAGATTTGAGAATGCTGACAAAAGCATTAGTAATTCTGTTTCAAATTAATTTATTTATGGCTAATGATTTTACCAGCTCTAAATATGACCTCATCTTATACCACTGTTAATTTGTATTGCAGCAGAGCCTAGGAAGCTTATGTGAAATTGGTGCCTCATCTGTGAATACTGTAGTAGGAGTTCCGTGCTCTGGAGTTCCAGCTGCCTGAAAACAAAGTGAATAAAAGTAGGGGGGAGAAAGCATTCCTCCCTCCTCCATCAGCGGGGGACTGAGGCCTCTGGGGTCGGCTTAGGTGACACAGAGCTCCTTTGAGGTGGTGCTAGAGGTGGGACCCTGAGGCTGGAGGTACTCTAGAAACTGCAGTAGAGATGCACTGAATTAGGGAGATGACCTGGGTAGCCTGGGACTATTTAGCTCAGGACTGGCTGTAGCTGTGTTTCAGGAGGGTCTTGGTTTGTTCCATGGGTTTACATGTAGATGCAGGGGAAGGAAAGCTTCCTGCTTGACAGCTGTACTACACTCCCTTTAGGCAGCTTCTGGGTTTTTTTCATATTTGAAAATTAGTATTCCTCAGTGAAAAAATTTGCACTACTCTTTATGTGCACACCTGGCTTGTTTACTTTACTCCTACCCTTACCATGGACTTTTGAGTTATTGTCTGGTGATTTTGATTTCATCCCACACTGGTTCTAAGTCTTATTTCTTTATTAACTGCTAGTTTCTTCCTTGTCTTTCTTGTTGCTTCTTGGCCCGCTTCTGCACATGAAGACTAAAGGACTTGTCCCCGTTAATGTGATTCTCTCAAACACGAGTTTAATTTGAGAAGTGCAGTGCTGCTTGTCAAAGCTGAGACAGAGGAACTATGAAGTGTATGAATCTTCTGGACTTTGAATGCCAGTTTCTCTTAGATATTTTTCTAAATTTCTGTTTTAAGCTTCAAAAAACTTTAAACTTTTAAATCTCACTCTGAGATTACAGCACATCCAATTCATATGCTGTATATACTCAATATTTGTGCTTGAGATCATCTTTCGTATGTCTTTCTAGTCATCTTCTGTGCCACTTAGTTTTTAATGCATTCCGGAATTCCACTTTTGGAGCAACATGCTCTTTGAACAGTTTAAACTTTGCATCTTTAAGGTTTTTTGGTCATATGTTAAACTGCAAAATCTGTGACTAGTCCTAGTATTACGTACTGCACTCAGCTGTAAGTTCTGTGCATATCACTTTTAAGTTCAGGCAGCATTGATATCAATTGTAAATAGTAAGAATGAATGCTTTCTTTCAGATGAATAAAAGAACAAGTTTGCCGAATGGTTTTGTAGAGATTTCTTGTTGTTGCTGTTCTTTATTTTCACATTAAGGATACTTGCAAGCAATTAAGGTATAGGTAGAGCAGGCTGAAAGCCTTATAAAGTTCCTATTGTTTTGGGGAGGTTTTTTCCTTCAAAAATGACTAAGTATTTGTATGTAATTGTTTTGTCTTTTCTCTTTCGTGTCTTCTTTTTTTTAAAAAAAAGGTTTTCTGGGGTCAAGAACATTTGAACTGTTTAGTTCTTCTCCAGGAGCTTCTGTGGCAGTACCTCAGGAAAAAGGGCACTGTAGAGACATTGATATCTGAACGTACACACCCCACTTGTTTTTCTACGGAGAGGAATCAGGCCTCAAAAACTGAGCATACCTCAGATGATCTGAGAACAGGCCTGTTCCAGTATATACAGGATGCAGGTAATAAGAATGTTATTGCTTGCTTCTTTTTTTTTTAATTATGAAGTAAATACAGTAGTAACCTATTAAAGATCACTTGCCTCTTACAATGAATACTTCCCTTTTTTTTGGAAAAGCAATTGAAAAGACATCTGCTAGAATGAAAAAAACAAAACCTTTTTTTATTTCTTTCCATTAAGCTGTAATCTTTTAAAAGTCAGTGAAATTGCTTTTTTATTTTCTCTCCTTTTGATCCCAAGGGGTTTATTTTTAACTACTTTGGTCTCATAAACCAGCATGTTTCTTTCTAGAAATTGTATAACAAATTATAGCTTTCTTTCATTTGACAGAAGCACAAAAACTGCCCAGTGCCGGTGAAGTTGTCTTTTACAATGAAACTGAGGATAGTCCAGGAATGATGTTGTGGAGATATCCGGAACCCAGAGTGCTCACTCTTGTAAGAATTAACCCTGTTCCTTTTAATACCACTGAAGACCCAGATATTAGCACTGCTGACCTTGGAGATGTTCTTCAGGTGGGTAATGAGAGTTTTCTACTTTCATTAACAAAAGAAAATGTTACTGCTGTAAAGTGAATGTTTTCAACCTTAGACTTATTAAAAATAAGCACAAAACAAATGTCAGGAGCTCTATAAAATCAATAGGAGGTAAATTCCACAGCTTGAGCACATCTTTAGCTTTAAAACTACTTGTGCAAACATTTTAACCACTTCCCTGTTTTTCCATGACATAAGCAATAGTCAATTTTATCAGTTCTGGTTTGCAAGCATACAGGATTTTTATCCTGTCTTCCTATGATTTCATCCATCAGTCTTTACTTAAAGACTTCATTTGATTTGAAATTGAGACACATGAGGAAACACCTGGTCTGAAATTGCCAAGATTCAGTGGAATCATTGTACTAAAATCTCCAATGTGGTCATCCTCTGCTCTGTCTGGGATGGCAGATGGCTGTGCTTCTTCTGGTAAGATCCACAGGGTAGAGAGAAAGGATCTATTTTCCCTCCTTTTGATTTGAGAGGGTTGAAGTGGGCAGTCTGTGTGAGATCATGGAACTGCCCTTCAAAGGAGGGCTGACTGCTGCAGCTATGTGACTCTGTGCCCCAGAAATAGACCATACCTCATGATTACACTGATCCCTAACTCTGAGAATTTTTGCTTTCTCAAATACACAATCAGGTAGTTACATTCTCTCCTGTCTAGTGTAATTCATCTTTATAAATGTTCGCTTACTCCTTGTCATACCTATTTTGATTTTTGCTCAGTTTTAATTTTGTTAATATCAGTTTCTTTTTTGTATTACAAATTGGATCTGTCATTATTTTTTTTAATCTGAATCTGCTTGTTAATCAGAATGGTGTTGTAAGTCAAGGGAAATATCTCCCAGTTCTTCCTATTTGTTCAGAAATGTTGAATTATATTTCATTATTGCTATAACTTAAAAATTGCTTTTAAAATTGAATTATGCACCAATATGCTTTGAGTTATGGATAAGTAGGGTAATCTTCCTCAGATAAATGGTATAATGTTATTACCATGCACATACTGTTAGTGAGATCATGCAAGTGTCCTGCCAATTTCTTTGCCCTCTAGACAGCCAAATGTCAGCTCCTTTCAGTTATATGAAAATTAAGATTAAATGGAAAAAAATCAGCTCCCCTTGGCATGAGGTTTGAATCAAAGATCAAAATTGTGTTATTGTATGCTGTCTTGGTGACCCTATTAGGTTGCTATGAAAGCCAGCAATTTGCCTTCTTTCAAGATGGTATTTTCAGAGCACAGCACACCAAGTTTTTGGTATAATTACATTAAGCTCCCATTATAGATAACAGACATCACGAACATAATGTATGTGCTTGTGCAATAATACGACCCTGTACAGGGGGAATGTCGGTGGTTCTTCGAGTGGGCATACACTGCTGGGCTTCTAGTAGCACACACATTCTCCTGCTTTGTGCTTCCATGCTACGGTCTAGAGAAAAGAAAGGTAGTTGCAGTCCTCTTCCACTTCCCCTGAGATTGCCTCGGACAGTAAGGTAGAAGCTGGGAAGCACTCACCTACCAGTGTTCAGGTTCTGTCAACTTCTACTGGTTTTCATGTAATTCTTCAGATTTGCATTTAATTTTGTACATTGACTGCAAAGAACTGTTTACAACAGTCTTGTTTTAAGTTTGTGATCAAGTGTCCCTGTATAGCTTCCTTCCATGATGCTTTTTACTGTGGCACACACTCTCCTTAAGGTCTGTCAATTTTATCATTAATTAATTCTCAGTAAGCCTTCTATTACTACCATGGGCTTTCAACTACAAGGGAAGAGATGAAAGATATCAGCCAGATTAGAGCATATCTATTCAAAAACTGTGCTCTTGGGCATGTGGAGAGAATAAATGCCTACAAGAGGATCCACATTTTGGTAGTGGGCCATTAGTTATGGCAGTAACTGTTGCCTAGCTCTAGGTGGTGATTTATCACATTTTCCAGAAATGGCCATGCACCTACACAGAGCAGGTCTGCACAATGTAGATAAACAGCCATTTTAAACATGGACAATATGCCTTTTTTTTATAGTCTAACGTAGATAGGTGGGTAGCATAAGGAATACAGAGTCGATTTTCAAATTCTTTAGGTAAACTACATTTACCAAATACTCATCTCAAAATTTAGGTTCTGATTTAAATTGATCAGGAGGCCTTTCATCAGCTCCACTTTTTTCCCTGTAGGGATACATATCTGTTTCTTAATATACTGCGTATTTAGTGCATATGGAAAATTCACAAAATATAAAGAGAAAAAGACAAAACAACACTTCTATTTTATTCACTTCTTGACATGAAACATAAGAGGAACATCTGCAAGCCAAAGACTTCAGCTTTTTTGAAAAAGGGATCTAAATTTAAATACAATAATGATATCAAAGTATATTAAAAATATATTTTAAAAACTTTCCCAGGGTTGTGTATATCTTCAGATGCTAAGAGGACCCATAATGTCCCCAGCTGTGTTACTAGTCTCCCTTAATCCTTTACTTCACATAAACCCAGGCAAAGGTGCACTTCTGTAGTTTGTCTTGAATTAAAAGTTTGCCAGTTGCATGTTCTTTCTTTCCAAGTAAGTTGGTGTGACATTTCATCTAGCTTTCTATCTTTGCTAAACTTCTTTTGGCATATCTTTTTAAAAATAGGTATGTTTTAGAAATTTCTTTGTTTTTATAGCTATTCTTCAAATTCCTGGAACTTGCAAAAGCTTCACCATAAAGATAATTTTTCTAGATATTGAAGTTGCGTGTCATCTGCTGCAGCCAAAGGATAAGCGAACAGCTTCAGATTGTAAGAGTTGATATGAACTATGTTGTTTCTGTAAAACCTTACCTTGCTGCTATTTCTAGATTTTCCCAAGAGCTTACTTTTTTCTGCTTTTACTTGTGTTGTTGCAAAGGTAAGCACTTTCACTGGTCAAGTTTCTAATACTTTACTTTTTTACGATCCCATCATTATTGTTTTTATTTGTGGAGGGAGAAGGAAGAACTGATGTTTCTGCCATGGCATAGCATGTTGCACTTATGTTAGCAATTTGTCCTGGTTTGAGGTAAAACAGGACCAATTTTGTTCAGTAACTTTATTTTTTAGCTAGGCCTCTTCTAACTGCTAAAATTAACAGCGTGTTGTGCAGAAAACTGTTCGCTCTCAGAGTGGTAAGACCCATGTTTATAGCTGATGCCAAGGAACAGTATGCAGAGAGGCTCTTGCTTATACTTACTGCTATCACACCCAAGGCCAGCCAACTTTGTTACTTGCCCCGTTGGAGGGTTGGAAGCAGAAAAGCGTAGAGGGGTCACACCTGCAGGGAAGAGCAGACAGGACAGGTGACCCAAAACTGACCAACAGGGTATTCCACCCCATCTGCCTCATGCTCAGTATAAAAGCTGAGGGATCAAAGGGTCGGCTCTCTTTCTTCAATGGCCAGCGTCCTGGGAGGACTCTGTCTCTGCGTCTGCCTTTGATCCCGATCCTGAATCCAGATCCGGAATCCAGTTCCCGTCTGTCACTGAGTCCAGTCTGGGACTTCCCCAGGACCTGCTGGTGACGTGACTGTCATCCTGGGAGCTTGATATGGTTTTGTATATATTTCATTATTTTTCTTTTTATTATTTTATTATCAATATTTCATTAAAGTAGTTTAGTTCCTTCTAAACTCTTAAGTCTCTCTTTTTCTCTCTCTTTCTTGCCTCCCAAGTGGAGCAGGAGAGAGAGAGCATCTGTTGTTCCACCGGATTGGGCCAATCTGGCCCAAACCACGACACAATTTGAAATAGAAGTTTCATCTATTTGTTTGGAGGAAGTGAGAGAGAATCCTAGATGCACTTGCAAGAAAATGCATCAGGATTGTATTTCTTTTGGGAGATTGACAGTATCTGAACTTCTTGTTCTTCCTGTTTACTGGACATTTCAGCCTCTTTCTATTTAATTTTTAATCCCTCATTGTCCCACTTTCACATGCTACGAATGTTCTTTGGCTCTATGTGATTTACTGTTCTTTCAGATAACTAGTATTTGATGAAACACCTTTAGACTTCCCTGGTACCTCTTTTTAATTTTTTAAGGAGTTCCTGTTCAGTGACATAAGGTGTTTCTTATCCTCAGGTACTAAAGCCACTGTCTGGCATCACTTCTAGCCCTTTTTGACCTGGAGACCTTTTCTTATTTTACTCCCCTTGTGTCTATATCACTGCCAAGATCTTTTCTGAATATACCTTCTCAAGATTTTTTTAAAGTTTATATAGTAGTATTTGCAAGTTCTTACTAACGAAGAAAGTACTTACACAGGTATTATTTCTGGAACACAAAATCAATGAAGTGAAGCCAAAATCAATTTGCCACTGTGCTTACAGGTGTTTTGGGTGCAACCTTGTATAGCTGACTGCAAAAAAAGTTAATACTCGTTCTGTATCAAGAAAGAGATGTACTGTGGATGTAGAATATTCCTCAGTCTTTTATACTGAACATCTTCCTAGTTCCTTGATCAAAACTATTAACTCTTGACTATTCTATCAGCTTCTGTCTCATTTCTACTAATAGTTGTCTGTTTTCCAAGTTGTGAGGTTTTTTTGATCTGTGTTTAGAAAGCTCTAGACACAGCTAAATATCTTAGTAAAGGTCAATGTGGGATGAAGGAATATATACACAAGAGCAGTAGTTTCATCTTCTCATAAGAAGAAAAAGTCTGTTTTGTCCAAGTAATGTGATAAATACTGCTCTAAGCCACCTCTGATATATCCCAGGTATAAAGGAGATCTACAGAAAAGACCTTCAGGCAGCAACTCAAATGTTGGTAAAGGCATACCCTTTTGATCTTCACTATTGCTAAGATTATTTTTAAAATACATGGAGTACAAAAAGCATATTCCACTGATAACTTCTGTTAAGACAGCGCACGTTTCATAAGAGTGAAGTTAATCGCAACACTGACTCCATCTAATGTCATGTAAGCCAGGGTAATCCATTACTGCCCAAATCAGCAAGGGCAAAGGGTAGACTGGTATTGATGCAAGAATCATATTCACACCTCAGGAGCAGAGGAAAGTCCAAACTTGGAAAAATTTCACAAAATTAATTCAAATGATTGTAAGCAAGATGAAGTAGCAATGCTATTACTTTGAAGTATTGAAGATTGATATTGATACATCAAAAAGGGTTCTCTCTGAGGCTTTCTTAGTTACAACAGATGAAACTTTTAAATCATTCAGGTCGATCGGGGGTAAGAGAAAGTCTTGTATTTGAAGATATGTGGATGAGCAACTTTAAAAGCCTATTTTATTATGTACTTAAAGAAAATATGTACAAAAAAAACCAGAGACAAAACCTAGTGTTCTTGCTCCACAACAGTTAATGTTACATTTAGAACACTCTTGTGCAGACAATTTCTATAGAAAAAATTGTGCAGATGTTTATAAATTTGTCTCAGCAAGTATCCATGCGTGAAGACTTACGGTATGCCTCAGTTTCCCAGTTTAACAGTAAACAATGTCCTACAAGGCACCCGGCTCATAATTATAGGGCAACAGGTCTTTTATTTGCTGTATGACATTCTTGTTTTGTAGCAGTTAAAATTGGAATCTGTTGGTGGTGATGATTCCCATTCTTGTGAATCTGTCCATAATATGTCTTCCACTGAGGACTTTGAAGCACGGTAATAGACTTCAAGCAGAATATATTTTATAAAGTGTATAGAAATGTCTCCTGCAGGGATATCAGAGTTGTAGAAGGTACATGAGCAACTCAGGAACAAAAGTGTGCTATACAGTCTAAACTGCAGAGGAAGAACCTCATCATCTCTCTCCTCATCTCCCAAATGATGAGAACATTGGCTTGAGGTGGTTACAAGGACAGCTGAAAGAGAATTTCTGGCTATTTCCTCCGTTCTGATTATTCTGATTGCTTTGGAAATATACCATTAGGAAGAAAGGAGTAAGAGCAATTTCTAATTCCAGACAATAGTTTATGATTATGCAGATAATGCCACTGTCCCAGAACATAAAGAATACTTGAAGAATAGATTCCACACCATAACAAGGGACTGTATTTCAGGCCTGTTATGTAATGCTGAGTTCCACCATGCTTGTACAGTTCCTTGGATCTGTCAGGTTGCAGGAGTTGAGAAAGGGTAAGTATTCTTCATTTCTGTGGTATTTTTACAGTTTGAAGGAGGGAGTTGCAGGGAAAAAAATTCTGTTAGTGATTCAGTAGTGACTTTCAAATTGTACAGCTACAATAGGAGTTAGCTACATTTAGGCATTTAAGCTCAAAGAAAGTGCTGCTGGATATCTGTGCTGCGGGGCTTAAAACTGTGCTTGCGCTGTGCTTCTAGTTTCCCAAAGTCTTCCTGTGTCTTCCTGCAGTGTTGTGAATCTCAGATTTACGTTTGTCTTTGCCTCTGATTAGCCTATGTTGTTTTACTTTCCTGATTTCATCTGGGCCTCATTTCTGTATCATTTATCTTTACCAAGAACAAGGTTGACAGGTTTGGATTGGCCCGGGAGAGAGCAAAGACTGGGAGGGGCTCGCCAAGATAGAAAAGTAATATGTATGCCATCAAGGAAGCATTCTGCTTTTCTGTGCAAGCAGGTGAACAGGACATTCCTGTGCAGCTGGAGGCCTGTTTTAGCTAGTGGACTTTTTACAGAGATTCTCAGTGTTTGCCATTCCGTTGTAAAGTTATCTTTCCAATAAGGGATGTTGCTGGCACTGCCCCATATCTCAAACAAAAAGCTATGTATTGTCACAAGAGCATTTACACAAGTGGCCATGGATTTAAAAGGTGGAGAATACCAGATTTGTCTATTCAAAGTGATCATATAATGTGTAATGCTCCAAATTCTGAGCTCTCTGATGTTTAAGCTGCATCACCAACAGAGACTTAAAATTCTTTCTCCTGCATTGTTGTCCAGTGAGAGATACAAGCTGTTAAAGCTTAGAAGACAAAAGGAAGATAATCTATGGCACTTGTTCATTTCTCCATATGAAGTTAAAATAAAATATCTACTGAGCTATAACCCTGACAGGTTTTTGTATTTGAGGATGTTTCCCTTGTGTACCTGCCAGGGTTCCTGTTGCATGCAAGTGTAGTCAGCGTTATAACAGCTGATGAAAAGATAAATGTGCACTGAGGTCTCCTTTTTTGGCCTTTCTTCTTTGTATAGTCTCCTAATAAACAGAGCACTTATTCCCAGGTTAGAAAAGTGGTGATTAAATTAACCAGATCTCAAGGTCTACTGGAGAAAATTAGGGCAGTGAGTATAATTCTGAGGTTCCAAGGGCTTAACTGAGATTTAATAAAGGAAGACTAGGTAAATAAAACCACTCTATTTGCTGAGATGGTGAAATCTCTTTTAGGAGAATGTAAACTATTCCCAGCTTCAAAAGGTGAGGATTCAAAAAATTGTCTGTTGCATTGCCTTACATGCTTACGCTATTTAAATAAAGCATTTGCAAACTCTGCAGTCTGGAATCTGATTTTTCAACACTGTCAGCCAATAAACAGTCATTTTCTAGCACCTTTTTGTTGTTTAAACAGTGGTGTAAGGAAGCATGAGCTTAAGAATGACTGACATTAGACCTACTGTAAGTCATTATTCCAGGAAAGATTTGACATGACAGTCAACAGGAAAAGAATTATGATCAATGTCAAAGACATTCATTTTTCCTTTTAACAGAGAATACCTCATTTTTGGCTGGCTCTGCTTCCTTTTTACTTTCCATTCCCTGTTGGGGCTACAGTGTTCAGCTGGGCATTTGAGAGTCTGGGAAAAGAGCTTTTTGGGAAACCACAAATTTTATTCATGTTTGATTTATTTCTTACATTCCCAAAGCAACAACTATTTTGGAAATCGAGGTGGTTTGTGTGTGACAAGTTAGTGATTTAAGTTCACGGTTTTACTAGATAATAAGCTGTAAAGTTGAACGATGCTTATCGATAAACCTGTCAGTGTGCAAATTTTGTAATCTACTGCTGTGCATTTCAGTACTGTCTTCAAATAATCAGACTTCTTAGATGGACGGTGAAATAATTTGTCTGGCTGTTGTCAGTTGCTCAGGAGGCTTTGTCACGGATTCTGCTTTTTAAAACTTATCTCTCGTTAATTCTACCTTTTGATATTATTCAAAATTACTGTACTAGTCATGCTACTACTATACATAGGCTGTATATGGTGTTTTTGTGATCTCTCTACTGTGTGAAGAGTTGCAACAAGCTTGAAATGAGACGGTATAATTATTGAGTGTATCTGATCATAAACTAGAATTGTCACGCATGCCTTTTCTTCTAATGTAGGAAACAGCTTTCCCGTCAGTAGAAGCAGTGTTTACATCCGTGCATGTGTACAAAAATGGATGCAGGTCATCATGTGAACAACTAGTCTGTTTAAGAGGGCTGAAGGCTTGCTTTTAGCCTGAGCCACTTAGACTTCAGATGATCTGGATGTGAGCAGGTTTTGTGATGCTGGGCAGAGTTTTGCACATCTTTTTGGAAATTAAGACTCTGACTATTGATGATAAGTATTGCCTTCATTTTCTTGCAAGGGAGGAAGTAGGGGCTAAAAGAATAGAAGTGTTACACAGTGAGTCTTAAGCAGATGTTGAAACAGAGCCCATTCTCTTTAGGAATTCCAGCTTTAAACATTATTTGTGAACTTCCTTGCCTGAGAGTAGGATTATCTCAGACTTTACTATTTTGTTACTGTATTTTGTGTGTATAATCTTAATTATTTTGCTGTGTGATCTTAGTGTTCGCTGCCTTGAGAGGAGACTGTATCGTTTGGCCTACGGTTTCTGTGCAGTCTGCAGGGAGTTAAGCGTAACTCGTTGGGAATGTTAATGGAAGTTGTGCATAATTTGCCTGTGCATCACACTGAAATTTACCCTTTGGGGTTACTGAGCCAGTGAAAATTCTACCGGGTGCCAGAGGACTGACGAAACCATCAGATTATCTTAATGACAGATTTACACTCTCCTCGTGTTCTGTGCTTTTCAGATTTTGTAACTCTGATTTATGAAACTTTGCAAACCAAAGTCCTTCCTGCTGTACGCTGATCTTGTGGCACTTCTTGTAGGAATCAGGCTTTACTGTGGTGAGAATATGTGGTCAAAATAGCCCATATACCGAAAATTAGGCAGTACTTTGTGTATTAATAGACTGCTACCCTTGATCCCAGAGGTGGCTACATTTCAACAGCATGGTGCTTATATTATTAATAACTACTGAAGCTTAGAAAATGAAAAGTCTTAAATACAATGTGGACGATTGTTCCTGTATCAGAAAGAGAATAAGAAGTATTGCAAGAAGTAGGTAAGTCCCTAATATAAGATCTCCTATCTATGTATTTTTGTTTCTCAATACTTGCAACAATACATTAAGACCCTAATAAATTAAATTAAATACTTCGCTATTAGAAAAGCGAGTGATCTTCACATAAACTCAGTCTCAAGATGAATGACAGTAGAAAAAAAATGGGTTTAACACTTAATAGTACATACATTTTCCTGTTGGAAAAGGTCCTGCAGAAATCTTCTCAATTATAGCATAGTGCTATTCTGTGCTTTCTTAACAAAAGCTGTTAGTGTGTTTAGAGTAATTTTTCCATAATGAAAAAAGCCAGTATCTGTGACAGATTACATTACTATACACACCTGCATTCGCTCTGAACCTGCTAGCCTGATAAATTGATAAGATAAGTTGGTCACATGTTGTTTTAAAAAGGCAAAGAACATAGCTCCTAATAAAAGAATGCTACATATTTCTTCTTAAAGGTTAAAAAGGATTTCTCAGGGCTCTTAAATTACCATATTCTGATACCAAGGGAAAATAAAACCTGGGCTTAGAGTCTTGTTTGTACTTAGAGGGCTTTCCGGACAGGAAGGCAATCTTGATGCAATTCAGTAAGCCACAATACCAGTGGGGCATTACAGGTGAAAAATTTGCAGCTGTACCCCTCACCGCAATGTATTACAACTGTACAGTGGAATATTTCCTGTACAGAAATAGGGCTTGGTTAACTTTGTTTCCCAAGAGTAGATCACATTAAAATGTTATAAAATCATGATTTCCTGCATTTGAATACTTGTGGTTTCTCAACTGGTTCCAATATTACAAAGGGTTTTTTATAGCTTCTATTAGTTGAAGATGTATAGAAGCTTTTTTCCAAAGTCAGCTAAAAGGCAGTTATGTATTTTAAAGAACAATTTCTCTCAGAAGACAGGAGTTTTCTTTCACATCTCTTTATTATAACTCTATTTAATATTTATTTTATAAACTGCAGTACAGATGTAAATTTAAATAAAATGAAATAAATATGCTAATAGGACCATAAATAAATTTGTTAAATGGAGTTGAAAGAGCCAAGGTATGTGTTATTACTCAGAAAGCAAACCAGTAGTTCTCTTCATTATTCAGCCAAAGACCTCAGTATGGATAGGGGAAAAAATTAAACTAAGCAGATATTGCATATTCAATTTTAAAGTGAGTATTTATAGTTTAAATGTTCTAGCTTTAGGACAAAATTTGTTACACCAAATTCAAAGAGAAGTAAAACAAATTCTGTGAAGAAATTATATGGGATAATTTTGAAAAACTCCAGTTGTGGTATCTGATTATTCCTGAGTGTTGAAAATTGAGAAGGCACCATAGTGGAATAACTCTTACTGCCCAAAGTATACGCATATGTAGTATATCCAAATGTTATCACAGTATGGAAAACCATAATAAAAATGCAAAGAAGATTGAGCTGGGGGACAGCAAATACTTCGTACAGATAGAATGTTTTTAATCCTACTACTACTACTACTAATCCTAATACTACTATACTACTAATACTAAGCTAAATTTTTACCTCACTGTAAACCACCACTTTTTGGGGGGTTTTTTGGGGGTTTTTTTGGATCTTCATGAAAAGGGAAAATTGGTGGTCTGTAGCTGTGGCAGGAGCGACTGTTTTCCACACTGATACGATACAATCTTAGCCCTGAGGAAGGCTAAAAAAAATGTTATCCAACAGGCAGTTTGGTTTCTAGCATGATTTCACAATGTTAATCACATAACATAAACAGGAATGTGGATGTTGAGTTGTCCTACATTTGTCCAAAACGTTTTTCCGCTGGTCAGATTGGATTGTGTGTGTTGTGTGAACAGGCATATTACGGAGGTTTTACTCTATTTAATATTAATTTTCTTTTAAGCATATTTTCTACATAATATATTTTTCTGCAGGGTTTGTTTGGGGTTTTTTTGCTATTTTTGTATAAATAATACTTCAAAATCAAATTTAAAAGTAATGTTCTTGGTAGTTATTGCCAAGAATTTTTCCCTAATAAAAATCTGGATAAAACTTTTTATTTCCTACAACTGCAACTTCTGTTCACCTAATGGGAGAATTGTATTTTTAAGGCAGTTGGCGCTAAAACAGTAAAATATCCTAATAACAGAATAGCTTTATTACAGAGCAATCAGTTTATTCATGCTCAGGAAGCTGGAGTTAAAATCTCAGCATGGGTTGGCGTCTGACACAAAGTGCTAGTTTGTATTGTATTCTGCCTCTCCTTCACTTAGGTGGCCCTGCTCGGAGGAGATAAAACACACACACGCTTCCTGTCTTCTGTGTGCATTTTCTTGTACGGTAGTTGTTTCTGGAACAAGCATAACTTCATTTCCAAGAGGAAGCGCCCACCATCTGAGGGGCTGAGATTCAAGAAATGAACATTTATTCTGTAGAAACCTATTTTCTAGCAAAAACATGAATCAAAAGGAAGCATCACTGAAAGCAACATTAAGGACATTCTTCTGTAACCCAGCTGTTAATATCTTTCTTTCTCTCTCAGCTGGACAAGATGTATTTTGCAGCCTAAGAGATCTGCATGTATATAGTTAAAGGTCTATTTTTTATATTGAGTTTAGAAATTATATGCTCCAGTATTTAAGTAATAAAACAATAATATTTTTATATACCCTTCATTCGGCAACCTCAAAGCAGCAGGCAGATGACTGTAGCTTTTTCCTAGACATAAAAATGATGTCTGTGAAAAAGATGGGATTAGCTAAGAAATTGAGATGTTTTAATGATTTCTGTCCTAAATGGCAATGACGTCTGTGTCTGAGACCTGTCAGCATTATGACAATATGTATAGTGAGTAATAGGTATGATCGTTTACAGTAACGTGACAGCTTGTGGAGGTGCATTGGTGTTGGCCCTCCGCTCAGCTGGAGAGCTCAGCCATAGAGACGTACCTAGCGATAAGTGGTGTGCACTCAAGGCTTTTCAAGTCCAAATTAGCAAAGTAGTCTAAAGCTGGGAGGATAACATCAGGTCACAGGAAAATCTAGAAGTGTTTGATCATGAAAGACTTTAAAAAGCACATATGGATCAACAGTCATTTCTCTCCTGTTGCTTCTTATTATTACACATAACTTTAAGTGGGAATAAGGAGTATCCATGTGGTCAATATGGTTTACAACACATGGATGAAAATATTAATATGTAACATAGCGTTAACAGATTCTGTAGCGTTTCTTGACCCCCGGTTTCCAAATAGGAATTAAATGATTCTGGTACAGATAATGTGTGACACAATATATGATGAATAAGAAAAAAGCATGATCTGTCACATTGTAGTGCGTTAGTGGGAATACTTCATGTTGGTTATTAATACTGTCTTGCTGATAGGTTAACAAGCATGCAGGAAATGACTTGAAGGATGCAGGTTTTTAAGTGGGTTTTTGAGTTTCTTTTTGTTTGGGGTTTTTCTTTTTTGGGGAAATATATATGATAGAGGTTTCAGCTCTACTGAAATTGAGACGGGCTCTATTTGTAGAGAGTTGATGTGTGTTCACAGAAGTAATTCTTGTAATGTCTATGTCAGTGTAATATATATGAAGATTTTTATTCTTAAAATAGAGCAAAACGAGAGATTCACAGAGAACAGGAATCCACACTTTCCTAATTCGAAAGATTTCTGCTCCAAGGCAACTATTTCGGCTGAGTTGTTTCTTTGTGTCCTCTACTCGCAGGGGACAGGACTGAAGCTGTCACTCAGAGGCAGCTGCTTTCCTTGTTACCAGAATTTGTTAATACACTATTTTCATTCTTCATCAGAACAGTACCAGGCAATTTTCAAATCTCCCATGTATATATTGTCCACAGCAGTAAAGAGAAAAAGAAGGAACCTTCAAATTATCTGCTTTGTTTTAAACTTATTTATCTTACTAACAGTTTTTGTTATAAGTACTTAGAGTTTAGGCTGTTTTCATTTAGCTTTTCACTTCTGCTTCTGATCTTGGTTGTTAATGCTGCTGAAAAAAAGCATTTGACTGCTGTTTTGCTCTCTGTTGCCGTAATCGTCCTTCTAAATAAGTGTTTGTGCTATAGTACGTGGTTTTCTTGCAAAACAGAACTTGGAGGTTCTTGGATAAATCTGAGCCCACAGTTAAATAATAGTTTTATGCACACCTAAGTGACAGGGGCTGCACAGTAATGGTCCTTTTTTGCATTTTACGCGTGAATAAAATCATTGCAATTAAATCTTTCTTTGAGAGCTAGGAAAAAAAGACAAAAAGCTATAGAGAAGCGTCAGTTGCAGAAGCATGCTTGTTAGCAAAAAAGTTTGTGGTTAGATATGCTTCATTACTGTTTAGTTTTATAGAGGCAGCACTAGCGGTCACATTTTCTAAGAGGTAACAATTATCTGAATTATGGCTTAGGTTTTATTCAGATATTTTAAGGTAAAAGTACCATATTTGATTCTACTTATGGGGATTTTTTTGTTGCAGCTAATTCACTTATTCCCACTGCTTATGACTCAGTTCTGGTGTTATAGCCCATTTCCAGGCTTTCACAACTATTATTTTTGGCAGCTAATATTGCCCAAAGCTACCATCTTTCCTTAAACTCATCCAGATCAGGCATTAGTAATAAACCCCCTAGAACAAATAAAGCTAGATATGTAAGAATCAAAGATTCTAAGTCAACTAAGTCTTTTGCAAGCTTCAAACTAGAAAGCTTACAGTCCCAAAGCATGAGCTGTATTTTGTATAGGCAATCACATGAGGTGTGTCTTTGACTTTTTATTTCTAAAGTGCAGGTGACGTCTTGAAACACACTGTCTCTTGCTCCGATATGTTTCTTGACATATTACAACACAGTTAGGAAAAAATTCCCAAGCAAAATAAAGAGGAATAATCTTTTCAATGTGCTTACCAGCCTGCTTTAATTTTTAGGTGATATGTTCTTTCTGGCTATTCATACTGCTGAGTCCAGTGTACCTACCTTTTTTTTTTTTTTTTTTAAACAGTATATATGAAATCTGTTTGGGGTTTTTTTCAAGTTTCACTCTGCCTTTATTTTAAATCTTTATTTTTAGTCTCTCCATATTACTTTCCTCTAGCCTTACTGATAGTTTTACATTTTTCATATTGTAGTGCCACTTATGAAATTCCTTTATTGTGCTCTTTAATTTGTTCTTCCAGCTCATTAATCGCAGTGGGAATAGAATTCATCACCTTGCTTAGCCTCTTTTAAAATGCCCACTACGTTCTGTTCTGATCCAATTTTGTAAGATTCTCATTAGGGAGACTTGCATATTAAAAACAAAAGTTTTGTTGTAAAATGCAATCTAAAAGAAATAAATATCATAAATAATAGTATAGCTTTATGAGACTTTTGTTGCACACATGTTACTCAGCAACATTGACAAGAAAAGATAACGTAGGTGTTGATAGGCAATAGGAAGTACAAGACCAAACCAAGTAGCAAATATATTGAATCAAATTTCTAAAAAATCTCACAGTATTTTAAGGACTGAGATTTAAAAATGTGCAGAAATAAATACTGCTGTATGTAGAAGTACCTGTGCAACTATGAAAGGCAGCAACCTTTTGTCAGAAATTATACAGATCCTTTTGTAATTATATAATTCCAAGACTTTATGCTGTAGGAGATATGCCAAGTATTGCAATATTTTAAATAAAATCAAATGTTTATCATCAATGGAGACTGTAGAGGTTTAGAAAAGAAGTATGTGAGTGTGAATGACTCCACAATGTAGTATGAAAGACAGTGGATGATAGAAGTTGCTGTTTATGTGTCTATCATTAACATAGGGCAATTCTTGGATATATCCGTAATTGAAGGGTAGAAACATTGCTGTGGTATTGCAATTTTGAGTGTTTGTCCACAGGCATTAAAGGTTAAAATAATTCAACACTGAGAAGTTTTGAAGACATCTAAAACTCTACAGTGACACTAAGAACAAAAAGAATAAATATAGTGTGACTTTGAAATATGGCTACAAACACCATAAGGTAATATTTTAAATTGCTGCTGTTGTGCACAGCACCACTGTAGAGTTAGCAACACAGAACCAAGAAAGATGTTTTCTGGGTCATCAAGCCCAGCTTGCTCCCACTGGGGCAATGCTTGTTACAGTCTCCGTCTTATTAACAAATCGAGCTGTCCTCGAACCTCCCTATCTTTTTCTGTTTGGGTTTCTAGCCTTACACTTTATTCATGGAGCAACCCAGTTTTGACCCATAGTTTCTATAGACCTTTTCCTCTATTAACTGTTTTTCTCCTGAGGTGTCTGGGTAGAGCAATCATGTTCCTTTTGTTTTCCTTCTCTTGGTCCTCAGCTCTGCACAGATCCCGGTGTGAGTTAATAAACATGAAGAGTTTGAAATGTGTGCCATATTCCAGATGATGCCCCACTGGTGTCCTATACAAGTCAATTGATATTTGTCCCTCACTTTTGGAAATATCTCACCTAATGTCTCTCTGGATGGCATTTGCTTTTTCCAGGCATCATCATACTACCTCATAATTTTCCAGCTGATATTTACATGTCTTCACCATTTCCAATTGAATATGCAGCTCATAGAAAAATGTGTTGCTATCTTTATGTATACGACGTGTGCTTTTCAATGTTAAATCACTCATATTTTTTTCTCAGACTCTAGTCTTTGAAATTAAGTCAGTACTCCTGATTGATATTGCTGTCCTGCTCTGTTATATACGTTACTGGCATCAGAGTTTTGCAGGCAGTTATCAGATACTTTTTTCTTTTTTTTTTTTTTCCTCCATCCTGACCTAAAAAGATTTTAGTGACTGTGGTTTCTTTTTTCAGTCTTCAGCTATTGTTGTGACTTGACAGATGTAGTAAAAATCCACGTTTCAGGAGGTTCCACATGTTAATTTTTCCATTCTTTGGTGATTATTTATGTTCCCTTGCCCTCCCAAGCTTGAACCACTGAGCTCCCTGAATTTTCCTTCTTAACCTTCATTCCTGTTAATTAATCAGCCTGCTGTCACCTGCACATGCATTATAGACCTAACTGAGTAACAAGGAAGAATACTTACAGAGTTTTTTCTAGCTGTGCCTCGATTTACTACCATTCTACCACATTCTTACTTTTTTCCTAGTTATTTATATATGTACATCTATATACAGACACACAGGGATAAAAAAGGTAATAGCCCATACACATGCATTTTTTTTACTCTTTGCTTTATGTCAACTTGACTTTTAGTATTTCTTGAGCGTGTACAAGTGCCATAACTGGATTTCTGTACCTTAATTCTAAAATCTTCATATCTTACTGAGTTTGCATTTGTTTTAAATTCATATTCATTCACTTTCATGCTATTACCCAAAAAAAAACCCCAGAGGCCTAAGACACACTCCTTTAAAATCTATGCTTTTATTAAAAATTTGTTTTCTATTGTCTTTAGAAATGTCTCTAAAAACATTCTCTCCAGTTCAGTGATGCATCCAGGAATAAATCAAGGGGATTATTTACAGACTTAAAATTAGGGATGTGATTAAACAGAAGCTATTATGTATTTATTTGGTTTGGGTTCTCAAAATCACACAGTTGTCTAAATAGCATATTCCATGGAAGAGAAGATCATGTGATTACAAGTACTTCATGATTTGTCTCAGGATTTTTATTCATGTGTTGGCCCACCACAAGGTATTGTGTTGCCCATCATTTTTACTCACCATCTTTGATTATTTTAATATGACAATAAATGAGTAATTAATAAATTGATGTAATAAAGTTAAAAGAGCTAGTTCAGGCAAAAAAAAAAAATTAATGATGATTAGAGGGTCCTTGATACCATGATGTCATGACATCTGATGGATTTTTTGGCTGCATAATACAAATAATGATTAGTTGAATTGTCTCTGATATTCTTGGGTACTGTGGAACAAGTAGCTATTTCTGTATCTAGCAAGAGAAAGTTTGAAGTGTTACACTGCAATGACGTTCTAAAAGCATTTTAAGTCAAGACAGCACAGAACCTGAGTAAAGGTTACAATTCTGATTTTCTATATGACAGCTTACTTTAGTTAGTTGTGCACTTTTAGCATGTACAGTAAATCCCATTATGTTTGCAATCAAGCATAAAGTAATTATGCCTTCTCCCTTTTATCACAGATTCCTTGCAGCTTGGAGTACTGGGATGAGCTTCAGAAATCATTTGTTGCATTCCGGGAATTCAGTCTATCAGAAAGCAAAGTCTGTGAACTGCAGCTGCCCAGTATCAACCTTGTGAATGATCAGAAAGAGCTCATAGCCTCCGATCTGTGGAGAATTGTCCTGAACAGCAGTCAGAATGTGGCTGATGACCAAAGGTAATTTTAGAGGAGAGAGAAACAGAAATCTCTTAAGAGATCTTTTTCAAGAGGCTTAGGAAATAAGTTACTGCTTTTGTATGCGGTAGGAGTCGCTGGTCTTAAATGAGCTTCACACAGGAGTTCACCTTCACGCAAGGGCATGGAGTGTGCACAAAAAGAGCTCTCTTTTAGATTTATAGGCAGCCTGGCAGCATCATATTCATCAATTTTCTAAACACAAGAATTACTGAAAAGTGAAGACAAACAGGCCATATCCTGAAACCTCTTAGCTGCACAAGGCAGTAAAATTAGCTAATTAACAAAAGAAGGCTGAGGCACAATCCATTGTATAACATAGTAGTAAACATTGTTCTTCCATGCACCCCCCCATACATCGCCTTTATTCTGTCCTCAGTGCAAGTCAATGACTAAAATAAGCCAAGTGTCTATTTTAAATATGTTAAACAAAACTTCGGTACTTCAAGAGCATTACATTATTATTCACACAGCTTGCTTACTGTGCTAACAGTAAAAAAATTTAATCGGTGTTTTCAAACACTGGGCATACATTTTTCATTATGTTTACAGCTGGAAACAATGTACGATGACAGATTTCACTCTATTTGCATTCATTCAGTTTTAGTTAATATGTAGATTAAGAAGAAATAAGTACAAGTTCTCTCCACAAACAGCAGTGGAGTTGCTTTCAAAGACCATCGTAATATTTTATAGTTAGAGCGGAAAACCCAGAATGACCCTGTTGGATCATTGGTATTTTCTGATTGTTGCTGCCTTTGTATGAACACATGCTTGAAAGAGTGTGTAGCATCCACATATATGTTATGTGGAGAGAGATATATATATATATGTATTCAGAGAAATCGGGAAATACGAACATGGCTAACAAAATCAATGAAGATTAAACATCTGGTTTCCATTAATAGTATCAGGTTGGAAATGATTTCTTGATGTTAATTGTGAAAGAATGCATTTTCATCATTGAGAAGTTAAGTGTTTTAGACAAGGTTAATTCCTCTGAATGTGGGACCTTGGCAAAATTGCCTTCCTGGTCAGCTTAACACTGCAGAAATGTGAACTCGGTGGGAACTGAAAATGAAGTAGTGAAATTTAGTAGATTTTTTTCATCAAGGCATTTGGCACTGTAATTATGTTTATTGTTTTCTGCTGAAATAGGGTTCGTTACTATATGCAATGTTTCATTCAGGGAGCTCCAGTAAGCTAATGAGTAGTAATAGTTCAGAAAGAGGCTAGTGTTAAAATGAAATACAAATTAAAAAAAAAAAATATAAAACCTGTTTGGACTGTGATTAGCATCAGAAACATTTTACAGCATGATGTGAATTCACCTGTCTAGAAGGTCTAAACTCATGAGTTTTCACTGGGAGGCTGCAGGCCTGCTCCACGATAGTGACCACCCTCAGGGGTATTAGTGCGTCAAGTCGTAAAGGGGTAGAAATATCCTAATGGCCTTGATGTACCAGAAGACTCCAAGGAAGACAATTACTCTGTCCACAGCAATGATATTAGAAGCACTATGTCCTCCAGATTGTGTGTGTACACATAAAGCTAAAACAGAAACTACAACTGAAAGAACAGGAATCAAACTGAAGTGTTAGTAGTTCACTGAACAGAGATAGAAGGAAAGGAAAGAAGGCAGCAAAAAAACATGCACCACACTACTAAAGCATTTGAAGGTCAATAAACAGAAGAGAAAGAGGGAAGTCAAGGAAAGGTGTTGTGAACTGCCCGCTCCTTGGGCACGTGCATGGAGACTGCAGCATCACTAGTCCCGATACTTTTGGTGGCCTGAGGAATTTATAATAGTTTTAAGAGGTGTAGTTTACACCTACATGAACAGTAGACTGGGAAGTTAAAGATTCATGTAGGTCAGGGTGAACTCCATCCAGAAGCCAGAAACCTGAGGGATACATAAGGAAAACCTCTGATTTTAATCAGAGAAGAGAAAAGATTATATTCCCTGCCTCGGCCACAGTTTCAGATAGAAATTCAAACTGATCTCTCTTTATACCGGCTTCAAACAAGGCTGTACTGCAAGCTGTACTGCATCTTAAGGATGACTGCAGGAAGGACTGGTGTGGAAGAAGTAGTCCTGACCATCCTGGAGTGATCCTTCACAGAGAAACTTGAACAGGTCAGGAAAAGAGCAACTGTTCCTCAGAGATGAGGCTTTGACCTATGGCGTTTGAGGCATGCTGTCTTTTTCTTGGAGACAGAGCAAATCGTGCCAGCCTGGAGGTTTTCAGAAAGTTCACAAGCACTGAAATACATATAGTTACAGCTGCAGACCAAGTTTAAGGTAACGGTTAAGTCCTAAAGGATCACGTTCTGTTAAAGGGAAGCCTGGTTTAGGAGGTGGTGACAGATACTGTGGACCTGCAGAGAAGGCCAACCTTTCTAGACCCCTAGTAGCATAGGAAGTCCATAATGGCAGAAACTTTGCTGAAACTGTGGCTGTCTTCATCAAACAAACATGTTGCCACCAGTATGGGTATTTTCTTGTGACCAAGCACCTGAAAATGTACTCTGGATTCTACTTGACAAAAAAATCCCAAACTTTTTTGGTTTTGAGAGGGACACTGCTCCATGTCATGGTAAATTTCAATGTTAGGCTTGGTCCTAAACTAAGTGTTTGACATGAGATTTTAGACTTGTGAGAAGAGCCACAAGGAGCTATGCTTAAAGCCAGTGCCGAATGTTAGACCAGGGAACTTCAAGGCTGAAGGTATCTGTGAATGAGGGCGAGAAGTGAAGAAAGTATAGAAGTTGAATCTCAGTTTTCCTGGAGACTCATCATGATTTGGCCTTACAGCATTGACATGCTGTAACTGTATCATTGATTAGCAAATCAAAACTATTAATTGTAAAGTATAAAAATGCTTAGTCTTGTTGGAGTTTATTTTCTTAGTTTGATCTTGTATTTTGGGTCAGACTCTTAACAGCTCCCATATGCATATGCAGCTGCTGCTCAATGATAACCTTTTTTCCTTCAAATACTGCAGGGGGTTTTTTTGTGGTAACCTCTATGATATGCTAATTATTAATGCCAGAGAGCTGATCCCTTAAGTACTTTATTACTGATTCCTAATATCAGTTATAAAGTATAACACTTATGTGGCTCATGTGACAGGAAAACAAAAACATTTGTGAGATGATGTGTGATATGTTGAGCAGTAGCTGGCAGGCTGAAATATATCAACCGATAATGAATATGGGAATATGCAAAGATGTCATGATCCAAATCCTGCAGTATGGAAGCTCTATCTGAGATTGATCAGGAAGTAAGTAGAAGTATAAAAATCAAGGGGCTCTCTGGTTCTGGACATAGTATATATGTGTATGTTGTTTATTTTTAAGAATTTTGTAGGCCAGTCATTATTCAATGAGTAAATAAGGTTTGAATGAACATTTATGAATGTTTATTCAATGAATGAACAAATCTGAAGTCCTAAGTGAAATTATTTAGGATCCTCTTGGGTGGTTATGGGAGGAATCATATATGGCATAAATGACTGTTTATGGAAGACCTTAAAATAGGGGATTAAAAAGAAATTATCATAGAATAAATTGTTTTTATAGGTTGTATTTTCATGTTGCAGGACTAGCAAATTATAATCAAAATTACTTCTATTTAAAGCTCTGTTTGGGAGGTGAGACACTAAACCCCCCTCCTTGGTCTGCTTGGGAGGGTTTATCATTCTCTGTTTAAATGGGTTACGTTACAAGATGTTTTACATATTTGTGCATCTCCTGTGTAATGTAAACAGTATTTTTATAATTACTGACATACTAATGTGAAATAGTAATTGAAAATGCCTTAAGATACAAACCATGAAACAAGTACAAAAACTTTTAAATAAGCCTTAAATTGCTACTTTTTAAAAATTAAAGTGAGGAATTGTGATCATGTTTCTTGCTAATTGTTTTAGCTTTTATTCAGAGTAGATGATGTACTGGATTTTGACCTCTAACAATTTGGGTTCAGACCAGCATTTGAGTCATAAATTAAATGAGTTAAGTGGTCTCTTTCTTCTTCCCAGTGGATATTTTCCCATGTTGCGGTTTCATCACAAATGGCAGTTTTGGTTTAAATATTCCACTCTTAAAATAACAAGAATAATGCAGGTCACTGTTAAGTCATTGTTCCCAGTTGCCATATATTTAATTTGAACTGCTTTGCATGATGTGAAACTATCATGCTTTATAATATATGACTTAGAATGTAGGTATTTTCCATTTTAAAAAATCTGATATTTCACAAAATAAGAATAAAAAAAAGAAAAAAGAAATTTCTGGTGTTAAAGTCAGGTCAGTTTTATTTAGAATTTCCTCTGGTTTTGCTACACCCATCCCTCAGCATGTTGTGCAAAACACAAAGCAGTAGAAGCTAGTTATTCCTTTTCTCCCCAGCTGAAGAGTTGTGGACAGTCCATTTTGTAGCTCCAAAGCAGCCAAGAGAATGTGCGATTTTTTGATACTGTATTTATTTGATGCACAAGTTTTGATTTCACAATCAGATCTACCTCTATGCTATTAATGGTCCTACTACTGTTCACCAAGACTTAATAGAAAGTTTCCTGGGTTTTCAGCTAACACTGCTTTATTTTCTGTTTGTGCACAGTTTGTGATGAAAGACTGTGTCTTTTATTTCTGTGCTCTGTGCAAGGTAAAAGGAGAAAGTAGCAGTGCTAAAGGGCTGACGGAAGTCTGTCTAGGCAAAAAGTTTTAACGGGATTTAATTTAAAATCAGAGGGTCATGGTAGTGATTGTAAGGACTACAGTACCCCTTTAAAAACTGTTCACTCAATATTATGATCTCTTATTACAATTCTTTTTTAAGGCAATACCATAGTAATTTAGATGCTGCTCTTAGTAGGTTTTGTACTGTAACTGGTTTATACTGTTACTGTATTTTTATTTTCATAACAACATGAGGGCTGTAATTCTGGACAGGGTTTCTGGCTGAGTAAAAATCAAGTGGACCCCTTCACAGATAAAACAAGAACACTTGAACAAAGTCTGATCAGACAGGAAAACAGTGATGAAAGAATCCTTGTTGCATTTCTTTTCAAATGATTTCTAGGAGGTGATCTTCTCTCTGTAGAGTGACTTTCCCTTCTAAAACATGGTTTAGCCCACATTGTTCTGCTCCTCTCAGTCCTCCACTGCTAGTGCTTGTCCCTCCCTACCACAGGAGAGGATGCAAGGCCAGTTCTGTCCCACGGAGCAATGTTGTCCCACCCTCACTTGCTCATTGACTCCTGCATCAAGCATGTCATGTTGCCCTGTAATCATTGTGGTTATGAATGAGAAATGAGAAAGGTCCCATCACACTAAAATGCTTGATTGAAAAAAAAAAAAAAAGCGGGTATATAAAATCTGACTCAATAAGAATTTTGAGAGTTTTGTTTGGTTTTTACTTTATGAAAACATCCATTCAAAAAAAAACATACCTAAGGAAATAAAAATGCTGAGTCACTAACTCAAGGAATAGGTTTCTTAGGAAAATAAATTTATAATTTCAGAATAAACCTCAAATTTCAGAAATAAATGTCCTTCCTTTTTATTGCAGTTAGTGTTATAGTTGTTTGTACAAACTAAGTCTTAATTCAGAATATCAAAGTGTAATTATTTTTTTTAAAGTTCCTCATAGTTTGGTTAGCATTTGTTTGCACCCCTCTACCCTTTTTCTATTTTCATTCCATGTGTCCCTGAAATTCTGTTTCTAATCAAAATGCAATGAGCAAAAACATCTTAAAATGTTATTCTGAGAGAACTAATCAGTTTCACAGATTCAAAAGTACTTAATGCTCTAAATCAGCATATGAATTCTGGTGGCTTTTGGATTTTCTTCCATGCTTTGTTCCAACAATCTAAGGAATATCCATGGCAGAACAAAGAAAAGCCTCCCATTTCTCTGACTCTAGTCCACTCCCATAGATGTTTTATCATGTGAATACAAAGAATCATTTTCTTTCTAAAGACGCCAGTCCTCAAAAGACCTACAACACCATTTTTGAAATATAAACAGGCAATTTGAAGAGGTGAAGCACAGGAATGCAGCTAAAAATACGATTAAGTGATCTGTATTTCATTCTTCACCGACCTAATCCATTCTTGATATCCTGTCTTGATTCTTTGATAATTAGCTAATTTTAGTTGGGTTTTACTTGGGTTTTACTGCTACACAAGTATTTTGATTTATGTCCACAAATCTAAAGTTGGATTTAAGCTCCATAAATAAATACCATACTAGCTAGTTACCGTAGCACAAAATAATACTGACAAATTTAACTATCCGTGGAATTCTATGCATTTGCAGCTGAACATTTAGAGTACCTACTATATTTGTGCATAATTTTGCAGTAATACACATGGAGCGATGAAAAATTTGGTTCTAAAAGCATAAGACATGTTGCTTTGAAAGCCAATGTTTGAATTTAAACTTGTGTTTGAATTTAAAATATCTTTAAAATGTCAATGGAAATCTATTCATGGTGCTTTATAAAAGCTAATTGCTTTCTGACAAAAATAGTAAGTTGGCATTAGTTAATCCTTCATTAAATTTTATTTTAAAAATAAAAGCAGTATTGGACTGAGGACGTGGACTTAGTTTTCTTAAATCAAATCTATGTTCTTAAACTAAAACTCTTTAGTGCCAAACTGCAAAGGGAGTGAGACTAGGGAACATCAAGGATAGATTTGGATTAAATTAGAAAGTTTATTTGTACTTCAGTGGTGTCTTAGCAACCTATAGAATTGTGACGTAGTGTTAGTTTCTCTCAAGAGACTGAAAGATAATGCTTGGAAATTCATGGCGTCAGGAGTACAGCTAGCAAAAAAAGAAATCAGTGGGGTGGCATCTTAAATGTGTAGTTGATATGTCATAATTGGTGCTAATAAAAGGCATCTTAAATCTATAGTTAATATGTTGTAATAGGTGCTACTAAAAGGCTCCGGGCTGAGTTTATAACACTTGGAGATTCTTTTTAAATGATGACCGTAGAATGAGAAGGGCAAAGGAAAGAAAGCTTAAAGGGACAGGGTTTATGCATAGAAGTAGTTTGATGGTTGTTCAGTTGGGTTCCTCAAAACAGAATGAAGAAAATCATTCTCTTGACCAGATTAACTTTGAGCTCATTCTTATAGCTTTAATGTAATGTAATGTACTCTGTTTAGCTATTTCAACAATTAAAGATACCTGGTATATTTTGGTTTTATTTCTGTAACTATGGTTCGCATCTGTGGTTCATGTGTTTCAGTTTGTAAATTGAAAATGCAGTGTGATAAAAGCGTTGTTGGATTGCAATCTTGTCTGCTGTGTTCTGCTTGGGGAAGACTACGTTCACTAACATTAGCAGTTAAAAGAAAACTATTACATTGGCTGTGTCAGAAAACCAATATGACATATTGTCATGTCTTACTGTAAAGCGATAAAATCCTGAAAGTGCTAACCTATCACTTTCTTATCTACCTTCTGCAGCTCAGAAAGTGAATCTGGCTCACAAAGTGCATGTGATCAGCTTGTAACCCCCACGGCATTAGCAGCCTGTACCAGGGTTGACTCCTGTTTTACTCCTTGGTTTGTGCCATCACTAAGTGTGTTGATCGAATTTACTTATTTGGAAGTCCACCTCTGCCATCATCTTGATCAACTAGGCACAGGTATGTACTCCTTTATGTCAAATAATAAAAGCATATGTAGTTCATACATGCTGCTTAATTGCTGTTTTGCTGTCTGTAGTCCCCATTTCCTCATTCAAACAGGCATTCTTGAAATAAATTATCACCAGCAGCCACCAGTGGTACAGACTTCAGGGTAAAACCGATGACTTCTGTGCATTGAGAAAGTACATACGGTAGGCAGTGGGGCTGGCTGATCACCCCCCTTCCTCCCTCCGGAATGGGTAACTGTAGAAGCCATCCGGTTTTCGGAGTCTGATTAGTGACAGCAGGTGCCACTTCAGTTTTGAGCCATCTTAGTGAATGAATTTGATCTTTTAGATTTTCCAGCATATTAACAGTACTATTAAAATATTTGAAGGTTTTGCAACCCCCTTAGTAAGAATTCCTTGGAAGAGCTCTGAGAACTGCATATTTAACTGTTATTTCAATTATGGTCACTTTTGGAGCTACATCTGTTTTTGTTCAGTGCTCTCTGTCATTGCATTAATGGCAAATACATTCCAAGAGATCTTTAGATTATTGTCTGATTTTCAAATGCCAGGAATGCTTTCCATGGAAGATGAGCAAATATCTTCGATAGTTTTGACAGGGACAGCTCTCTTCATGAGTAGTTTTTGTGTTTCTGCAAGTATTATAATATATTCATTATCAAATCATACCAAGACTGACACTCAACATCTAGCAAATAATGTCTTATCTATCAGCTACCTTTATCAGTACGGAATCTTCCTCACTATTACACTCCAATTCCAGATGCTCGATCTTTAAAATTACACATACTGGAAAAAGCAAAAATCAGATTAAAATCAAACCCAGCTGTTTCATTTTTCAACAGTGACTGAGTTTATGCTGCTGCTGCTGTTCTTGTTATAGCACCTAAAGGCCTTAAGTTTTGGGGCTCCGTTGTGCTATGTCATACGCAAAGGGAGCACAAAACTTATTGTATCCTTTATGCTTTTGTGGAACAATAGGGCTTGATCCTGGAAAGTGATGAGTGTTTTGGTTCCAAATCTGTAGAGCACTTGAGCATATGCTAATTTTAAGCATGTGAGTAGTTCCAGCAGCATAAATAATAACATCAATGGAAATACTCGCATGCTTAAATGTTACACAAGTGGTGTACGTGCCTTGCAGTGTCTGCTGCCACAGTGCTCAGCACTTTGCAGGACTGAGACTTCAGTCAATGCGATAAAATCTTTTTTATTATATATTTCTCATGCTTTAGTCTCAGAATAGTGTTTTGTTTAATTTCTAGTATTATGGGGTAATATGTCACATCTCAGTGGGTTTGTGGTTTGAACTCTCTGTAATTGCAGCAAAGACAATTTTCATTGTGGAGCCTGTTAGCCTGCACAGTCACATGTCAGCAAATATTATATTGCTAATTTTTGTTGTATTTGTAATGTACTATGTGTGGAATATCACATAAATATACTATAGCAAAAATTCTCACAGAAATACGGTCTCTGCTCCAAATAAGTGGCAATCTGAAGTATTGTGCAGCGTGTAGATAAAGCAGTTTGGCTGGCTGGTCTATTTACCATGAAAAGATTTTGGTTTGCAGATATTTTTTTGTTCACAGCTGCTATTAATTACCATTCTATTTTACATCTAATAAACAGTGTGAACAGGATTAATTTCAGATTTCAGAAATGTCAACTTTTTTATGAATATGTACAAGCAGTTAAAACACAATTTACAAAAATGTACAGAATGTGGCAATGGTGATGTTCTAGTCATGTTCTTTTACTTTTCAGCACCACCAAAGTTTCTTCAGCCATTTTTACCTGATAAGAACATGCCATCTGAACTAGAATACATGATAATTTCCTTTGATGAGCCTCATGTATATCTTCGTCAGTGGAGCGATGCGTCGATATTCCAGGAGGTCCAGTTTTCAACTCAAACCAACTGTAAACTTTTGGAGTGCCGAAACGTGACTATGCAGAGTGTTGTGAAACCTTTCAAAATCTGGGGGCAGATTGCTATTTCCAGCAGCACAGTAGGAAGGCTATTGGACTGCACGATAATGGTGGACCCCATTTTCATCAGCTTTGGCCAATATGCGCTTCATTCTTTAAATACAGCAATCCAAGCTTGGCAGCAGGTATGCAAATACAATAGGGAGAAAAAATGTAGCTATTGTGATTCATTTAATAGCAAATTAGAATACCAACTGTGTTCATTAAAAAAATTTCAAGATGTAAAAGCTAATTTACACTAAAAATGTTTTTTATTAATAAACATCAATTCCATTATAGCAATGAAAATTAGGAGACAATGGATGCTACATGTAAATGTAAATGTAGCCCGAACTGCTTGAATTTCAATGAAACTACATGGATTTATATCAGAATAATGAGAATCTTGGTCTTGAAATCCATAATATTCCATTAATGTATGACAAGGTAAGTGATGCATGATATGTAAGCACAGCTCAGTCTGAGCGGTAGAGCGTATTGTTTCCAGCTACTACTTCTACCCTTATTGAAGTTCAGCACTAGTTTCACATTACATTCTGTGCAAGCAGCATTAATGGCTGAAGCCAGTCCCATCGAAGGAACCTTGCTTCTGCAATGACCCCTTGAAGGCCTGTAATTCCCTTACTCCACTATAGCCTTGAAATCAAATCATTCTCTTCATCTGCCTGAAGACCTATGTGGAGCCTGGGAATTAATTACCTATCATGGCACTACACTAACAAAGCCCCCAAAAAAGGATAAAACATCTGTTTTATATCAAAAAATTCTTTTTTAAGGGCATTCCATGGTTTTCTTGTTGCAAAAGGACATTCATAAAACAAGATCTAGTGTGATTTAAATCTTTACAGCTGGCTCAAATATCAATGTGAACAAAAATCTTTGTAGCTCCAATTTCTGGTTTTTGTCATATTTTGAACAATGCTTTTAATAAAAAACAAACATAGAAAGTATAAGAGTCCTTGGTAGGCTGTTTAAATCCAAAATATTTCTGACTTAGTACTAGTCCCTCATCTAAGACATGTGTGGCAACTACTGCAAAATGGCCTTCAGAAAGGTCAGTTTCCTCTTAGGATGGAAAAAAAAAAAAGATCTTTCAGACATAGCTATACATATAAATAAAATATGGTGCATAAATATTTAAATGTTTTAAACCACATCACAGTGTGACTGACTGACTGACTACTCTGTGCCTTGAAGGAATATTCTGAGTTGAAAAAATGGAATTGTATATTTGATTAAGTAGAGCCATATGTCGCATAGTATATTGCTGACAGGTACATTCTATGAATAGTTGGTACTGATTTATACATGGATTTGGCAATGTTAACATGAGCCACAGGAGGATATACTTCTGTAATTGTTGCTGTAATTTTCTCGTTTCCTCTCGTGTCAAGGGTACTTGCCACCATGTTCTGATGTGGTGGGTATCTAGCCCTGAGTATTCGAGATTAAAAACTTGCACCACTTTGAAATTAGGGAACAGTTAACACACAAGTGGGTTCAAAATGACTTATTAATTGTTACCAAGATCTTTTGTATATGGCTTTACCTCCAGATTGGGGGGAGGGAATGAATTTCCCAATGATAAGCATTGTTTGATGTTTGCTGTTCACACAAAATGTAAAATAAATGCTGCCAACTAGAAGCATGAGTTTAATAGACAGGAAAGGTTATTTGAATTCTCCGCATATTTTTTACTGGATTAATATCTGAAACAAGTGATGTTGTAGTCAGTAGACAGATAGATGAAGCATGAAACAATTTGGCCCTGCACCTTTAGGTCAAGAGTTCAGGATTAACAGAAGCCTCTGTCGGTGTCTTTGTTTCCTAGATTTGGACTGATATTTTTTTTGTTTAAGTAATGATGAACATTTTGAAAGTAGATTAAACCTAAAAAACACTAGGCATACAATTTGCTTTATACTTCTAAGTCACATGCTGAAAACCTGAGAGGATTAGCACTTTTTAAAAACAGTTTCCCCTTTTGACATATTTCACTGTCTAATCTGAAATCCCTGTGAAAATACAAGCAGTAACGGGCTAATGCACATCTAAATGCAAAGCTAAAGTAATGGTTTTGATAATCAAATAACTGGGCAGGGAACATCAAGATTGTTATTAATTTAGTTTTATTATTTAATAATAACATGCGGAGTATTAAGTGAGGCAGAAAATGCATGTCTCCTGTGAATATACGGGGGACGTTGGTGCCCTTTATTTGGGCATCTAAGCCTTCACAAATTATTTTACAGCATTAGTGCTTTGCAACACCTAGAGACACAGGGTCAGCTGAGAAAATGGCTCCCCAGGTATGGTACTAAGTGAGTATTCCTGCGAAAAAAAATACTCCTTTGTGGTCTCGCACTGCAAATGTTTTCCTAAACCCCTCAGAAGTTATAAAAGCTCCTGTTTTAAACCTGGTTTAAACTATTAGAACTTCTTTTCCTCAAGGTCTGTGTGGTGCTTAACCTTTCTGTTGGCAGTTGCGTAAGTTTTCTTAATGAGCTGGGATCAGTCAAAATGACATCTGTGATCACAGTAGTTTCCTCATCTTTCTACCACAAGCACAAAGGAAAAGGGTACAGAAAATTTGAATGTAGCTTCAATTTAACTTTCTAGCTGATCATGTCAGGATACTGCCGTGAGAATGAAGTTTAAACAATCAGAAGGAAAATGTTCTTTTCTCTTAGAGGAACTTTGAGGGAGATAAGAAAATGCTGAAGACTTTCTGTCCAAAAAAACCATTACTAGGTACTAGAGAGAGAGAGCGTGTACGTGTGTGTGAGAGAGAGTGAGAAGGTCTTCAGTAGCTTGTGAAGCACACAGAAAATTTGGCACACAAACACTTTGTGCATATAAAGAGGCCTAGGCTTTTATGGGTTTTTTTCCAGATCTTTGCTTTGAAATAGCTGTGAGCTGAGATGTGAGCAGAAAGTCCTGAAACAGGGGAAGCCTGGTGACTAGTATTATGTGGGATGTTTTTCCCCTCTGAACAGAATTCACAAAATATTTGAAAGCCCAATAAAGGAGAAACACTTTCCAGGCCTCTCTGAGAGAAAAGAACAGCTGAAAAATAATCTAAAGAGGGGCAGAAAATTGTCCCCCAGGAACTGACCCTAATCGGTGTCTGATTCATGCTGTTGATCTTTTGCTGATTCTTTTGATTTGCTGTTTTAATTCAGAGAGGGAATTTTTTTCCTAATCTGCACTTAGGTGTTTTCAGCTCCTAGGGTCATCATTCAGCCCTTCAGCATCGCTGCCACACAAATGGCCCAGTTCTGTTTGTTTTTATTATGTCTGGTTTCTCTACACTCTCTTTTATCAATCAAGATTTCCTCACTCTATCCTTTTGCTGAAGTTTTGGTTTTTGGGTTTTTTTGGGGAGTCCCTTTCTGCTTACCCTAGAAGGTTCTATTTTCAGGCTTCAACAGGCAAATGTGGGATCCAGTTCCCTGTGAAGGGTGCAGGGACCTGCTGCAGCTCCCCAGGGACCAAAAACCATGGGTGGTACTCTGTCTGGGAAAAATCTCCTACATTTACTGCAAGGAGCATAAGAGTTACCTAGAATATTGACTGTACAGTGCGTAGTTGCCATACTGAGCTAAAGCATCCCCAAGCTTCCTTGATGATCCTTTAGTCAACTGTTATTATCAAGACTTGAAGCATCGGTAGCTATCTCTTAAGCCTGGCAGCATGGAGCAACTCCTTATTATGCAAATCTTGGTATTTCCTTGGTTAAAACTTTGGAACTGTTATGAAATTGAGCTTAAAATACCTCTTTTGCTTAACTGGAGCTTGCTGTTAAAAGCAGGTACTATTCTAGTAGCAAATCTAACATTTAAGACTAATGATGGATGGCAATCATTCATCAGTACCAAAATGTGTACAAGACTATTCATAATCCCTGATGGGATAATATTTCCCCAGTACAATTTAGGAGTTCTACGAATGCCAAAAACTCCAGACAAAAAAATTGAAGCTTGCTAGATTCCCTTTTCCCTTCAGAAAATGCAAGAACCTACAGTCTGTGTTAACTTAGTTTGACAGTAATAGTCAGGTAAAAAGAAGGAAGTTCGTCATCTTCTGGTGCTGTTCTTCCAGTCTGTGCATAATCAACAAGAAAATGTATTGGAGTAAAAAATTTTCTTACAGTCCCCTGGGATTATATCTAGGTTTGACTATAACAACATGCTGAGCTCTAGGGATAGTAAATCTTCCCTTTGAAAACAAACAAACAAACAAAAAAAAACCGAAAAAAAAAAAAAAACCCAAACACAACATTTTGCAAAGCTGTAACAAGAAAATATATATATTTGTGGTAGACTTATGGGTATGTGGGTATGGCAGCTTGACAGTAAAAAGTCATAGATCCACCACTGGAAAATGCCAAAATAAACTCTGCACTCTGAAGTGGCACTGTAAATGTCAGCCTCTTGCATACCCAGCTCGGCTACTGAATGTGATACAGACATATTGCTCTGCAGTGAGTTTTACTGCTTTGAAAAGTGAGATTTTGGTTATGCTACCTGACTCTTGTGCAGAAGAATTCATGAGATTTGGAGAGATGCTTTAATCTAAATATTCTCACACTTAAATATTACTAGAGTGAATAATTTTTTGCACAAACATTCCCAGCCAACCATTCTGACAGTCAGTCACAAAAGGAATCACAACCTGCACCTTAAGTTCTTCTGAAGTTAATAAACGGTAGTGAAGGATGCTAAATTGGACATATCTTGCACACTTCACTTTTCAGAAAATCTGTTCCAGGTGTATCACCTAGCAGTGTGCTACAAGCAATGTACCAAACTGTTTTTATGTATAACTAAGGATCCATAGGGATCTATGAGGAAATATTTTTCTCTCTCCCTTGTTTGATCTCTGAATTTCTGCAGGCTTCCAGGCACATTGTTATCAAAGAACTAGAGACCCATATGATCATAGACAGAGGAGGTGCTAGCTTCATTATGTCCGTTTAAAAGGTCAACTGAGAAAGCAAGGAGGGGAAACAGGATCAACTCCAAAGACCATGGAGGTCCCATAAGTTTGAGAAAATGTCATGGGAAGAAAGGATGAGAAAAGAGCAGCTGGGCTATATTGTAGAGAGAAGGGAACCAACCAACAATAAAGCATTGTGAAAAGTGTGTGCTAGGAAAGATGGGTCAAAAAGAGGTAACAAAAAGCATAAGATGAATTCTTTGTGTTATACCCATTAAATTGCATTAAGACTATCCAAATGTTGCTTTCTTGGAGTAATTGTTATGGTTGCTAGATAGTTGCTTGTGAGTGGAAGGTGCCAGCCCGGTAGTGACTAAGACAGAAATATACAAGAGATGATCTCCAAATCAAATTGTCAGTCACACTTTGGCCTCTCCGGTATACGGGATTATAGTTCGTGCCTTCAGGGGCGGAAGACCTGTAGTTCTGGTAATTTTTATGACTATCATATAGTCTTATTGTGTCAGCAGAGTGACAAGCAGCCAGATGAAAAGCAGAAAGAGAGGGATGGAAGGATGCCGCAGCCAGGAGAAAAAGTATTGTAAAATCTAAAACACTTTTAAAACCCGTGCTAGATTTTGATTTTTCCTATTAGATTGTCAAATTGCATGATGCATTTTCAAACTAGCCTCGTGGAGCTGTGAAAATACTCTCCCCATGTCTCCTGTTTTTTCTCTAGTTATTTTTTTAAGCGTTATGGTATCAGGAGAGAGAGAGTCTTCTGCTGCTGACCCACGGCAACGTTTCAAAGTAGAAGCAGCAGCTGGCAAGAGGAAGTGCAGCCTGTTGGCCTGAGACATCAGTTGTCAAGCGTGGAGAGGCTTCTCCATGCCTCTCTGTTCAGCCTGTAGTGCCCAACCTGCCCTGTGTGATGTGTAATTTCTAACTGAATTTAATTTCGTTGAAGCTTTTTACATAATTTGGGAAATGTAGTTTTTATTGTAGTTTTAAATCTTTAAGATTTGTTTTAAAGAAACATGAAGTAAAATATGTTAGTCTTATTTATATTTTGTCAGTCCAAATACTAGTTTTTGTGGAGAGTAGAGTACTATGAGACCAAAGCTAATGGCAAGAGATCTTGAAGCATTTCTGTCTTGTAACAGTCACCACTAGGCAGACAGCTGCCAAATGTCTTGCAATTAATCTGATGCTTACTGGCTTTCATATCCCTTTCCTTTCAGAACCAATGCCCTGAGGCAGAGGAGTTGGTCTTCAGCCATTTTGTGATCTGTAATGACACACAAGAGACACTGCGGTTTGGCCAGGTGGATACTGATGAAAATATTTTGCTGGCTAGTCTCCACAGTCACCAGTACAGCTGGCGCTCTCACAAGTCCCCGCAGGTATGTCAGAAACAGCCCTTCGAATGCAGCAATTGCTAAAGATGACTGGTGGTTTTATACATTGATTCTTCGATTTTCTCTATGGTCTCAACTATCTCTAGTGCTCCAGTTCCTTCAGGAGCCACACACTGGGGCTGCATCAGAGAGAAAAGGTAAACAAAGATTGAGGGAAGCCAGAAGTGTTTAGAAGTTACTCGAGGGTAGAACTGGATGTGCACGACCGCTTTCTGTAAAACTGAGCAGTTGTGGAAACTGAAGCTTCTGAAAAAAAGCAAAAGAAGATCGCTTGCCAGGTTTTTATAACTAAGTGATCAGTGTCTGTTTTCTGTGATGTACATTAGAGGTTTGGGGAATTTTTTTAATGAATTGTTTTTACCAGAAGCATCTGTTCACTGAAATTGTTTGCAGAACAGGGTCAAACTGGACAAATCTCTCAACTCAGCATGTGCTTGCATTAGAAAAAATTTGAAATTGTCAGAAACACCCCACTTATATAGTTTAAATAATGCAGTTTCTGTTTCTTGGGTGGTTTTTTTTAAGGATAAACACTGAAACTGAAATAAAACATTTTAAAATTATCAACAGGAAATATTTCAATGAAACCATGTTGTTGGTTTTCTTGAGTGGTGGTGAAAAATTGACTTTTCATCTTGATTCAAGATAGGGCAAGAATTTAAATCTAAAAAAAAGTGTTTATAAGACAGCAAAGCCATTTCTTCTCTCTTTTTGGTATATACCCAGCTCCTGCTGAGTGGGAGACTAGAGCCCTGTGCCACCCCACTTGCTGAGCAGCAGTCCTGTGCTGAAGAGTTACTAAAATTTTTACAGATACTAGGAGAAGAGTAGCAGATAGGGGTTCCTAACTTGGAAAATACCAGCCTTAGCATGTCAGAAAGAAGGTGAAGTTTGGGTGGTAATTCTAAACAGGAGCTGTGCCCACTTTCACTGCTGACAAGTTTCAAGTTTCACTGGGAAGCAAAGATGGCAAATTTACTGTGTTTTTCATTCATATGTCATTTGGTGGATATGCCATAATACGTGCAGAGCAAATTCAACCAGAGTAAACAGTTGCAGTTGCCACTGAAGTCAAGGCATAAGTTAAGAGGAAGACAAGCTAATAAAGGACCGTCTCACCCCAGCAACAGAGGAGTTGTTACAAACGGCGTGTGCTGGTGTAATAGTGCGCAGAGGGGGGGACCTTTGGAGACTTAGAGACACTGGAGTACTATGCCTCCCTTGTCACATTTTCAAAAAGGATGTATGTTTTCTGATACAAGCAAAATGCCTGTGATGCCCCAGCCCACGGGCAAGCAACCCAAATGCGTCACTGTGCTCTGTGCAATTGGGCAAGTGTCAGATTGCGAGACGGGATCCCCACTCATCAGGTGACAGTACTCGCACTTGGGCTACGATTGACCCAGTTGTGTGAGGGAGAAAGAACAACTAGGCTTGTAGAAGCTAGCTAAATGTGACCCATATTTCATAACCAATTATCACTTGCTTTTGTAGCAACCACCCAAAAAAAATCATTTAAACCTTTTCATAAACACATGGAAAAATAAGGAAATACTTAAAGCAATTATAAATAAATAAAACCAGAACTAGCTTTCCTCTTAACAGTGTTTCTTACCCATTTTCTGGTTACTTATATAAAATTATTCAGTAGAGAGAATCCTCTTTTTGACCATCATTCTAGATAGTTCTGCTAATGGTGTAGTTCTGATTATGGTGTATTTCTAATAATGGTGTACTTCCGATAATCGTGCAAACTGGAAAGAGTTTTGAAAATGAGGATTATCTCAAGGAAAGTGAAATGTAGAAGAGTTAAAATTGCAGCTTCTGACTGGTATTTCCTGTCAGTTGCAGCCGAGCTGCTAAAGACCACCAGCACAATATATGGCATTAACCATGCAACACATGGAGAACTTAAATATTAAGACACTGATTGTTAGCTTGTCCTTTCAGTCACAGACTTGGGCTGTGCAAAACATTCCGCTTTTGTGGCTGCTATGTAAGTTTCTTATTAAATGAAAAATAAAAGTGCAGGATGAAACGTGGAAAAGTCCAGCAGAAAACCAAACTATACATTAGGAAGTGGATGAGGTGACACTATGAACTTCAGATTCATTTTTTAGATACTCATTCTTCAGCTGAGAGTTGGTGATGTCAAAGGGTTTCCCCATTCTGTTTTGCTCTGATCAGATTCAGATTCACTGAAGAATTGGGCTGATAAACAGTCAGGAGTGTCATGTTGGATTCCCACGTCCCAGGAGACGGCGAAGCTAACAGTTCACTCCTCCTGACTTAACCACATTGCTGGCCAGCAGGCTCTTTTAGTAGGGGGGTTATACCTCCCTTGTCCCAGCCCTTGGAATAGTTTCAAGAATATTTCTGCTCTTTTAACATTTTTTCAACAGCCATCTCTTGCTGGGAAATTTAAAGACTGAAAAATAGCACTGAGATAATTTCACTGAAAACATATGGAAGCACAGGCTTTCCACACACTGTTGAGATACAAGCAAATTTCCTTTACAAAGGTCGGAGAATCTTGGCATCCATCTATAAGCCTCGTTCATTTGGTTAATGTTAAATAATGTTTAGCGTGCTTCAGAAAGGCAGTTCATCTAAACAGTCTAAACAGCACAATCCTTTGTCATTTTAGATCATACAAAATAAGTTTCTTAAAATATTGTTACAAATGTTGTTGTGTAAATTTTTTCAATGATTAATACAAATCCTTAAAATGAAAACGACGACTCAATTAAGACATCAGGTTGTCCCTATTATGCTGTGGCACTTTTCTAATTGTTTCCATGCCAAACTATTTAACAGCTTATTATCCAAAGGTCAGAATAATGCCCAAGCATGGACAAACCCTCCAAGTGTCATATTCATGGAATGCGAGATGACTTCATAGTTATGAAATTATTTCATTTCTCATGATAATTCCCAACTTGCCAAGTTAGTGAATTTTAAGAACTCTGAGAGCAGATTGTAAGATAAATGTGAAATAATCCATACTTCTGGAGTCAGGGACTTCCCTCCAGGCATTAGTTCATACTTGACTTACTTGACTTACTCTTGGGGATAAAATGAGTTAGGACAAGGTCTTAGATACCACATTCTCTTACTGGGAAAGAAAACCAACTTGCACAACTTTGGCTGGCTCATGTTTCTTGTTACACAGGCACTAAGAAGCAGCGGTTGCCATGAAATACTTTATTTAACCTCTGCAAAATGTTTTTTTAGTATGGCAAGGCAGTTCAGTTAAACGAAAATAAATAGTTTTAAAAGGATTGTATTTCTTTCACATTCGCATCAATAAAATTCTCCATTTTTCTTTTGCTAATTAAGCAGTGAGAGATGCAGTGATTGCCTATTTGAATTATTTAACACAAATATATATACCTAAAATAAGTTGGTTTTGTAGTAGCAGATAGTTATATAATGCTTATTTACATTTAGAATTAGTTTTAATATTATTGAAGCTACTCTAGGCTGTAACTAATAATTGTTCAACTTTTTCATGTTACGAAAACAGCTATAGTACACCAATGATTTGGATTTATCAGCTATTGATGGTGTCCCTCCAAATGTTTGGCTTAACTTAAAGCTCCTTCCTTCCTTCATTTTTTCACAGCCTGGATCCTCTAAATTTCAGGCAACCTAACCTTTCCCTTTTAACGTTCACTCTGATTTCTCCAAGTCTCACTAGTTTGGCTAATATTTCAGTAATAAGTCTGAGGTCCGATGCTCACTTTTCTACTCCACTCCATCCCCATGTTTTCCTCAGATTTCATGAGGTTTTGACCTTCCTTAGGGACAAGACACCCCCAACTATACAGTCCCTTTCAGAGCTGGGGTAAGTCCAAAACTGATATTTGAGGCTTTAAGCAATTCTAGCAAAAGTTGCCAGACATCGTGAGTTCCTTTTGCAGATTTTAATGAAAGTTAGAGGTCTGTTAGATATCATTAAAAGGGAAGAGAAGCTACATCACTCCTGTGCTCTACAGGCAACACTGGCTCCTGCATTATTATTGGATCCAGTCTGCGCTCCTTATCTTGATCTTCAAGTTGCTTTGTGGGATGGGCCCCAGTTATGTCAAAAATCATGTTTGTCTCCAAGACAGCTGTGTTTTTTAGGAGAAGAACTGGAGCATATGATACATAGGGTGAAACTCTGAAGTTAGAAGAGATCAGATCTTCCTAACAATTTACTCAGAGTTAAGGAATTCTGTCTTGCAAGACAGTAGGCAGTCTGAGGGTCCCACTAGGGATCACAGCAAATGTAAAAACCAGCTATTCTTGTGAGAATCCCCTGAATGTATTCTGCAGAGACGGCTTGCTTGTGCATAAACAGCAAAAGTCTTCTGTAACGCGCTGATTATGGCTAGTTATTTGCCCCATGCTCAAACAGAGTCCTCTGAAGAAGCAAAGAATAATGGATCTGAAATCATTATTTTGCTTCCTTTGCAAAACATAATGTTGCATAGGGGAAGTCTGCATTTAAAGTAGCAGCTCCCAAACCTTTCTCCAGAGTCTTCTCCCAGGGTTATAACAACAGCCCATTTTCACTTTTCACTGTCCTTCACGTGAAGCAGCAGGTGCAGTGGGTAAAAACCAGTTCCTATGTTGATTTGGGCAACGACTTCAGTGAGAATGTGGCCAAGTTACTGGTTATAAACAAAATAGATTTATTTCTGATCAAAGTAGGTAAATAAGCCTGAAACATATTTATGTGCCACTTTATTGCTACTTTTATAGAATTTGAGAGAAGATATCTCTGTCATTTGCTTTTCTGTTCTTCTGAATGTACACTTACAAATTCTTTAATAGGTACTAGTACTGGTTAGTATGTTAGTAATACCTTCACTGGAACCCATTTAAAGGTTTTCTTCTCTTATTTTAAATAGTGCACAAAGTGCACTATTAAAATAGTGCTGCAAAGGACAACTTCTGCTAGAATTTTATAATCATAACTTTTAAAGGCACTTGTAGATTTGGAAATAGCTTTAAGAACCTCCTCCTCATTCTCCTACAAAAAAAGACTGAAGCCAAATTTTAATTTATGTTGCATCTCCAGCAGGATCATAATTCATTGTTATTTATTTCCAAGTTGCCATTCTTTCAGGTATTGGGTTATATAAAGTGTAAGATGATATACAGTACTCTGTGGATTCAAACTTAGAAACTGTGACATATATCGGTTATTATTGGGATATTTTCCTGTTTTATTGTTTAGGGATGTTACAGATTCTCTGCACAACCTTTTGTACTTAACATAATCCTCCCCAGGTCATTTACAGAACAACATCAGGGAAGAAAAAAAAAAAAGTTTTATGTTATTTTGCACTGTTCAAGTAGTGAGAAATGTATTGTTGCTTTCCTCTGGAGTCCTGTATTCGAAATCAATGGTTATGTTATATTGTATTATATGTAATTGACTTTCTAGATAGTGCCTAGGACAGATAAGGATTGCTAATATCCATGAATTGCATGAACCCTCATAATTTGGTTACTGTTCCTTAAGCAAAAGACTCTTCTTTTCCACAGCGTGTAGAGCTAGTGTGTACCTGTGAGGTTCAGGCCTGCTTTGCAGGTTGTGTTGAGGCTCGCAACACCTCCAGGAGCCCCCGAGAGTCAGAGTTTATCTGCCAAATACGACCTTTTGTCTACTAGCCAGCATGGGGTTGATGGAAGTTGCTTTCTGCCGTGCTTGTACTGGCCTTCTGTCTTACAAGGGATGATGGTGTAGAACTGGCCAAATCTCCCAGGTCCCATGAGAAAATGAAGCCAAACTGAAATTCAAACCTTTCTGGTGGCTGCTGCAGCTGACAATGTGCAGAATGAACGTTTCATTAACTGTTTTCCCAAATACTCATTGGGTTTATTGTTGTAAATCCTAATCCTGGTCAAGGGCTACCTTGTATCCTGAAAACACAACCAAAAAATACCAATCATCCTTCTCCTTTAATTTTTCAATTAAAAACTACTTTAGCTTCAAGTCTTGGATTTCAGCTCCCATTTCCAGGTCTCCATTTCCTCTGTACTGCTGCATCATCACAGCTTTTACTTTACTATCTCATATCTTTTAAAATAACCAACTGCTTCCACACCATTAACCAAATCCTCACTTGATTCCTCCCAGTCTCTCAGAGTTGAAAGCAATAACCCCCATTCTTCCCAAAAATAATTTTCTAGTTTCACCTAGAAGATAGATATAATCTAACTACAGTGAAACCAAGTTAACTTTGGTGGATCTACAAGCAAAGTAGAAATCAAATTTGTATCACTAAGAATTTGAGGGCACAAGATTTAAATTACTTATACAGCTGGAAAATGCTGCCTTTTCTGGACAGGCTCCATTCTTAGTCTCATTTTTAATCCCCCATTTTAGTTTTCATGCCTTGTCATATGACACTTAACTTTATTTACTTAGATCATATCCTTCACTCACACATCTAGCTGAAAACATAAGTAAATTTTGAGGAGTGCATAGAAACATTCTGTGAAGAGACGTGATAAAGAATACAGCTCATCTAGCCATTCACTCCAGTAGGAGCAGCTTCATCTTAGTCTGCCTCCCTGAAGGCAATTTCTTTCCCTCTCAAAACAGAAATCCATGATGGCTCAGAATTACAAATCCAAACCCCAGCAGTCTAGTCAAAATAAAAAACTCTGTGTTATCTGTTGATATGTTTCCGTAACAGAAAATGCAGAAATCAAATAGTTACACAAATGAGTGCCTATCTTCACATATACAATGAATAGTCTGTTTTAAATTCTCTCTGAGCTATAAATTGCCACTTATCACTGGGTTATATTTGTTAGAATGCTTTTGAAGTCCATTGAGTATTTTTTGTACCTTTTTGCAATGACTTCTTTTTTCTCCTAATATATGTACCATACTTAGCTATACTTGTTGAACTTTTTTTAAGCAGAGTGTCTAATAAATACTTAGAATTTACTTAAAGCTTGATAAATGAAAGGGAGTTACATGGCAATAACCATGAATCTGTAGTATTAGGTCAGTTTTATAACATTAGAGCTCTGCCTTGTTGCGTATCTAACACCATCTATTATGACGTCTTCTGCTAAAATCATGTTAACACCTGATTACTTAATTTTCTAAAATTACTTAAATTTTTATTTCCTGCCATATGTCTCTGTATCGCTTAGTGTCATTTGCTAATTACTTCTAGCCACATTTTCCAGAAATCTCACATATAAATAACCAATTCACCCAGAGTTCCCTTTGCGTTTTCATGGAATGCAGTTTCTTGGCTCAAAAGTAAAGTTATGCAGTCCCCAATTCTTACATTGTTATGTTGTTAATACAAATATATTAGATATCTTTAAAATAACTTACAAAGGCTGTTCTCTTTGTATGTAGCATTTACCAGTATACAAATAGTATGTTTATAAAATAAGAAATTACCAATATATGTTAATAGCTCTTTTTTATTTTTATTTCTGACTTGGGAAGTTAAATGCAGACTAATCGTTGTGCTACAAAGAAAATTAGTAAGGCAGCATTTGGGAGCTAATGACTGCTCAGGGAAAGCTGACAGCATGTTCCTTGGGAACATTCAAATCGTGGGCAAAGCTGTTTACACAGGGTGGAAGACATCCTAATGTTGGAGCTACATACAATTGCTAATCATCAGTTATGGCATTTATATGACATCTATCTTTGGAGCACACTGTATTTTGTGTGCCTTCTAGCTGAGACTGACCACTTAGTACCTTTTCTCATTATTTGGCTGTCATTTCCAGCTACCAGTCTCTCCAAAGTAAACAGTTTTCTTGTTTCTCTTAGTTTTCATATGTGATGAGATTTATTCCCAGCTGCCTCTGTAAGAAACTGAACCGATTCCAGCCGCTGCAGTTGGATTTTTTTGTTTTATTTTGTTTTTCCTTTTCTGTAACGAATACTTAAGAATCAAAGCGACGTGTTTGTTTATGAGTTTGAGTGTCCTAGTACACAGCTTCCGTCAACGTATTCTTGAATATAAAGCAGTACCCACACATGTGCACATCCAGATGCATGCCCATGTACACACTGGCACATATTAGCCTTTGTGCTTCCAGCATAAAACTAATTTGAATCTGAATGCAACAGTCATCACTCTTGCAAATTCAAAAGCCACCCACTGAATGGATGTTATTGTTCTGTGTGTAACTTGTGCTGAGGATACCACAAATTGCAAACAGGCTACTGAGTTGTAGTATCTTTGAAAGTTGTTGCTGCGGTTGTTTCTTAAAACAATGAAAAAAACCCAACATCCAGCCATTCACTAAGTCCAACTGGCCAGATCTATGGTCACTGCTATCTCTTTTTGGAAACAAATCATGGGAGAAGATAATATTTACAAGTTTCAATTTTTGCTCATGTAAATAATCAAACTTTGGGCCTGATCCTGTTCTCAATTACTTAAATTAATTAATGACAGATGTCCAAAATCAGAGTGAAATTCAACCCTCAAGAGAGAATTCCCACAAGGCCTTTATATAACTGTTTTAAAGGACTTAAGTGATGCTTAGGCTCTGTGCTGGCCCTCTGCAAAGAATAAATTTTACCCAGAATGCTTACTGCTTTGATCCCTTATATATAACTCACATTCTTAAGTTTGCACAGCCACAAAAGATCTATACAGAGCTAAATAGCCAGATCTTCAGCTGGCGTAAATTTATGTAACTTCATTGACCTACATGGAACAGTACCAATTTTCACTACTCTGGCTTAAAGAATCTCCATGGGATAGAGGTAAGTGCGTATGGTGGGTAAATGGATGAAAGGCTCTTCAAATGATGAAAGACTATATTGCTCTGGAAGTGATTTAAGTTAAACTGGAAAAAAGCCACTCCTTTTCCGGAATAAATCACACAGGGAGTATAATTATGCAGTTAAATTTCTTCTCATGCAGTCAAGCTTGAACTTGCCACCACATTTGTGTAAGAAATGAAATGTTTCCCATCTCTCAGCAATATGCTAAGTTCTACATTTAACACACACATATATGTGAGCTATACAAGTATACATACAAATAGATTTGCATCCTTCTTTATTTTGAAGGGAAGGGTATTGGTAATTTTCTGTCTTATTCTGAAGGCCAACAATCTGGTCTGGACCTGCGTTCCGTATCACCTTGCTGGTAATAAAGAGGATGGATTTCTAGAACAATTTGAAGGGCAGTAAAAAAAATGTCTCATTTCCTGTTTTATACTCTCTAGTCTACATACCCTATTTTTCTGAACAGTTGTGTGCTGGATTTTTACCATCCTAAATGCACTGTTAAAGCAGGTAGTTTATAGAAATACGTGATGCAGAGCCATCTTACAGTATTGTTGATTCTTCTGTTTGCATCTGAAATCAGAACGAGTGGATCATTCAGAGAACTGGTGTGCTTAGCATTGCTGAGTTTTAAAACTGAGAATATTTCTCTGTCATGGGAATTCCTATCCTACTGCAAGGCTTTTTTTTCCCAGTTATGCATTGAAGTAGTAATTGCTTTTCTTTCCAGCTGTTACACATCTGTATTGAAGGCTGGGGAAACTGGCGGTGGTCTGAACCATTCAGTGTGGACAATACAGGGACCTTTATTCGTACAATTCAGTACAAGGGTCGGACAGCATCACTTATTATCAAGGTTCAGCAGCTCAGTGGAGTGCAAAAGCAAGTAAGTTTTTGATCCAGTTTGGAAAAAATAACATGGGTAATTTAAACTGTTATCTATTCATGAATTAGTCACCTTATTATTTATTCTCTCCTACTGGGAGCTGCAAAAAAAACAAGTATAATAGTCTTCCGGGGGCATTTTCATGAGTTTTTACAACTCTTTTCTTCATTTTGGTATGGATCTTAGCATTTAAAAGCTCAATTACCACCACATATTTTACATGTTCCAGTAAACATCCCTTTGCGTGGTTTGTAAGTTCTGACAGTGCTAAGTTACACAATCTCTTGCAAGTTTTAAGCTCTTGAGAAGCAAAATATATACTTTTTTTCAAGAAACTGTTCATATCTTATTCTAGGTTGTAATTCAGGCCTTTGCATTGTTAAAAGAGAAAGAAGTAATGACCAAATTAACATTTGAAAATGGGCTGCTGTGCAGTAACTTTTCACATACTGTCTTTGTAGAGAGATCTGTAATAACACTGTAGTCATTCTGCCTGCGTTGGCAGAAGCCAGAGCATGTGGTGGACATGTTCAGCTCATGAATATGGCAGAGCGCCTTACGTTGCGCCACAGAAATACAGCTGATCAGACAAGAACAGTGCCTGGTGTCACTGAAAGCCCTGCTGAGATTTTGCTTGGTAGGTTGTAGCTATCGTGTGCGCCCTCATTAATGAAAAGCAAATGAAGATGGTTGTAACAGGGATACGCATGGAATGCTGTTCCTTCATATAGCTCAGAAAAAGTCAGATATATGTTCTACGATAATTCATCTATGATGGACAGCAACACCTCTGAGTCTAATTTGGTCATTTTCTAGGAGGGTGCACTTAAATACAGAAATATGGTACAGCTATTTAATGGAATTATAAGCCTTAAAACAGCAAGCATACTGAAAGGTCTGGATTGCTGGGTAGTGATGGGAATGTGAGGTGTCAGTAGAAACCGTTCTTCTGAAGTATATCACTGTGTATGCTCAGAAAGGGCTCAGCATTCAGAGACCATCACAGTACTCTTAAAATCCAAACCAGAGCCATGTCAGCCGTGGGCAGTACTGCTGAGTTCAGTGGGAACAAAAGTGGATATGTTACATGTTTCTTTCAAGCCCAGTTACTGCCTTAGCAATATTTCAAGCCTTTTAATGCCTAGGTTTCTATGAAATTGCACGTAAGTTTGGCCAATAAAAACAACGTTTTACCATTCGCTGCCTTCAGCAGTGCTTGGGAAAACCTAAAATAGGGAGATTATTCTTGTACAGGTTTTCTCTCTATAATTCAATTTTGACCTTTCTTTTTCACGGTTGTTTATATATGAGCTGCATATTTTTGTGTGTTTTAGATCCTAATCTGTGGAAGACAGACAGTCTGTAGTTACCTTTCCGAAAGTATTGAACTGAAAGTGGTTCAGCATTACATTAGTCAGGATGGACAGGCTGTTGTTAAAGAACACATCAACTGCCTTGCAGCCAAGCAGAAGTTACCTTCATATGTCCTAGAAAACAATGAGCTCACCGAGCTGAGTGTGAAAGCTACAGGAGATGAAGACTGGTCCCAAGACGTACGTCTAAGTTGTAAACACATAGAACACAGCACTGTCATTCAGGTATGACTAGAAATAGTTATATGGAATATAGCATTAAAAATGTCTGAGAAAACTGGGGAGTTTGTGTTTAGACTTCCATTTGATATGATGAAATGTTGAACAGTACCATCCTGAAATAATTTTAGTGTCGTGCTGCTGATCTCTCTGCATACAGGTACCATCTTCAAAAAGTTCAATTACGTATGTGTGGTGCACAATTTTGACTTTAGAGCCCAACTCTCATGTGCAGCAACGATTAGTAAGTACATTTAATGTCTCTGAAATCTAAATGTTTATGCCTTACCTGTCATATAATAAATTAAGGGCAGAATGACCCACTTTAAAGATTTATTAATATATTGTTTCAACAGTTGTAATACTGGAGTAAAATTGGCCTTGAATTGGTATATTCTTTTCCTGTTGTAGATTGTTTTCAGCCCTCTTTTTATTGTAAGGAGCCATCTTCCAGACCCAATTATCATACATTTAGAGAAAAGAAGTCTGGGACTGAATGAAACACAAGTGGTTCCAGGGAAAGGACAGGAGAAAGAACTGCAAAATATAGAACCTGATCTTACGCACCACCTGACATTTCAAGCCAGGTAAAATACTCACTTTCCTTGAAAATGGGTGATTTGTATGGAAAAGAAGGAATAAGTTACACTTTAACTTCGGTTGCATTTTTTCCAAGAGTATGGCATATGCAGAGGAGATACAACAGAACAACCATATATGAAATTATATGATAGGAAATATTAAATTTGGTATAACTATCCTAAGCATATTGGCATTTATTTGCTTAAGCAGTCCATGTTTTTATGTTTTGAAAAATAAATTCCTAAATGATCTTGAAGTGATTTTTGAGAATACTGAAGAGTTTCTAGGGTCTCAGACACAAAGGTCATTACAGTGTCATAACAAATTCACACATGTCAGTTAATGCTCAGGAACTTGTTAGGCATCATAACTTGATTCATCCATGATTACCTTGAGAGTGTTCCTACTGCAGAATACGCTCGGAAAGCTTCATTAAAGAAAATGTTAGTGCTACTAATGCTTGATCTTGTTGTGTGACTGAATCTGTTTTCAATGACAGGGAGGAAGATGATCCGTCAGAGTGCGCAGTCCCTATCTCAACCACACTAATTAAACAGATAGCAACTAAATCTCATCCAGGTGGCAATGTCAACCAAATACTGTCCGAGTTCTATGGCACCACTAATGCTCCCCAGCCTGAATGGCCATACAATAGGAAGGATTCAGACAGGTAATTCCTTGCTAAACCTTTTTCATGGTTGTTGCATTGTCTTTTCAAATAAACTGAAATCACATTCAGGAAGACTATATGTGATCAACATTGAATATTTTTCAGTAATTACATGATTTTTGTATGTAAGCTGCAGAATCTGTTGCAGGTGAGAAAAAATTGAGGTCAGCCTAGGGGCTGCCCTCAATTACACTGAGAACATTGCTTCAGCAAGGATTAAAAAATGAAATTATTTTTTTGCGAATGCAGCTTCTTTACTACAGCTCTAGAGGCTGTTGCTTATTCAGTAGCTGTTTATTTCAGTACAGAAGCAGGGAGTTGTTGTAGGAGGAGTTGCTAAAAAAATACCAAAAATGTGATTTTATGACTACAAAAGTCACGAGTTTAGTTCTGAAGGACAGTGGTAATTCTGTTAAGGTGTTCCTTTAATTGACCCAATTTAGATTGAGTTTATGCAGTTAAAAATATGTTTTTATAGCCTACATGTAGCTAGATCTGTGTGACAGCATCTCGGTGTGTTCCAGAATGATAAGGTAAGAGGAGGTTTCAAAACCAGAAAAGCCTTGCAAATTCCTGAAAATGACACCTTATCGTTTATAATCTTGAATTCATTATTCCTTTGACTTTATCTTTTTGTTTATTTGTTGTTGAACAGCAATGAACAACTTTCCCAATGGGATAGCCCAATGCGGGTAAAGCTGTCGGTGTGGAAACCGTGTGTTAAAACTTTGCTGATAGAACTCCTTCCCTGGGCTTTGCTTATCAATCAGTCCAAGTGGGACCTCTGGCTGTTTGAAGGAGAGAAGATCATTCTGCAAGTACCTACTGGGAAAATAATTATACCTCCCAACTTCGAGGTAACTTTGCCATTCATGTTAACAATCACAGTTCTGCTAAACATTCTGATTCTGAGGAGTGGTTATTAGTCCAGATGATTTCCCACTTTCTAGTCACTGTGTCTGTTAGTCATATGATGAGTAGAAAGAACAATAGAAATTTGCCATGCTACTGAGTAGGTAGCATGACGTTCTTGATAACAATGTTTGAAGAACGAAATGGCTTGAAGATGCATAGTTAAAAATTGTCGTAAGACACTGTAGGAAGAAGACCTGCGTGCCATCTGATTCAGCAGCCTTCCCTCCTTCCTCCTAATTCAGCCAATGGATCCACAGTGTGGGCATAATGTAGCAGCCCAAGTCAATTGCTGTAAAGGCCAAATGTAGACTTTGGCCCCTGCTGTGCCTACCTGTCACTTGGGAAGTGTGTTGACTGCAGTAGCAAAGCTGACAGCTTGGAAGGAATCTTTGGTTTGAGAGTGTTTTAGATCGCATTGTTTCATAGCTCATATGCTGTCAAGGAAGGTTTGATAATGACACAGGGTGAACTGCAAATGAGGAAGATTCTTTAGGATGCCTGACTTCCTGAAATCCGAGTTTTGTGTACTGGATCTTCTTACATACCTTAGCTTGGCCATGCACGTGCTTTTTTATTATTGTCCCAATATTCTTTATTTTTGAAAAAATTAAAATAATTTGAAACAGCGGCTTGTAAGTTCCAATTGGACAATCTGATAACTCAGAGGGAGAAAGGGAGGAAATGAGATGGACTTCATATTTAACTCTAGTAGAAGTGTATTGAATTTTCAACAAGTGATAATCAGTCGTTTTTCACTTGCAGGATGCTTTTCAGGTTGGAATATACTGGGCAAACACTAATACTGTGCACAAATCAGTGGCAATTAAACTGGTTCATAATGTGACCTCCCCAAAATGGAAGGATGCTGATAATGGGGAAGTAGTAACGTTGGACGAAGAAGGTTTTGTTGAAGCTGAAATAAAACTTGGTGCTTTTCCAGGTCATCAAAAGGTTAGAAGAAAATTATCATTATTTATAACTTTATCATTTAAAAACAAAGTCATATAGCAGATGAAAACAATCAAGTGTATGCAGTGTGAAAGCTCCTCCCTAATTATGTTAATACATGTAAAACATAATGAGAATATAAACAATGTATGAAATATAATTTAAAGAATTAGATCCCCAAAAACATTCTGCCCCACTCACCAAGATAATACAATATCTCCTGGGAAAAGAATTAATGAATTCTCAATCTTGTTTGGAAAACATGACAGATGCAACTTCAAAAGTATGTGATGTGGCTCCAGTTGCGAAGTGCATGAATATAGACAGGATTTCCACAGTTAAAAAGAAAATGGCGGTTCTGACACTGTATTTCAGTACCTCTTGTGGTTTTGTGTGTGACATCATTGTTTTTATTATCTTACAGTTGTGTCAGTTCTGCATTTCTTCGATGGTTCGACAAGGTATACAAATTCTACAGATAGAAGACAAGACAGCAATAATCAATGATACATCATACCAAATCTATTATAGGCCACAGCTTTCTATTTCCAAACCCCACTTAGGAGGAGAGGTAAAGCACTGTGGATACTGTTTTCGTTTGTCATCTGCAGTACATGGGTGTTTAAATTTGTATGGTCTCAACTGCATATAGCAGAGCTAATAATGACATAATAATGATAAAGTGGTTTATATAATTTTAATTTAAAATATGGAATCCTGGGTAAATTCAACTCCAGTAATTAACTGTGATCAGAAATCTGTGCAAAGCAGGAGATTCTTCCACATTGCAGAATTAGTTCTGCCTGTTCTCCATCTGTTCAGGCACTAATGGCCATTTCTGTAAAACAGGCAACGTAATCCGTAGTAGCTGTTGAAATTATTCTCAGAATTTTTACTGAGTTCGCGTGTAAAAGAGGTATATTGGCCTGGCAGGCTGAAAACTTTTTGTTATCCTTTTGGGAAGATTCCAGTTATCTGAACAAAGCTGCAAAACTAGAGACGTGCCCAAAGTTTATGTATTTCAGCGAACTGCATCAAATTGTGAATATCAGTTTTCTAATAATTGCACAGTATATTTAAGGACTAGCTTACAGGAACCAAAATGTATGCATGGTCAATATATTTTAATCAACCATTTATACATATTTATTGAAGATTACATTTATAGTAAAATATGTGGAAAGAATTCTCAGGGTCAAACTTGCTACAGGAGTTGGCAAATAAACAGATTTTTAAGTTCCCTATTTCTGTATTGTTTTCCTTCTGTATTAGTTTTCTTCACATTGATATCTACATTTGTGCATCACGCATTTTGTGGCAGTCTTATGGGATGGGGAACTGGAAGAATGTTGAGGCTAAAATCCATTCTTAGTTTTATATCTATAAATGGATTTTCTTCTCACAGTTATGTTACAGTCATGTAACTGTTGCTTTTGGTAGAGTTATGTTGTGCGGCTGAGAGTGGACTGTAGATAACTGTGCTCAGTTAGCTGTTTAAATATACCTGGAGACAGAATTTGGCCAAATGGCTTTCAGCACAGTGGACTTAGTGCAACCTTTAGTTAGTTGTGGTCGATTTGCTACTTGGGACTGTTCTGTGCAAGATCAACGTGAATAAACATCCTGTTAGGAGCCAGCATGTCGTGCTACCATCATCTTTTTTCTTTCCAGGACTTCCACCCCCCAGACAGTACAGTGTTCAGCGTCAGTCCAGCCGGGGCACCACCCAGTGGGACGCTGAGCGCTGTGCCCTGCTGGGACCTGATGTCCGACACCGGTCCCTTGACTGAGGGGCCGCCTCTTACTGAAAAACGCATGCTGCTGAGTTTCGGTCCAGGCGGCAGCACTGGCAGTTGTGAGCTGTGGAGCCTACCAGCTGTCATTAAACAGGAGTTTCCTAGACAGAGCGTGGCAGTGCCCACAGGGGTTTGTAGTGAAAGTGGATTTTGTACCAGGTACTGTATGCTGAACAGTCATGAATTGTTGCTATAAAGCCTCAGCGAGTAACAAACCATAAGAGATTAATGCAAAAGTCAGAGTAACACATGCCCCCCATATGTAAAGGCAAGTCTTACTTTAATTTAAAAATTGTTATCTTTTGATGGTTTCGATGCTTTTATTATAAATGGTTTCATGTTATGACCATGTACAAGTTGTACAATTTTTATAATGTATGGGCTGCTATTTTTTTACATGCATACAAAATAAGAGCATGAAAAGTTTATATTCGAGATTATGGTCTTTTTTAATTTGTGGATAACAGTTTAAGAGTCCAAGGAAAGTGTGAAATAATACAGTACAAAAATTTAGATTTTGTTTATAAAAAGTAAAAATATATTTTAGTAAGAATAATAAGAGGATAAATAGGAAAAGCAGAAAAGGAATGAAACTATTTTGAGACTACGACAAGGAAAGATTTCCAAGTTTTAAAGCTTGAAATATCCAAATGTGCACTCCACTTACAAACAAATGCATCCAGCTAGTTAAAAATAACAGTCCAATGAGTTGGCAGATGCCCAACTTTAATTCTCAGACCTGGTATCTGAATCTTTTCATGCTCGTGCTGGTATAAACAAGAAACAATCTGCTGAAGTTAGAGAAGCTACATCAGTGTATACTGCCAGCCATATGATCTTTCTCTTGCTTGAAGTGCTTGATACCATTCAAACCCTCATACAGGTCCTCTGCAGAGTCTAAGAGGTGTCATTGTGGATACTAAAGATTCTCGCACAGACTTCAGATTAAAAAAAAAAAAAAAAAAGTAAAACGCGAAGAACAAGGAGAGAAATCCTTATAATTTGGAGACAAGCATAGAGGATCTTATGTTCCTAATCAAATTTTCAGACTGTTTGGATTTTTAAAATCACCATGAGGTGAAGTTTTTTAGAAATAGCCAATAAATTTGCACAAGGAAAAAAGAATTTGTTTTTATGTGTGAAGGCATTTTATGTAGTTAATAAGTAGAACTAAATTAATTTAATTTCATTTTGGAAATTTATGTAGTGATGATCCATAACATTAACATTTGAAAGGATGATGGTGTTGTGGATCATTCCAGGGGAGCAGTCAGTTACAAATTTATGTATTTGTTAAAAATACCTTTCATGTGTATCCGAGAAATATGCGTGCAAATTCTTCTAGTAAATTTTAAAGATTTATGTTGAAAATTTGGGCCTACAATCTCATGTTTTTAATTTAATCTAAATCTCTGCTGGCTAGGGCTCTCATCTTGCAAACACACGTGCTCAATTTAACTCATGAGTAGTCTCTATGAAGTGATTTTTTTCTCTAATGTTGTTCTTCTTGGTATTTCCACGTGTTCCTCTGTTTAAATATAATACTCAGTGGAGATATGTGCTTGCCTAAATGTATGTAAATATCTGTGGAATTGGAACTTGATCATAAAGAATCTTATAGATGCTAGTTTTGAATGTTTTTAGTTGTCCAGAGTAATAATACGTAAAGATTTAATCCAAAACGTGCATAATCAAATATATCTGCTTCTGTTTTAGAGCTATAGCACTGACTTACCAAGAGCATCTTGGCGTGACGTACCTAACACTTACAGAAGATCCTAGTCCTCGTATAATTATCCACAACAGGTGTTCCATTCCATTGCTTATAAAAGAGAACTTCAAAGGTAGGTAGTATGCAATAATGAAAAAGTGTGCTATTGCAGTATACATTATTTTACTGTATCTCTAATACAAAGTTGGGTTCAGTATGTGTTTTGGTTACAACAAGAACTTAATGCCCTCATAAAGGTCTGTCTCAAAGTGAGAGACTCTGGAAGATACTGAAGCCTGGAAGCTATTGGAGCTAATGGTCAGGTCAGGAGTATGAGCTTACATGTCTCCAGGCTTTTGAGTCTCCCTGGTTCCAGCTGTCAAGGTGACTTGGCTGTAGGAGACTAGTAGGCAGTGGAGTTTTGTTGACATCAGTGCAATCCCATGGAACATTTAAATCTCGTCAGATTTGCAAATGTGACACAAAACATATTGCCAAAATTCCAGTTACGGTATGTTAATGTAATGATCAGTGGAACATTATTTACGTAAATCTTGATGACATGAAAAGGAAAAGGAAAAATCCAATCACATAAAATTCCAACCAACAGAAAAGTAATGTTTTTATTTATTAGTAATATTTCAGACAGAAACTTCCTTGTTTGTGTAAGCCTAGGTGAGTTTTGATTTAATATGGGTTTTAGAAAGCCCTAATCTTGTATATTTTATAAAATTTCAGAAACACCAAAGTTTGAAGTTTATTATAGAAAGATTCCAGCTCAATGTTCCGTTCATCATGAACTTTACCATCAAGTCTCCAGCTATCCAGATTGCAAAACAAGAGATTTGTTGCCCAGCATTCTTCTGAAAGTGATGTCGTCCGATGAATTAGTAAATGAATGGAGTGATTTTGTGGACATCAACAATCAAGGAACACAAGTAAATCATTATAAACTATTTCCTAGTTCACACCATAAATGGTTGTCTTCCTGACCTGCACAGTATATTGTTCCTCTGCAATAAGCATATCCTTTCTGTTGGTTTGGGTTTTTTTTTATTTAAGCCTTGGGAGTTCTCCTTCCTAAGCCCCTTCCTGTGGAAGTTATAGAATACAGATTACCTTCACTGGCTGTTTTTAAAAATAGCTAGATCAAAAATACAGGCTTTCTAGCGCTGAATTTTTTCACTTCTTTTTAATCAACCTGGTGTTCCCTGGGAAAATCAGTCCTGAAAATTTCTGGCCCCTATAAGCAAAGAATCCTAGAGGATCCAGGAAAATCCTTCAATTTGGTAACTTAATTATCACAGGATTTTTATCTTTACATCTTTGTAGGAATCATCACTGTCATTCTCCCTCTATGTCTTCACAGAAGCTATGCATGTCTTTCTAAAACAAAACAAAAACCCCCTTTTCTTTCCTCCTGTTATTTTTCTCCTGTTTTGAGGTAAATGAAAACTTCCCTGACTGAAGTAATTCTTTTTGATGGGAATTTTTTCCATCTTTGAAGTCATTAGTTTACATGGAATCAACATAAACTGCTTGGCTCTTTGAAAGAAATACTAGTTTCAGATGTTTTCCCTGGGGACCAATCACAAAATGCTCTTGATTATTGAGTGTTATGTTATATAGCAAGTAGTTCAGTTTCATTCAGCAAGCCAGTCAAGCAATGCAAGGTTTCAAATTTCAGTCATTAATGTTAGGCCAGACCAAGGTTCTTTATAAGTATCTGGCTCCTAGAAGGAATTAGATGCTAAGACAACATTTGGGGATCATTGTCTACTTGAAGAACTCCCCAAATAAAAAGTGTAGCCTTCTGTTATTGATGTTTTAGGGTTTACACGTAGAGAATTTCCCCAGGATTTCTCAGTCAGTCTTTCTCTTAGAAAACTATAAATATAAGTAAATAAGGAATATGCCAATAGCTTCACATACAGCTCAGTTCAGATTGTGAAATAACTGGGATTTAGAGGATCTTAAGTAATTTGTACTCTTTCTGCCTAGTCACAGATAGGTAGGTCTTACTCTAGTATAAAGAAAATTGCATTATTTACTAAAATTAAGGTATTTACCATCAGAATCATCTGAAATTGGAATGAAAATGACCAATCTCTAAGATCAATGAGGGTTTTTTAGAATAATGAGGGTGTATTGAAAATTCAGTAAATGTCCTTTTTTCTTCAGTTCCATCATGCAGGATTGCAAATCTCTTTCAGATAAGCAAAGGATTAAAACTAACATATTGAAATTAGAAATTCTCTCATATGTAATTCTCAGAAGAATAAGACATAATTTGATGATCAAAATTTAATTATCTGTACAAGGTTATTATAAATAGTGTAACGAGAATCAGTTTAAGCGTTGATCCTACTAAACTTCCAAGTGCTTTTCCTTCTGGTGACTTGTTAACAGTAGTAAAGATTCTTCAAGACAAACAACTGTTTATTTTATCTGTGCTAGCCCATTATCTTTGTGTTATTCCTTGAGTTTGCATTCCTTTAAATTATAGCTTCTGTCATTACAATCTAGCAAACAATTGTGTTGATAGTAGCCCTACAAGAAAACAGAAGCCAGCTTGCTCTAACAAGGACTGCTGTTGAGTTTTCCAAACCTAAAAAGACCTTAATCTTTTATATTCTGGAAAAACATAAAACTTGCACGGAAATATTGCAGAATTAACCTCCAGAACCAATACATCATTCCTTTAAGTAGAATATTTATTCATAAAGACAACTTCTTCAGTTGCACATCTGTGAGCAAGACACAAACCTGTTGTCAAGTTCCGATTTTCCTGCCTTTTTAGACATTTTACGCATTCCAATAGACTTTTGCCATTTCTTTGTGGCAGCAACTTGCTTGTGAAGGTGTTCTCACCAAACCAGTTTAAATGGCTTAAAAATGAGTTCAGTGTTGAGTTGTTAAGCAAGTCTTCATGAATCCAAGATGTTATTTATTTTTTAGTCTTCATGTGCTTTGGATCATGCTATCAGCCATTCATCTAACCAGCTCTGAGCTAGGGCATAGCAACATAATGTTAATTTAGGGTTTGTTTTCCAGAGGAGAAGGTGGGATTTTGCAGAGCTCCAGGAATATGCCTTTCTCCTTAATCCAAAATCACAAAATTTCCTATTTATTCTTTTCTCATATAACTTCCGCCCCAGCGCATCTTGCTTATTTCTGGAGAAGTTTCTTATTAAAATGTATTCATGTATACCATTTAAAGATGATGTGCAAATTTCATCTTGCTGTACAACTGAAATACTTAAAGTATCAGAGCTGTTATTTTCTGAAGTATTGAAATCTGTTTGTTTTTCCTGAACAGCATCATGATTTGAGTAAAAGATCTCAACCAGAAGGCATTAATAGGATTGATTCAAATTATGACATTAAAAGTAGTAATTTCAGTAGCATGCCATATGTTTCTAACTCTCTTCACTAGATTGTGTTCTTAACTGGCTTTGGCTATGTTTATGTGGACATTGCCCATCAGTGTGGAACAATAGTCATAACCTTGGCTCCAGAAGGAAGAGCGGGACCCGTCGAGATCAACCTGAACAGGTACATAAAGCACATAAAAGATGATAAAAAGCATTGCAAAACAGTGCTGAGAGGTCAGTCAGCTTTCTAAGTGTTAACTGACTTACGAACTTTGGCTTAACTGTTTGTTTTGTTTAATAATGCTGCATGCTCTATGGCATATGTTTAGACCATATGTTATGCTTTGTATATCACAGCTAAAAAAGGACAATCTAACATCAAAAGTCATGTTGCTTCAGGGGAAACACTAGATGTCTGATACAAAAAGAAGTCCTGAGTTGTTCATTAAAAAAAAGACATTTTCCATCATAATTAATTTCAAGTGTGTTCATCAGTTTAAAATGTATTTAGCTAGGTCCTGCCATCTGTAATTGTACAACCTCCCACTAAAATTGGTAGGAAGCTTGATGTGCAGGGGCTGTAGAAATAGTCCTACAGTCAGTAATTAACTGTACTTGATTATAATACTCTTCTTTAGAAGACTTCCCCACTTCCATAACACACCACAACCTGGTCCTCAGTTCTATTCAAGTGCTATTATTACACTACCTGTTTCCAAGATGCAAAATGCCTGGCCTCCAGCAATGCCGTTACAATTAGAGTGGAATTTGTTATACTGTTTTTATTTGCACTGTAATTAAGTATTAATCCCCGAGGAACTGGTCATCAGCAGTACATAATAGCCCACTTGCTAGTTGAACTTGGCAATGGGCAGCTAACACTGGAGGGCACTCGCTGCGTGTGATGTGAAATGAATTATCCATAATAGTAATCTTCAGTAGTGGCTCCCAGAAAATAGTGTAACAGCTGAGGCTGCATGTGAATTATCAGAAAATTGTATTCGTTGTCTGCGTTAATATCTGGCTCTGTTGCAAATCCAACAGGGAATTATTCTGTATATAGAGATGTTCCTGTCCAAACCATCCTGTTGACTGATAAGAAAGAAAGAGAAACCTGGCATAGGTGTGCAATATCCCATTTCTTACAAGACCCCCTGGGTAGTACCCACTGTGATGATTAAGGCTGCCAGATCCCATGGGACTTGCACAATGAGTTTCCCATGTGTTACAGAGAACGTCTCTCCTGATAGTTTTTTGAGAAAACAAGATGCCAGGTGAACTCAAAATACAGGAAGTAATAAAACTTCTTTTCCCTCCTGCCTAGAAGTCAAGAGCAGACCCTGTCACTGAAAATGTTCATCAGTCAGTTAAGTCTTGCTGCGTTTGATGATATTACAAACCACAAAGTGTCATCTGAACTTCTGCGTCTCACAGCAGACAACGTTTTCCTCCACATGGCCCCAGCCACCAGCTACCTGAGACCTCTGTCAGAGGAGTTCCAGCGGGATGCTGTGGAAGACCTCCCACAATTTCATAGTCTCCAAGTGTATTGTGAAGACTTGCAACTGGACAATCAGTTGTACAGCAAATCCAATTTCCATTTTGCAGTCCTGCTGTGCCAAGGAGAGAAAAATGAAACTGTGCAGTGGTCCAGAGTGAACAACCTCATTGTTTGTAACAAAGATTTGGAAAGCTATAAGGAAAACTGCTTTATAAAACTCTCCATTGCTTTTTCCGAGGAAAAGAATTTCATGTTTCACGTGAATGACCTCAGCTTTGAGCTCAAACCAGCTAGGCTGTATGTGGAAGACACCTTTGTTTACTACATTAAGACTTTGTTTGATACATATCTTCCAGAAAACAAAACTGCTTGTCAATCCGTGAATACTTCAGATACTACCCTTATAATACCTGAACAAGTGAGAGAGCATGCAAGAGCTTTGGTCAAGCCAGTGAAGTTAAGAAAATTAACAATACAGCCTGTTAATCTCCTTGTCAGTATTCATGCTTCATTGAAACTGTATATAGCCTCAGATCACACCCCTCTCTCCTTCTCTGTGTTTGAGCGAGGACCCATCTTCACCACTGCCAGGCAACTTGTCCATGCATTGGCCATGCATTATGCTGCTGGAGCACTTTTCAGAGCAGGTCAGTACTTTTCCATGACATGCAGCATTTTTATTAGGTACCAGGATTCTGTGATTGTCTCTCAAGCTGAATAACCTAGATGTTAGCCACACAATTATTGTTTTCCTCAAACACTGCTTGATAATGATATTTTCAGACACCTTTCATGTCCTGCCATACAACAGAAGGGAAATAAAATGGCTGAGCAGACACCAGTGAAGATTTGTAAAGTTGTGCTAAACATTAGCCAGCCGCCTGAAGGCTTTACGAAACTCTGAACGCAGCATAAAAATGTATTCTAGCTGGCTTAGGTTTTGTCATTTTATATTATAGCACTAGTCAGAATCAACCCACATTCCTCACGTAAACTCCCCAAAACTACATTTAATCAAATTATTCAGCATGTTGCTCTGCATTCAGAAGTAAATTATAGCCCTGAATGTTGTTTTGTTGTTAAAACTCCTTTTGGCTGCAGTTTATGATTAGGAATCTGTCTTTCTTCATGCAGCCTTCATGCTAAACTGGCACACAGATGTTTGTTGTGCTTTGATCCAAGAACTATGAAGTTTGCTGTTACTAACTTTTTTCCATATAGGATCGATAGTGAGCAATTAGTCTGTTAGGTTAGCAGGTACATTCTCTTTCCCATAAATATTAATTTAGAAACAATGAAATTTGGTCTCTGCTGCATCTTAGTGTGGAATGGAACTTGTACCTGAGACAGCAGGAAGCTCTTCCTCCATGATCACACACAAGTAATATACTCCGCACTGAAACATGGGTTATATTTTCCTGCAATACTAATGGTCAGATTTTCTGAAATCCTGATGCTTCCATTTGTGCTGCAAGCATAGCTGTGACCTGATTTCTATGCACAGTTTCCAAAATTGTACACATGCATTTCAGGTATTTATAAATAGAAAGATGCTGATCAGGTCTTTCGCTGTGTGCATACCTGACTCGCATGGCAACTGTGTACACAATTGTGCACCAGAACATTGTGCACCGATTCATTATTTTCTTGCATTTTTTTCCTTGCAAAATCTGCAGGTTTTTCTTTTTACTACTTGTTTGGATTTGTTCTACAGTCAAATCCCATAGTACAAAAGGGGAGATCTAGTTTCTTGCTAATTGAGAGTGAAACTGTGGCCAAATATGGTCCACAGAGTGAATGTTTCTCCCCACAACTGGTTAGGAGTGGTGATACGAGTGGTGATAGACTGCAGCAGGAAATTGGGGTTATACTGGCTTTTCATCTGCAACATCCCAGGTGAGGCACATATGCTAGTGAGGGGTTCCTGAGCCTGGTCTTGGACTTTCCTCCTGTGCTGCCCTTGCCGTGTGCAGCAGTGCACAGGCCACTCCTTCCTCTTCTTGGGCTTATGATGTAGCTGAAATCAAGCAGGGTTAAATATTAAGAAATAAGGTTTGCTTCAGTGGAACTTCTCTTCAGGCAAATACATAAGCATATATTTAGTTACTACCACTCAAAGCACTGAAACTAAAATGTATTTTTTGAAAGGGGTTACCGTGATTAAAATGGTGAATTGTGTTGATTAATGTTTGCTTGGGCAAAGAAGATGCTTTATTTTGGAGAGTTTGTGATGCTTGTCAAAAGGCTGACTGTGTCAACAAAGTTAAAAAGGAGGAAAAAATCAAGCAAAACTCTTTATATGGTCTGCAAACTCTCACCATCAGGTGAGTTACACTTCTTGGATTGGTCTCTTACGGAAGAGGACCTCACTCTCTTGCATTTTAACTACATTAAGCTGCAAAACGAGGGGTTGTTTGACCCCCCCTTCTGCTCACTGCTGCCCCATGCATAAATCGTTGTAGCATCTACACAAAGAGCATTCCCATGCAGCTATGCTTTATGCTTCAGGCGGGATATAGTCTCATTTTGCCCTTAGCTGTGTATAAGACCATTGCTGCCTTGTGGGAGGGCGCAGGATTTGCCCCAAAGCCTGTTAAAGGCAGTCTATCAGGCTGCCCCAAGTTTCAAAGGAGCGGCCAGAATCCATGTATTGTAAGCAATGAATGAGGCTGGAGACCTCTGCTCAAATATGTTGATTAGCATTGCTTGTCTCAAATTAGCAAAACTTGCAATGGAAATCTCTCATCTTTTTCTAATTAAGTTGTCTTCTATTTAGAAGTTAATAAAATTCTATTTAAAAATATTACTGGTATCAGCCAGATCTAACCCTATAGTTGCCTATAAAGAAAATGCAGTGGCTCTCTGCTAATATGGTCATAATTATTTCATATTAGTGGATATAATTACTAAGCATACTTTGAGAAATGGTAAACTGACATAATACTGTATTTCTGCAAAATAAAATGCAGCACAGAGTTTGTGAATTGAGGGATTATTCCTGACTTACTCCCGTGCCTTTCTCCTCAGGTTGGGTGGTCAGTGCCAGCAGTGAGGAGCCATTAGTTTTGCTCTGAGTGTTGGCCAAGGAGGGTCACCCTTGCTGCAGGTTGCACGTTCCTCCCGTGTGCTCTCCAAGGATGAGCATGCTCTTCCAGAGCTTCCCAAAACTAACAGCCTGCAGGCCAGGGCCAGACTGCAACAGCCCATCCCCGGGATACCGGGCAACACCTCAGCTTTATGTTTAACCAGTTTCATTCCTGGTTTTACTCCGTTTTTCATTCCTGAACACGCTGGCTGGCCGAAGAGGTGACTGGAGTTGGAGCGTCCTGGCCTGGCGGTGCCTGCTAGGGGTGTTGCAGGGCAGCAAAGCGCTAACCCGCAGTGTCATGCAGCCCCTTTCCATCACATCACCACCTCAGGGCAAGGAATGCCAAGAACAGTTAAAAGGGGGGGGCGGGGGGGAAAGGCTGGTTGTAAAGGGACTATTGCAACATTATTGATCAGAAAAAGCAGAAAGAGCATCTCTTCCATCTGTATATGCCTCCCCGCCCCTCCAGCTTTTCATCACTTTACACAGTGGCAAGGATAATTTGTTAAAAATACTACAGCGAGGGAGTCGCAGGCCCAGCCTGGAGTGCTGCCTTCCCCTGGTCCTCGTCAGGGAAGGACTGCCAGGGGGATGCTCCTCTCCAGGGCAGGCACCATGGGGCCACAGCGCTCGTTGCATTGCCAGTAGTACTTGTTTTTTGTTTTCATAGTCCATCCCACCCTCTCCCTTATGTCCACTGCAGTTCCCGCTTTTTATACGATGTATACTGGAGTTCTCAACCTGCCAGGGCTGAAATGTGGGACAGATTCAACAAGAATAATAGATTTTCCGGGAGCTTAGAATGATAGTATGAGATTAATTCATTTCATATGAGTAACATTTTCTCTTCTGTTCAGTTTCATGATTCAGCCTTCCACAGGAGTGACTGGGAGGGGTTACTAGAAAACAAGAAAAGCATCTGGATAGCAGGAGTTCGCGGTGACGAGATGGGAATGAGGAGGGCAGTGCGGATCAAGGGCCCTCAGTGGGAGAACAGGAGGCCAATCTGTCCATCTTTCAGTCTCCTGGCCCTGCCGTGCCTTGTGTCACTCTGACAGTGCCAGTTGAAATTGATGGTACCAGGGCTCAAAGACCAGGCAGTTCCCGTTTAACGTTTATTGCCGTTTCTGAATAGCTCTCTCTGGGCTGCTGAAAAAAAAAGTTGTGCAGCACTATTTCCCTAATAAATCTGCTGCCAACCAGCCTGAGAAAGGCAAGACCTGCAAACAGCTTTCCAGCAACAGATTGCTGCACACTCAGCCATCCAGCAAGCTGCTGGCAACCCTGCGTTTATATAGGAAACCAGATCTGCAGATACCTCTCCTGGGATATGCATAAGGAATACTCCCCTATGAGTAACCTAATCAGCATGTAGATGTCATTGCTGTTTACACAACTGTACTGAGCAAAAGACATTTGTCTGGCTTTCACTGCACTCTAAAAGAAAATGATCAGCTTAGAAGGGTTGGGGTGGATTTAAAATAACTTCTTAAGCACTTGTCAAAAATCTGCATCCCCTTTCCTAACACTCCATCAAGCAATTGACCTCCACACTCCGGTAAAGCAGTACATTGTATCAGTGTAAACTCCCTGTCACAATTCTATCACATAGGGATGTGAAATCACAACGCTGCCTTATAGCATCTAAAACCAACCCGGTGATCTGAACTTGCAGTCCCGTTCCTCTGTAGCTGTGAGGCTCTAGCATCTGCCTCTGTAGGACACTTTTAGCAGAAATACGGGAAGCTCCTGGAAGGAAGTCATTCTAAAGCTATTTGTGAGTTTGCCAAAAGGATTTCTTTGATTTACGAAGTATGAAAGATTGCCATTTCTGAATTCATAGTGGATGAGTTATTTCCCGTGTTTTGCTCAAAGGAAGTTCATAATGCGATGAATTCTAGTGTGAAAAAGAGAATTAAGGAATAACCTTTTCACAACTGCTGCTTCTGCAGTTTTTGCAGCCGTAACATGTGTCTTGTTTCTCCACACAGGCTGGGTTGTTGGATCGTTGGAAATTCTCGGAAGCCCGGCTAGTCTGGTGAGAAGCATAGGGAATGGCATAGCCGATTTCTTTAGGCTCCCCTATGAAGGGCTGACCAGAGGCCCTGGAGCCTTTGTCAGTGGAGTTTCCAGAGGAACAACATCATTTGTAAAACACATTTCCAAAGGTAGAGCTTTCACTTTGTCACTCCAACTACTGCTTTGTTGTCATGTGTTGTTAAAGGATGTGTTAAAGTTTTAAACAAAATTGCTTGCAGCTTTGTTTGGCTTGCTAGGCTGCACTGAAATGCTGGGAGGGTAACAAAGCTCGTATATAACATCTTATGTTTTAAACAGATCACCGCTTAACTGCAGAGTGTAAGAATGTTTCAGAAACTTCAGAATTTTAAACCTCCCAGTGGGAAACTGAGATTGGCTCAGCCAGTATTTCATGTGATAACTGCAGAAATATTAAAGGTGTTCTGTACTTCTGCTAACCATCAGAAATTCTACACTGTGTCGCCTCATCATATTTATTATTTCTTTCTTTCAAAAAAAAAAAGTAGATACCGTTGTCATAACTGTGTAAGTACGTGGGTAGGTTTTGACAGCAGGGCTGGTCTGGCCTGAGAACAGGAGCAGCTTTTGTTTTGCGAAGCCTGTATACACAGTGCCATCGCGTGGCTTCAGCCGCCCGGGAGAGACCGCGCCGCGGCTCCTGTAGCCGGTCGCTGCTGCTCCAGGCTCCCTCAGGACACGTTCTCCCGGGCTGCTTCTGTAAATATTTGTTTACCTTTCCATCATCCCCCCTCTGTTTAGCTTAGCCTTACAGAAGTTCGGGAACTGGAGAGGGATGTTCGGATGAGTTGCTCTTCCCACCGGCCAGGCAAACCTGGTGCAGGCTAATGTAAAAGGCATGACACGGACCGTAGGCGCAGTGTGGCGATGCTTAACAAATAGTAAAGCATGTTACACATGGGCAACTTTTCAATTGACTTGCTGTTCTGCTCGTAAGCTCAGTATTTCAGTGAGGCATAGAACGTCTCCATGTTTTAAATTAAAGCATTTTGATCCAGACCCAAATGTGTATCTCCATGTATTTAGGTACACTGACGTCAATTACCAATCTGGCAACAAGTCTTGCTCGGAATATGGATAGGCTGTCACTGGATGAGGAGCATTACAACAGGCAAGAAGAATGGAGAAGGCAGCTTCCAGAGAGCCTGGGAGAAGGACTGAGACAGGGGCTCTCTCGTTTAGGCATTAGCCTTCTAGGTAACGTACTATTAAATATCAAGTTGAGTGATAATACTGTTTTCTGATCTTCTCACTAGCCTTTTGTCCATGTGAATTATAATTGCAAAATCTGTTTGTTTTGGTGTTTTCTTGTGAAACAGCCTCACAGTATGTATATGAGATACTGTTTCTTTTCGTCAAGGTTTAGTGACTTTTGTATATGTTTTTTGCTGATAAAATAATTGCAGATATAGAACAATTTTGCACTCTTTGTGAAATAGTATTTTCATTGGTACATGATGTATATCTGAGAAGAAAAGAATAATTCTGCATTGGGCAGGGTGACTTGTAACTAAGTCAGCACAAAGACGTCATCACGCTGATGTTTACTTTCCAATGAGTTACAGGAATGCCTTCCAAACCTGCTTGGTTTTGCTGCACTGTAGATATCGGGGATTCTTGGGTTTGTTTGAAAACCACTTGAACTTAGTGCAGATGTTAAGTAAGCTTTGATGAGGAATTTTGCTTTAACAAGGAGACCCAGATCATCCTGATTCAGTGTAATTGTATTCATCAAGCAGCCAAGTGGTTTGGTTAGAAGTGAAGATTACTCTGGCCATTTCAAAATAGTACCTAAAAATTTGAAAACTAACCCGCACTGGAAAAGATCTCTGCAAGAAGTTTTGCAGTAAGGGACTGGATTTTCTAGGTTACTTCCACTTGTCACACAGCAAAGGAATGCAGAACTGTATTGTTTGGCAGAGTTCCTTAGTATGTATTAAAGAGTATGAATCCCTTAGAGATCAAAGTGACCAAAAGCAGTCCAGTGCAAAAGGTTAGAAGAGCTGAAGCTTGAAAGGATTTGTCCTCTTTCCTAATCTTCAGTAGTGTACACAACTCCTAAATTTGCAACCGCAACCCTGAAAGCCCCAAAGAGGAAGTGGTAAAAATGTTACAAGTTTGGGTTAAGTTACTGGAAATTATTTTAAGCAATAACATTAGATGATGTGAAGCACTGTCATTTGATAATGCCTGTAAACCAGCAAGCGAGTGTCCTGGGAGAAATGTGCATAAAGGAGAAATTTCGTATATTAGTAGCTACTATCCCAATAGTAAGCTGTTACTGGTGTTGCAAATCAAAGGCAGTTCAGAGAAGGTTTTATTTTTCCTTCTGGTTTTATTGGGCTAGGGGCAGTCAGGTTGAGTAGCTGGATGAAAGATTATACTTTTAGAAGCACTGTGTCAGCCTGGTGTATGTGTTCTGGTGAAATGGTTTGGTGATCTTGGCTCAGTTATTAATAAGGCAGCAAGATAACGTGGTGGCTATCCCTTCACCGGCACACCAGAGCCCTTAGGGATAAAACCATCAGCCTGAACTAAAGAGCAAAACTTCGTAGCTTTGGCTGTAACAAGGCAAAGTTTCTGCTGTTCAGGAAAGCCAAGAACTCGTAACATGCAGGCACAAATACGCCATGCCTGTTCCTCCCTGCGCACAAGGCTTCAGTTGTTCGTGGGAGTATGCCTGAGTTAAAAACAAAACCAAAAGAAAGAGTTAGAATTTCGGTGTCCCTGATTTCCTAAGAAATCAGACTTCATGTTAGAAACTTAGAGCTTCATGTTAGCATTTAAACAGTGCTCCTCCACAAGCTAGTATCTTGTTCTTACTCCCACTGTTATTATTTAGAGATTCCTCCCTGCTAAATACCTCTGTTCTTAGCAGTGGAGGCAACAAAGCGCTCAGATAAATAGCTACAGTTACGCTGTAGCTGGACTTGACAAGTACGGGACTTCTCACTAACAGAGGAATCAGAAATATTCCAGTGAATTTGTATCAGGCATAATTTTTTTTTTATTTAAACCTGATTTTTTAGAAACATGTTTTCTCTGTTTACACAGCAGCATTTATGTAAATTGTGCCGAGACCTAAATTATGAATAGACCTACATTTCAATTTTTACAAATGTGCCAGAAATCTGTTTCTGTTCTGACTATTTAGTTTAAAGAATATTGCGGCTTCCCCCAAAAAACCAGTTGTAGTTGAAGGGAGGTACCACTGTGCTACTTGCTTTTACCGGCATGTTCAGAGTAAACATGAACATGATTACTCTAAAAATAACTCCAGGTTCTTCACACATAACAAAACGAAGTGGAGCTGCTATGTTATGTTTGTTCACAAGGTTGAAGAGTTCAGATGAGCACAGGAATGCAGGGAGTGAGACCCTTTGAAGCCATAATTTCTATGACTTTCTAATTATAAAATTGAGAAGTGTGAAAAAGATTTATAGTATAGTCAAAGTACTGTCACATTTGTGAAACCTATCTGACTCATGCAGGCAGCTTAAATAACTGCAAATGCAGATTTTGTGCCTAGGCACAGGCATGTATGAGTCCTCAGTTCACCGATACGTTGTGGTATCTATGCAGAAAGAAGAGTTGCGTTTCTGATTTTTCTGAAAATCTGGCTCATGGTGGCCTTGATTCAGGAAAGCACTTAAGCGTGTGCTTAAGAGCTTTGCTGAATCAGGGCCAAAATCATGTACTCTTGTCTCCTCCTCAGTGCAAGTTGTTCCCTGTGGTACATTCTTAAGTGCTTTGTCCTGTCTCGTTTTAAATGACTCAAGCACTGTCAGGGTGTTGTTTGATTTGATTGTTATCTTTGGCCAGCTGTCATCTTCTTTTCTAGTTTGGGGGAGACTTCTGGGTCATTTTAGAAACATTTGTGCGTGAAAAGGAACAAAAGCTTATGATAGGTATATTTTTTCTTTTATATGATTAGACAAAAATGCAGTGAAGTCGTATTTAAAATATTTAAATGATCGGCACTCTCCACCAAGGAACTGTCTTTTGCATTTTGCATGATGGAGTCAAGCTTAAAATAATAATTTATAATCGTGTAAGAGAGAACAGTGAAACTATAGGATTTCTTTTCAACTACTGGTCCTAGTGAAAAATATTGTATTGAAGTAGCTCCCTTTCGGAAGCTGAGCATTTCTGAATAACTGTAAAGCTGACAACTATTACAAAAGCCATTTTTCACAATGACAAAAGTGCTCGACATTTCAGTTACTCCTTCCTGCTTTTGGGGAAAGTGAATTGGTACTAATTCTGACTGACAGTGTAGCTGTGCTGCTAGAGAAGGTAAAGCCTGGATTTCAGAAGCTCAAATTTTTGTTATTAAGGGTGGTGGTGGTTGTTCTTGCTGTGCAGCTGTCACTGAATCTGGGCCACTCTACGTTTGCCGATCTGCAAGTGAGATACTAAGGGCCAGTGCTACTCCTGAAGGTGTGTGCTATTCCACACGCTAATTCCGCAAATATATTAATGCACACCAACAGGTGCTGTTTTCTTTTACCTGTATTTTTATGTGATGTTTTCTGTGATGGGACTACGCTTCAGCATAGTTTCAGTGTGAAACACTTGCGGCAATCCTGAAGGACAACACAGAAAAGAAAAGGAAGCGAAATGGTTTCAGCTTGGCTGGCTTCCAGCCTCATGGCAAAGCATGGCCAGTTTCTCCTGGTGGGGGGATTTTTTCCAATTATTTCTCGGTCTGAAAGAGTTTTTCACAAGCAACCCGAGCTTTGCTAAATTCTATAAGCCGCGCTACATTCACCAAACATTGTCAGTCTGTGCACAAATCAGTTGCTGCTCATAATCAAATTCTTCTTGAAGTAATACAGTGATATACTCTGAACTATCTGAATTTTGTAGTTATCAAAGTATCTTTTTTATGGTTACTGAGCAACATGTATTAACCAGAGTGCACCCCAGCTGATGTTTAGCAGATGTTACGGTGTTGCTGGAACCTCTTTGGTCCAGTAATGGAAGAATATGTTTTTGTTTTGTTGCTTTGGTGTTTAATTTTATTGAGGTTTTCTTTATACATACATAATCTGTGTGTACATATGTGGACATGCATATAAAATTGAATGCCTAGGGTAAGGAAGGAAAGAAAAATGGAGAATGGTTTCATTTAAAAAAAAAAAAAAAGAACGGGCAAGGGACATTACAGAGAAGGGACAGGGACAGCAGGAGGACACCATAGCTGTCTCTAGACTGTGAGAATGAGAGTGGGAAGGGAGGAACCACTACATGTGGTTCCGTGCTCTGCTTCCCTGACACCCTACTGAAATCTTGGGGGAGAGGCCTTCTGTGGTAAGTCCATCCAGCATGGTGCTCCTAACACTATGTTAGAAAGAAAGAAACCACATGGACACCAGGGGACATCTGCTTCGCAGTTTCTGATGCTAGGAGATGCAGTGAACCTCACGGGGGTGTCACCATTATCTCACTGCTGTTGGGTTTTGAAGTTGCTCAGCCTTTGACCTATTTTTTTTTTTCGCTTGCCTACACATGGTGCACACAGGAAAGGAGCTGCACAGATCTGGCTTCCCCATGCGAAGGTGGTAGGACAGCCACTCCTTCATGAAAGGAGTAAGGTTATAGTTTATTATGTGATTTGTGGGCATGACCACAGCACGTGAATGAGTGATGTCAGTGAGTTGCAATTCAAAATGAGATTACAAAGGGTGAGCAGAGAGGGAAGAGATCATTGGTTATATTTTTTGCAGGTAGAAAGACAGGACTCGCAAAAGGATTTGAGGTACAAAAGGGCAATGGCTTCACAGACAAGTTCAGAGCATGCATAAAATGGCAGAATAACAGAAAGTGTGGAAGTACTAAACAACTGGCTAATTAAGCTATATATTATTTGAGGTACTGTGTAAATCATCTTATATAACACAGTCACAGCAGTTTCCATTCTGTTTCCTTGTCCTCTGGGCCTAATTCCAGCTGAGAAGTGCCTGGAGCATACCACAGGTCCTTTGGAGTAGGCTCTTATTTATTATTACCTTATAACATTGCTCAAGTGTATTGCAGTAAATAATTTACTAGTGCTAGGACTTAGGTGGATTACATTTAATAAGGCAATAACTTCTGTTCTGAAAGTGCAGTTGCTGTGGATGACCTCGATAGATAGGGTGAAGGAGGTCACAGGGTAACATAATACTGTAACTTAGCAGAACACCAAGTATTGTTTTATGCCTTCAAATGCATCACAATTGTACAAAAGAAAACACTGGACAAACAATCCCAATTGTGTAATGCGGTGTTGGGGTATTATTTTAGTCAAGCAGCAGGAGCAGCTGGTAAGTACTAATGAAACAGAATTGAATTGAAAATTGTGTCATTTCCATGGCATGGCATTAAGGACGCTTCATGGCCTTTGTGATACAAAGGGTGAACGTTCAGCTGCACGCTCAGCTTCAGTGACTGAGATCAATAAAAACTGGGTAGCACATTAAAAATAGACCAGCATTTTCTGGGGAAATCCTATACATTTGTCAGTAAAGGGTACCCATGTAGAAGCTGGAAGCAGTCTCTCTAAGAAGAAAGGGAGGCATTTATGGGGGATGCAAGTTTCTTGAATTGCTGATAGATAGTATCCCAGGGACAAGGATCTGGGGAGATGTGTGCTGCTTCTCATCCTCGTCTTTTCTTTGGACAGAATACCAGTGTACAAGTACCGTATTAGTTCTTGTTGTTCAAAGTCAGCAGCTTCTCTGTTTATCCAGTAACAGTAACTAAAACCATCTGAAAAACGGTTAGCAGCTAGCTGACTAGTGCATGTCACGCTGGTAAACACATAGGGCCAAATACCTCAGCTGTGATTGTCCAAATCTGTGGAATGATGCCTGGGTTTACTTCCACGTACAAAGCAGAATCTTCAAAGATGTCTGGGTTGCAGTAAAAATGCCTGGTTACTTAGGTGACACTCGGTCCTACTCCTTAAATAATTGTTTTATCTTGATATTTGCAGCTGAAGGTGCAAGCTGAGAGCTAGCCAAGGAGCCTGCAAACTTGCTTTTCACTGAGCAAAGAACCTCGGATCAGGCAGAGCGTTTTCTAACTGATGGCACTTTGTCCAATCCTTGTACTCTTAGCGATTTCCAAATAGCTTATCTATCAAAATTACAATAACTAGGGACATGTCTGTGGTTAAGTGGCTGGAGTAAACTCAAGATCAAAGAAATGTACCACCTCACATACCTGTTTACATTTAGGAAGATTTAAGTTGGAGTTCCCTGTTGATACTAAAAGCTGGGAAGGTCACTGTGTCACTTGTAAAAGTTTGACCCATGCGCATTAAAGTAAAATATGATCGTTTTCACAAAAAAGTAACAAAAAGTCTCAAAGTCGAATTCTGCTAATCTTAGTAATATATCAAAAGTTGCATTAGCTTATGAACATTTCTGGCAGTGGAAGAGGATATAAAAATGATCTATTGAATACAGGCAGTTTTTATTTTCATGAAGTCAATCTCAGGCTTACGTGAAAATCTCATTTCCATAACAGCTCAAGTCTTCTAAAACGGGTGGATTTTATTCTGAGCCCAACTTTTTCAGAATTGCTACACAGAATGAGCTAAATTAAACTAACTCAGCAGAAGCATTTAGTGAAAGTAGCTGAAAGATGAAAGCATACCATCAAGTTAAGTGATCTGAATGTTTAAAAAAGTAAAATACATTTACAAAAGCAAAGTTGAGATTTAACTTAAACTGAAGCTAAGGTATTGTTTAGCTAATTGGTCGCATGCTAAATAGCTATATAAGAAGGGTGGGGTACAGTCTTGTCCTGGTTTGAGGTAAAACAGAACCAATTTTCTGTTCAGTAATTTTACTTTTTAGCCAAGCCTCTTCTAACTAACTGAACTCTCTGAAATTAACGGTGTAATCCATGCAACATTCAGGTCCAGTTGTAAGATTTCTTCTTATTCTGGGATATTAATCTTCACTAATTACTGGGGACTTGTTTTTTTCAGGTGCAATTGCTGGGATTGTGGATCAGCCGATGCAGAATTTTCAGCGAGTATCTGAGGCCCAAGCTTCAGCTGGGCATAAAGCCAGAGGGGTCATCTCGGGTGTGGGGAAAGGAATCATGGGCGTCTTCACAAAGCCCATCGGAGGGGCAGCTGAGCTTGTCTCCCAGACAGGTTACGGTGAGTTTCTCTGTTTCCAACATCTTCATTTAAATTTTAAAGTGCTCTTCAGATACAACTTGCTATGTCTTACTTATCCGGCACAGTAGCTCTGTGACTTAGACAAAGATTTAGAAATGCCAGCGCTGAATATCTATAAATGTTGCGCTCATTTTCTTAAAAACCATCGTGTTGTGCTTCTCTCGTGTATTACCGATCAGCGTTGTACAGCCACAGAAACACAGAATGCAGAAAGCATGAAGTAATTCTTGGAATACAGTAGAATTAGTTACAGAAACATATGTGCTTGCAAAAGAGTTTTTGACATAAAAGTACTAGAGCAACACTATATCCAATTAAAGCGTTATTTTGAGATTGCTTTGTTACGGCAAGGAAAGAGTTGTGCTATCTCTACACAAAGAGAGAGTTATGTTCCTGGGAGAAAGAAGTGAGTCGTGTAGTGGGACCATCCCCTTTGAACTGGAGAGTTGTGAGAAGACAGTCCTGGTTTTGGATACACAGGTAACCTTTTAACGACCAGAGGTGGGTTTTCCAGCTAGACTGAGCACTTAGTGGCAACGGTGGTGAATCTTTTCAGATTGATGTAAATACTTCTGGAAGACCAGAAACTGTAAAAGATAAAAATAAAATATCAAAATACACTAATTTCTTTGTTTCCGGTATCAATAAATCAAAGCTGTTGGTCTGGATATTTTAAGGGGGGATGGGGGGGGGGTGTGTGGTTGGGGGACAATGACAGACGACAGTCAGGGAAGAAAAGCAGGGAGACCTGTGGCTACAAGGACAAATGTGTCAATAATTTTGCTTCACTAATTACACTGGACAAACCTTGAAGATTTAAGACTTTAATCGCTAGCAATATTTATGTTTGTGATGTGCTGATTAGAATATGAGTAGTTGTGCTAGGACTTAAGTTTAGGATATTGTTTCCGTGCTTCTCGTTACATTCAGAACTCATTCCCTGAAGCAATCTATTTAAAGAAATAATGAAACATTTAATTATTACAGTTCTTTCAAATTAACTTTATCTTGTTTGTATGAGTGTAAATAATAACTGTTCTCTTGAATTGTGCATCCCATAGGTGTAAAAACTATATCGGTAAAATCAGAAACTTTTGTCTGTTGTCAGCTGCCTGTGTGTTGTTTTTGCTGCCCATGGCATTATTCTTTCTCGATCTAATTTCACTGCAGTCTGTATCAAGAATCTTGTAACAACAGAGGGACACTTTTCATTGCAGATATGATATACAAGACATCATGTTTTCCATGAGCATGTGACAAAAAGAGTTAGCCAGGAAAAAACATAAAAACTGTATCAATAATAGCTGACAGTGCGTGAGAGGAAAACACACAAGAGTTCAAGTAACTCTTACCCACAACTGGATTAGAAGTGGGACCGTGCCTCTTGGGGGGGACCGAGGGGTGGGGGACCACACAGAAATAAACACATGTTCTCTCTTTCTCCATCTGTAAATAACATTTTCACTCACATAATGCTGAGAACCTTGGTAAGCCAACTGTTACAACTGGGATGCTGCTTTTAAGTGTTACCATCAACATGTGTGCTAAAAATTAAAGGGGTTTTTTTCAGCGCTGATGTTTTGTTTAAATTATTATCCATTGTGTAAAAAGGAATCTAAGTTATTGACACCCGTATGCAAAAATGCCTTTTGCTTCAATGGAATGCTTAATTAGACAAAAGAAAATGTCTTTGTTTATTTAAAGAGTAACTTTGCACTAAACCGTATAACACTAGTGGTTGCTGCTTAACCTACTTCCTGTCTGTCTTGTAAAAATTTTTAAAACTACTTAATTTGTGAATTTTTTTGCAACCCACTCATTCTTCCTGGTGACCATACCTCATCCTTAAAAGTTTACAGGCCATCTGAAAGCATACATACTGTATGATCTTCAGCTTTGGATAGTCTATTTAGAAACCTGTTTAACTGCTTCTTGTAGTCTCCATTCTGTGCTGGCACTAAGAAGAATTCACAATAAACCAGATGCCCCAGGAGATCTCATAAATGTATATGGATCTGTGTTTAACAGCTGGATTAAGTAACTGAACATTTAAATACAGTATCTAGGCAAACTTGCCTTCTAATCTGTACCGATCGTGACACGTATATGGAAGTATTTTAATATTAAGCAAGAAAGTTAACAACAGTCTTGATTTTTTCTACATAAATCCTAAGTGATGTGTCCGATCCTACTCTGAAATGATGGCTCTCAGGAGCATTATGTTTCTCTTGATTGCAAGTGTATGGCTGATTTTTAGAACACACAGTGAGGTGTTTTTTTTCTTGCTAATGCAAGATCACCGGGGTTAAGTACACAACCCTTGCATTGTAATATTTAATGAATTATCTTGACTATAGCTTCCAAAGTTGTGACATCATTTCAGATCTGCACTATTTTATGAACTGCTCTAAACAGATGACATCACTACAACATGTAACTGTTTTGTAGAGAACAACTACTAAAAAACTTAAATTCTCTTACCACAGGTATTTTGCATGGAGCTGGACTTTCTCAGCTTCCCAAGCAGCGCGCTCATCCAAATGATCAACATGTTGAGCAGGCTCCAAATAGCCACGTCAAATATGTCTGGTAAAATTATTTAGACACTTGCTCATTTTTACATCCACATTGTTTATTAATAGGTTCTGGCCTGTGGTCAAGTTAACAGGCTGCTTCCCGAGGAAGGGCTGAGTTATGGCAGTTTGTTTAGGAACATTAAACACAAAGGTAGTGCATAGAAACCCAATCTGCAAATGATGGGCTGCTGATCTGCTTCCAGCTTTGGAACTACAGAGCTGATCTTTATTTAATGGCATTCAGTGAGTTCTTACTTATTTATCATTGCACCAAGCCCAAGAAAAATACTGCACATCTCCAGAAACAGCTGTTAGTGGAGATAGCTTTATTTTCTGCACTGAATTTGTAAGCCACTTCTCAGGGTAATTTTTCTATTAGGATGGGAAATAGGCTGACCTAGCATGGTTATTAGGCCAATTTTGCAGTGAATGATTAAGGAGTTTTGATAAGTAACAGTTTCACATTTATTGTCTAAATCTTAAGTCTTGCCTCTTTCAGTAATGGAGATTTGGAATCTACTCCCTGGCTTATTTTATAATTGTAGGTGATAGCTACAGACTTAAGTAAAATCATTAGTGATCAAAAGAAGTCCCGAGGGATCCAATGCATAACACTGACGGCTACTTTTTTTTTTTCTTCTTCTTAATTTTTTTCCTCTCTTCTTTTTCCTTGATAATGCAGGAAAATGCTGCAGTCTCTAGGAAGGCCAGAGGTCCATATGGCCTTAGACGTCATGATTGTGAGTGGGTCAGGCCAGCAGCATGAAGGCTGCTTACTGCTCACCTCAGAGGTGCTTTTTGTGGTCAGTATCAGTGAAGACACACAGCAGCAGGCATTCCCTGTGACTGAAATCGATTGTCTGGAAGATGATCAGCAAAAAGACCTGCTGAAGGTGCAGCTAAAACAACAGAGAGTGCCTTCTGATTTGGAGGTAAAGACTTGAGTATGATTTTCATTCGAAGATAAAGTTACACTGATGATGATGCTTTTGGCAATGGGCATACTCACCTTTGGGTCGGGAGGCCAGAGTGCCAAGCCAGGGGACCTACTGTTTGCACACACCTCATAGTTGACTGTTTTGCCCTTTGGATGAAAGGGATGTGTCTCCTCCCTTCTGTCCACTTATTCATCATGACATTTCATATATGTGACCACAATTTTCTGAGGGAAAAAGTAGAGTAAGTCTGGGTTCTTGGTAAGCACCACCTCTTTTCTGAAGAGGTTCTCATGACTACATGTGTGTGAGGTGTTTATTGTTTGGCAAATCAGCATTGCTGCCTGTACCTACAAAGTCACAGTGAGAACAGTTCCTTTTATTCTTCTGTGAATTCTGTTTTAACAGTTCAGTCATGCTGCTGCATGCTCCTTTTCAGCGTGTTTCTTATCTTGCCACTTCCAATGCAGTGGTCTGTCTTGGCTGCTAGCTGTATTTACTTCCTTAAATCTTCCTTCTGCAAATGCTAACTTTAAAAGGATCCGTTGCTTTGTTGAGATTGGATACACTAAGTGTTTGCCAGTAAGAGCATAAATCCTTCATCTTCATATTGAAAGATCTCTAAGCCATTTGAATACTGAGGTTTTGGATGAATTATCTTCTTTTAATGGTAGAAGAATGTTATATTTTTACACTTTCGGGAAACAATGTTTATTGTATTAAATTCTCAAGTGGAATCATATGAGCAATCATTTTAAAAACAAATACGCATGTCCCAGTTGTTGTTTTTATAAAAGTGTGTCAGGTAATTCATAGACTGCTATACCAGAAATTTCTCTGTTTCAAATACAAGAAAAGGACATATGTAAACCCCCATGAAGTATAAGATGTGCCAAAATGTAGGGGAGGCTTTAGCACCTTCAATAAAATCTTAACTGTGCTGAAGTCACTGAAGAGTTTTGCCATCAATTCCAGCACAGCAAGGACTTCATCCGTGTCATGACAGCACTTGGATTTTTTTTTGTTGTGAAAGCTTTTTCTAGTGCTGAATTCTCTATTTACATTTGTCTTTCCACTCACCTCAGTCTCAGAGTGCTGTTGACTGAAGTTGCCTTCTCTCACCACAAAGCTACATGAGGCATTACTTAAATTTTGATGCAAGCGGGCAAAGCTCAGCTTTTTTATCCCTGAATGCCGTGTGGTTGCTGGAGGCACACATCAGACTGAATCCAGACTATCCTGCTCAGTCCAGAGCTACTGTCCTGGAGGGAAGAGGAAGATAATTTGTTCTCCCTAAGGCATTTGATGCACTCAACCCATCCTAACCCTAACTTTAGCACCAGCCCAGATTTTTTTTATTAGGCTGTAGTGTGATGGCTCTTGTCTTTGTATCTGATTATCCAAGGGGTGAGGAGTAGGCTGCTGCTCTAGGGGAAGGGCCGCTTGCCCAAAGGTTGCTGCAAGAGGGGGATGAGGCAGAGGGGCTGCCTGTCTGGGAGAAGGGGAGGCGAGGGACAGGGAGCCTCATTCTAGTCCCCACAGCTGCTGCAGCTGGGAATGTATAGGGCTCCTGGGCAAGTGGCTCCTGTACATGCACAGCACAACCCTACGTGGCATGTGCAGAGTCCAGCATTCCCACATACACATGCTAGTACACGGAGTAAACATGACCTGCTTTGGAGGTACTGGACCAAATACATATTTTTTTCTGAAGTTTTGGATAGAAATATGGGACTCCTACTCCAGTGGCATAGCAATGCCAGGAGCTGTAAGCCTTGAGCCACACAGCCTCAGTGCACAGTCTTTTGCTGACGCAGGCTCTTGAGAATGCAGTGAAAAATTATGGCATGATAAAAGCAGCAAAGAGTGCCTGTGCCCCAGGTAGAGCAAAGTCAGTTATGGCCAGACAGCAAAAGCTGAGTGATGCTGTACAAAACAGACCTGGCGTAAGGATTCCATCAGAATGCAGAAGCTGATGCTGAAATTTGTGTGAAAATCTAAAAAAAAAGGCTATGAGGAGGAGCAGTTGAAAGTAAGGCAGACAAGAACAAGAAAGTTTAAATTTTTTTATGCTAAGGCAGCTACACAATAAAAGATTCCAAAAGCTTCATAAAGTTTTAGTAATTACCTAGAGTTATAGAATATTCTTTTGTAATTAATATTTATTATAGTTTTTTGCCTTAGTGGGTTGGGAAATTTCATACTTGGTAATTTCCTTTCTGCAGCTGAGCGTGTCAGTTCTGTGGTGCTTGGGGTGTTGTGTGCTGCGCTGCTGGTGGTGGGAGCCAAGGCCTCCCCTTCAGCTCCCCCACAAGAGCTTCTGTAAAAACTCTTTGAATGTGATTAGGAAAAGGAACCTTAGGAGCAGCAAGCTGTGGCTTGAAGGTGAACAGCCTCAGAGCTACAGACCTACACCCAAATAGACACGGCTCCTAAATATTAACGGCAGGCCATCTTGTTGCACCGAAGATGTCCTCAGCTGAAGTGCAGACACATCTGTACACAATGACCTTAGTAAAGATGGCCAGAATTTTTAGCTGGAAAATGCCCTGTCAGGTCGACCAAAATATTATGATGAGTTTAGCGAAACAGAGGTGATGTTACCAAATGTAAATTATGTCTGGTTTTCTGATTAATTTAGTCAAAGATCCTAGAAATAATATAACAAATTGAAACATTTCATTTCAACATTATAAAAATCTGCTTTTTTTGTCCTATTGCTCACAAAAATAATTGCCAGAAGCTTTGTTTCAGCTCTGCCCAAAACAGTTTCTCCCCTTCTCTCTCCTCAGCTTCTTGGAACTATTAGGAAACAAAACATGAGTTATCCTACAGCTGTAATCACCAGAGATGTTATGGAGCATATTTTGACTCCTTCAGCAATAGGTTTGCCTGATGGCTTTTTCACTTCCACAATAGCCTGGATGGATTCTTGAAAACTCTGGCACTGACAACATTGTTATTGAAAGGGAAGCATTAATTGTACCTGGATTATCTTCCAAAGTAATTGAGACACTGCTTGCTTCCAGACAGACATCAAACTCAAAAGGCCTGCTTTCCCAACTGCTCTTGGTATAGCTCATAACATCAGGAAGACAGCGAAGGGCCCTGGAATTTCAGATATTCCAGAATTTTTTTGTGATGATCTGCAACAGGGTTTTCATGATAGTACTACATGTGCTACATCTCTGGAGCTGAAAACCAGTCTCTGGATTTTTCAAAGCAGTGAAAAAAACCCCTAAGGAACCAGACCTCCTTCCTCAGTCCGTGTGTGCAAAGCAGACCGTCAGTGCTACATACACATCCAGTCAGCGCAACAAAGATGCTATAGCTACTGTAGAGTTAGTTAGAATAGCTGAAGGCTTATTCTTTATAAGCCATAATGAGAGGAATTTTGGAAAAATTCCGGAGTTCTTAGCCCAAAAGTGTGGCCTTCTAGCATAAAAGGACATGATATCTTTAGGATTCCTCTAGCAGGTGTGCTAAGTGATCCTTGACTTAAGTTTGGATTCATTGAATGATCTGGCTGTTAACATTACAGCTGTTCAAAGTAGTGGGCTAAGGCACTTAGTGACAATGTTAGGTCCCATTTAGGAAAAGATGTAGCATAACAGCAATTCCAAGTTTCTGTTGTCCTGACAATATAAGCTAAACTGAAACTGGCTGGAGAAGCAGACGGTCGCAGATGAAGTCATCTGGAAGCAAGTAGGGACCCAGTTACTTTGGAAGACCATCCAACTGCAGTTAATATTTCTTCCTGAATAATTATGCTATATCTGTGGGATATCGCCTGGGGCTGAATGAAGAATGGGTTCACAAGAGTAGGTGAGTGGGATGCCAACACTGTTTCCATCTTCTTTGATAACTTGGGTCTTTTGGTCAGTGTGGAGGCAAAACTGTAACTGCCCAGATACAGCTGTGGGCTGTCTTCAATTGTACTTTGTGATAAAAAGGTTTTGCTAATTAGGATTGCTATCTGATAAGCACTGCCAGGAGCTACTGGAATTTTTCTAAAAGGGGTTCATATAGTTTTCCTGTCTACAGAGAGTTGATCTACTGTACTATCTATGCTTGAGCAAGGTGTATAGAGTCCATCCCTGAAATTCTCAAAAGATACTGCTTGAATTTCCTATGGTAGAGTTAGAGCTTCTTGGAACTGTCCAAATCCACCAAGCACTAAACTATGGGAAAACAATGTTGATTAAAACATCCATTAAACTATCGTAGAAAAGATCTCCAGGAGGATGATTTTTAACTACAGAAAGTAATGTGGAAGTTATTGTCCTTACTACTAAGTTCAGTTACTGTCAATCACTCAGTAATCATTTTATCTTATCTGCTTTCAGGCAGATGGAGCTAGAGAGAGACTATCAGAACAACAATACAACCGCCTTGTGGAGTACATCACAAAGACATCTTATCACCTTGCTCCCAGCACTGCAACAGTGCCAGCATCGCAAACTGTAGCGACCGAACACCTTCCAACTGTAATGAAAACATACCAATATGTAGTTGATCCAAATTTTGCCCAAGTATTCATTAGCAAATTCACCATGGTGAAAAATAAAGCCTTGAGGAAAGGATTTAATTAATAATTATTTGTGGTGAGTATAGTAATGCTGTACCATGTTGAAAGTAATGCTTTCTCTGCAGTAGCCTACATCAAGTAGACATGCATATAGTTTTTGAGGAGGTAGGAGATAATTACAAAGTTAAGCCCAATAGCTTGTTTAATCTTGACAACATTCCTGCTCCCTAACCAAAATACTAGTGCCGGAAGGAAAGTGTTCTAGCAAACGAATAAATTGAAAAGGAACAGCCTTGGACTATAGCTCGATCAAAAGCTTTTTTCTTTTCAATAACCAAAAATCAGAGAATAAGGAAAAATTGCGTGCATACAGACATTTTTGCCACACACAGAAAATGTGTATCAATACCTACTCTATCATATTTTAGGGTCTGCCAGTTTCTGTTATAAACCAGGTTTATAACTCAGCTGTAAAAACTTGCTCAAGGCTGAGCCTCCCCCGACACACACACACTCCCCCCAACATGTACGTCCTTAGGCAAAACATTTTCCCCCACTAAATCTGAAAAACCCAGTGTGGCTGGTTTAAGTTACTAGTGACAGCTGGGTTTTAGCACCACTTTAACCTTAAAATAGCTTCCTTTATTTGACTGAAGTTTTGCAGGACATTAGTCCTTAATGTAAACGAGTGCCTTTGTGTGGTTTGGAGAACAAAACATGAACTACAACATGAATTTATTTTTCAAACTGTCTGTATACAGAAACTTTATTTTATCCACCATCAAATTTTCAGAAGGACTTTCAATGTATATATGATACTGTGCATTGTCTGGTCGTTAGCTGGAAGCCAGTAACATGCAGTTCAAAAATTTAACAAACAGAGCTTAGTCTCCTTAAAATGTACCAAAAATCTGTAAGCTCAGTGTAACATAGATGTGCAGGTGCTAAGTATAACCTTGTTGGATCTTGCTTACTTCTGATCTGCCACCCCTACCTTGTATGTACTTACTTAAGCCCTAATTAATTTTATGCGTATCATCTTTGAACAGCTAAACCCACAGATATTTAGAAACATGACTTTTCAAATATGTTTGTGCTAAGCAAAGTGAGATTTTTTTTTTTCCAAGTCGATTGAACAGTATGGACCCACAGGCTCCAATTACATGAGTAGTTAATGATGCCATCATGATACGCTTACAAATATGATGTTAAACACATCAAGACAAAGGAGCTTTCCAAGTGTCTTATTTTTCAGGTTTTACAGTTTGTAGTAGACAAGAAATCACTGTCTCTGGGCACAGTTAGATTACTTTATACACCAAATCTGGCTATGGCAGCTTTATTTTAAAAAACAAAAGCTTACTTGGTTTTCAACTATGCATGTTACTTTTTTCCCCTTTTCTACGTACTTGCGGACATGAATTTTGTCTGGGGATTCCTGAACATGGCCAGAATTGGAGACAAGAACTGGAATAAAATCTGATCATCATTTGGAACAGATACATGTGCTTTATAGTTAATAACTTCTATGCATACTTGATATGACCAAATGCACAGTAAATAAGAATGTAGTAACTGCGATGTTTTTCTTGTGAGTTCTATTTTGTTCAAAGGTATTTCTAAAAGCCTTGTCTCTTGGGTACCGAAAATACAGAAGCCTGGGATCTGCATTGTCCTTTCCTGAATGTGAAATAAGCCCATCTATTATCAACATTTCATACAGTGATTTAATAACTCAGTCATTGTTTAAATAACACTATTTAAATAATGTATATGTATATATACACACACACTCTTCATTCCTGAATATTTTATGGAAATAGTTTAATACTTCTAATTTTGCATATTGGTGGATAAATTGTAATATAATGAGATTGTTTAAAGATAATAAAGTTATTCCTATAATACTTGGTTTTGTGAGCGATTTGGTCATTCAGTTACAAGGGAAATGAACACATCACTGTGTAGAACAGTGACAAGACAGACATACAAGCTTCACGTAGACCCCATTAGATTCCAGTTGGTCACTGGACTCTGTCACGTACCAGAAAATGCAATAGATCATGACAATACTTTGGAAGTAAAAACTGATGATTAGCTTGCCAAAAACCATGTGCTGAGAAGTTTTATGCTTTTTGACTAACTGAATGAAAACAGCACTGTAGTCACCATTTGAATTAGACTAATCTGTTCGTTATTTATGTAGTACACAAACCAGCCAAGAGGATGCAAACACACCTGTAAAAGATGAGGGAAGGCAGCAATTTAATTCCTAAAAGTTTGTAGATTGCCACCATTTTTTAAGATACATTTGTGTTTTTCCTGAATTGTATTCTCCTGGAATAAACACCTGCTTAAATTACACTCTTCTTCAGCAAATTAAGCTAGCATCTTTACTGCATTAGGCAGGTTCTTTCTCCCCCTTCTGACCACATGTATGGAAACGTGTGGAGACGGCATATAAATCAGCCTCTCCTGCATATGAGCTGTGTGAACTATGAAAACAAAGTTGTCCAAAGAGCAGCTGCCTGTACTTAGCTGCTAAAGCACTCCAATGTGTACGCTTAAAACATGCCTACTCTCATAATGCTCTTTAGACCTGGAGAGCTCACAGCTTCAAATCTATCTTTTTAGTTTGCTTCCAGAACAATCAATCATTCCTCAAACACTCACGAATAAAGTAAGCCAGCCAAAAATTTGAAGGCATGGTCAGGCTTATACACAGCAAGACCTTTCCCAAAGTAGTTCAGGTCAAACAATTCCTTCTTGTAGATTATTTCATACATAAATATAGCAGAAAACCTTTACAGAGAGTTGGGATGGCCTCAGTGCAGACAAGCCTGTTTTTTCAGCTCTGCATCTCCTAGAAACAGCATGCCAGGCCCAGTAACAACCAGCTGATTAGGGTCTAATTCAGACAGCTCGCTCTTATACTATGCTAAGTCTCACTCCTAATTGTGGCAAAAAGGCAAAGAAAAAAAATAAAAATTGATGGGTTGGTGCTGATTTCAGACAAAGGTTAGCCCTTCTGGCTAATCCTCTGTTGGGTACCCAGCTTTGCCCTCCCTTCCCACTCCAGAGGCAAGCGAGCTATGGGTTAGTTGGCATTGCCTGCTGAAAGGAAGTACTTGCTTTGCATCCATTGTGAAACCATAATATCATTATACAGCAAGCAACAACGCTAACTTGCAGGTTCTCAAAGCACAGACATAGCCATTAAGAGCTCACCTTTCATTATTGTTGTTGAATACATTTAGCCAGAGACATCTTTGAACTCTGCTGTATGGTAAAAAAATCTACCTTTGGTCACAAAAAAACCCTCTCATTTCTTTAAATCAACACATGCTGGCAATTGAAGGAACACAGACTACAACAATAACTGCTGTTGGCTGTAACACTTTAAAAGAAACTTAGAATTTAAAAGTAAATTAATTTATAGCAACTGGGAAGAATATAGGGGCTAGTGCTGCAAGAAAAGTCAGGTCTATTAGCCTGCACACCTGGCAGTAGCAAGTTTCTTTGCCTCTGAAGCTGTCAGTATGACTAAAGACCCCTGGCTATTTAAACCTGCAGACATGCCTGAGAAAATGTTAGTCAGTACTTAATGGCATACAATGTTTATACTGTACATTGGGAAGATAAATGGGTATCATTTGCTATTGTTAAGCTTTGGTTTACATTTTTAGGAACAGGAGTATTTTGATTACTAGATGGTTTCCCCTGCACCACTAATGTCAAATTCTTTCTTTGCTTAAAGGAAGCACTGCCTGTATGGAAAGGTTAAAGGAAATCCCATGTTGCTCTGTAATGGTGTTCTGGATCAAATACATTACTTAGTTGCTTTCATTAGTCCAAATGTTGCTCACGGGTACCTATTAAGTGTTAAGTAGTTAATGATCCATTTAAAATAATATGAGAGTTACTCCAAACAGGATTTGAACTGAAGACCTTCAAATACAACACAGATGGCTTAATTTGTCATGCTGCTTCATACAAAGCTTTCCCTCCTTCCACACAATCAGCTTTGACTCCTCTCCTAGTACCCACGTTCAGCAATCAAGAGCCATGGTCCTAGTACCATCTTCAACCTCAGCAACAGGCAGCACACAAACCATGTTCCAAACAACAGGTGTCAGGGCAGAAGATAAAGCAAAGCATCACATCTTGGACTACACAGAATGTAGCAGAGATCAAAACTATGCTTAGCTGACTATTTCCAGATATTAAAAAGGAGATGATGATACATGTCTAGAAGCAGTACACAAAGATTTTCATTACCGTAAAATCCTAAAATAAGTATTTCTTATTTTGTCTGCTTTCACCCTCTTTCCCCTTGTACATCAAATAGATGTCACCATACCTGCAGTTTAGAGTCATTTTCCAATCAGAGTAGCATACTATGTATAATAAGAGTGGGCATTTGCACAGTTTATAAGCCTTGATGTGAGAGTTTGCTGCTGTAAGGAAGGCAACACAGCAATGGCAGCAGAAAAAGATAGGAAGGTTGGCTAGTGTATTTCCAGAATTCCTCTCCAAATTCTTTCATCTCAAGGTCAGTTCACCTTCTGAAGCCAGAGGTAACACAGACGCTTCCAGAAATCCAGTCTGTAACAACTATCATCTTGCATATTCCCATCAGCAGCTGGGACAACCTAGCTGTAACTGCTTACGGATATACTTTGTTATCAAATGTGGAATTTGGCCAAAACAGAGATGCAAGTAATTCCTGGGGGAAAGAAAACTAGACTTAGTCATCTTGAGCAATTTATTAAGACTTTCCACCACTCTTCCCAGCATCTGAGCATTTCAGCATTAACAAAAAGACAACTAAGCACCACTGACATATGTATTTTATTTATTGAGTTACATTTGAGCATGCCATGCACTGAAGTGCACCACACTTTACAGTTCAGTGAACAAATAAGGTTCGGTCATCAAGTCTCCTTAGACTGAAGGGGATCTGCAAGATAAAAAAAATATTAAGTTATGCCGGACAAACTTTATGCTCTAAGTAAACATATTAGTATGTACGAATGCAAAGCAACAGAGAAGAAATGTTGATGTGGTGGTTTAGTCTAAAGGAATTCCCCCTGTTATTTCCTGATGGTTTAAGATTCACACACCCTTCATGTGGCAAACAGAAGTGAAACATGGAACAAATCAAGAGCTGGAACAATACTGCACAGCACGTCAGATTCACTATACATGCTGCACTGATAACTGAATCAATCTTGCTAAGGGCCTGAAAGAGAAAGGAATGCAGCTTTCAGATAGGAGCCAGAGAGGAAACAAGTGGTGTAGGCAACCTACCAAGGAAGGAAGAAAACCAAATTCAAATTGCTTCCCCACATTATATTGAACACAATCCAAGACAAGCTGTGCTCCATGACAAGAGTCATGCAAGTGGTGAGCACCGAACTCTTAGCCTGCCCCTTTATTCTATTACTGAGCACACTGTAGAGTTAGGATACTCCTCAAATTTATACTTGGGCTTGGTTTCCGTTATCAGTATCACCACACAAAGTCCATGCCAAGTAGGTGAAACAGTGTAAGTTCACACTTTGGTACCAAGTTGCCTACATGCCCAGCAGGAACAAACTGTGTAGAGTTCCAAGTTAACACCTTAACTCATGAATTCTCCTCCCTACCTAACCCACCCTTTCCTCAATTTCGGGGCTAAGTACTGATTTCAGAGTGAGTATTCAATGAGGTTAAACCACTGTATTTACTGCCACATAGAGAATATATTCCAATAAAACGGGAGAGGTAGACATGCACAACCACTGTACCCCTTAGGTATCTATACCAAAGCCAGGATCACATTCAACCTCCATCCAACTTCCATAGCTAAGATTTAAGCTACTAGGACAAATGAAAATGTCTTCCATCTGTTCTGTGTACTTGTTCTTTTTACAGTCTTTTCAGAACATTTGAAACACTGGCATTGTTTTCCCCTTCTTCTACTTACATATTCATGTGCAGGCACACAAAAAAAACCCCTCTTTCTACTATGAAAGAGTGAAAAATCCAAGTTCTTACATAAATAGGCTAAGGAATAAGAAGCATCTGCAATTCAAACAAAATCACATATAAAGATTTGTCTTTCACATTTTTCTTTTGAGCTAGTGTAATTAAGGAATGGAAGACATGTTTAGGAAACATTTAATTTTAACAGGTGCACACAATGTGCAATTTTTATTATTTTTTTTAAGCTGCAAATGGGAACATAAGCTAGCTGAGAGTGGAGCTCTATTTGCACTGAAAAAAATCCTGCTCATGATTTCAATTAAATATTCAACATGCATCCTTGTTGACAGTGTTTGTTTCAAATGATTTTACCACCAGATGGCCTTTCAGAATACTCTGATGAAGGCCACCTGACTAAAGAATGCAATTCTAGTGTCTAAGAAAATTTAAAAGTGCCTATATATTAGCAATAGGACTGAACCAGAGGCAGAATTACCAGGATTAAAAACAGGTAAATTTATAATTTCATTATTTATCTGTGTTGCAGTCATAGCTAAAAAAACCCAGAAGTTTCCCCCTCTCACCAAATAAATAAATAAATAAATAAAACCCTAAAGGGATTGCTACTTTTTTTTTATTATTTTTTTCCCTTTTTAAGTTCCTTAGAAGAGCTGGAGCTCTTCTTTTTTTATGTAATTGTGTTATGCAGAAACCAGATAGTTGTAGATTGTGACACAACAGAACTTAGTATTAATAGTGTTAAGTACAAATCTTTTATTCAATCTTGCTGCTTCAAGCAAACAGGCTGAGAAAATCCAGCTGGACAGGATAATTAAAGCCACAGATTATCACGTAATGATCACAATATGAAAACATTCCAAAGAATGAAAAAGCTATCATTCTAGATTAGTTTGAAGTCATTTTAAGAGAAGCAGAGAACTCAATGTAAGAAATTTGGATCAAGAAAGGGGGAGAAATTCTTTATTGAGTTGTCACATCATGAGTTTGTGCAGTTTAGTGAGTGTGCTTATTAATAACTATGAAAAGGTTGAAATCAAGACTTTTTTCCCTGGTGTTATGACAACAAGTAAGAGAGAACAAAGTTTGATAGTCTTCAAACAAAAGACAGTGTTAAGTGCTTGGAAAATAGTATCATGAACAAAGTTGTATTCAAGTTTAATAATTCAGTATGGCAAAAATGTGAATATTAGTACACAGAGCTGTATGCCATTGTGATTTTTTTTTATATAGGTATGTATTTATTTAAATATATTTTCCCTCATGACTAGTTAGCTTCCCCCTCTCACCAGCTTCAAAAGACAAAAGGATGTGTGGAAGCTGCCTCTTCTTACATTAAGATAGATGCTTTGAGACAGAAATGGCCTCTCCCTTTTCTCATTCACTGTACCACCACAGGTAGGTAAGTAGTAGACAGAGATAGCCCGAAGCTAAGCAGTTCAGGATGTGACAGCATCAACACAACAACAATATCAGGCAAATCTTATAGCTTAATACAAAAGCTTTGTCTCCTCTCCATGGCTGTGTGAGGATGGAAAGGCCTGGCATCACTCCGCAAGTCTCCTATATCACACCAGTTAACCACATTACCCAAAATGACAAAATACCAAAAATACCAAAATACCAAAATACCAAAATACCAAAATACCAAAATACCAAAATACCAAAAGGTATTCAGGAGCTTTCTGTTCTGCCCTTACTCCCTGCTCTCCAGTTCCTGTATTTCTTCGTGGTTTTATTACCCAGAGGTCTCTCAAGTGCAATTTGTATCCTTTTTCTCTGGGAGCACCTTTCTAACTGATCAAAAAGGAAGAACCTCCAAATAGAAGCACAATGTTTCACTGAAACAACCTAGCTTACTCTTGTTCTAATGCAGAGTAGCTTATTACCTGTAAATGCAGGTTACCATCATTTGGGTGGTGCAGACTCAAACACACCAGCTGCTCTCATGGCTTCAAAGTCCTTCATGGGATCATAATTTTTATAGAACTCTGCATAAGCTCGTTTTCTGGGATCAGCAACTCCAAACTGGAAAGTAACACACAGAAAAAGCTTGCAAAGCTTTACAGATTTTTTTTTTTCTATTAGTGCTATGATTTGTATCAGTGGATATCAGTCTAAAAAGCCTTTCGCTCAAATTGGTAAAATATTACTTTGCTCCTGTTCAAATCCACAGTTCAGGCCACCATTGGTCAGGAAAACAAATGCCTGAAGTGAAACCTTACAAAGAAAGTCTGTTAAAAGATAGCACATTACACAGATCCAGAAACACTCTTCGTACATTGACACTCAAGCGTCCAATGCCCTCCCTGCTAATAGTTTTGTATGCAAAACATGCCATTATGGCAAGTTCTGTGCCTGTGGGCAGCTGTAAAACTGTAACTTCAGCTAAAATGGCATCCTAAAACAATGTATTACATTTGAACTAGGTCAACTATGGAAGTCTGGTAAAATTTTACAAGACTGCCAAGCCACTCCTACAGCTCATCGACATAAAAAGACTCAATCCTGACTCCTTGGATACTCATTCACCTGAAGCACTGGGATATGCTCAAAGTGCTCCAAAAATGTGAAGGAAAGTCCAAGGTGGGTTTGTTCAACAGTAACTAACATGTAACAAAATAAATCACTACTGAGATCCATGTTACTTGTTCTACATATGGTCTGCTGCCTTACTAGTGTACTAATGTGGGGTGCCAAATAAGGTATAAAATTATATTGTAAGTCTGATCATAAACAAGCTTGCCTACCTCTTAACAGATGTGTTAAGTAGATGTTGAGCTTCAACTGTGCAAGCTTATTGTTTCTGATAGACACTTGTTGAACTCTGAGTTTAAGTCAACTGTGATATTTTTGTGATGAACACCTGAAATTAACTTAATTTCTAGTCACTTTTATCAATAGCTTCCTGAGTACTCAAATGCTGCAAATAGTACATGAATGAGTTCAATAGGCAAACCAAGACCCAGTTCTTCCACAGGAATTCAAACTGTGTTGCTTTCTTTGTGTATGAGATCCAAGAACTATTTAGTAAAGGCACTCAAGAACCACCACCACCACTCTTATTTTTGTCAGAAGTCTCTTAAGGACCATGAAAATCAAACTCCAATTTGTAAGTAGGTTTTTTTGGCAGTGTAATGCTCCATTTCCCCATAATACTTCAAAAGAAAGGATAAAAGCAGCATACTAGTCCTCCCCACACCGATATCTTCAGTGTGAAGGACAGGTTTTCCGAATTGCTTATGAGTAAGTTTTCTGAAATCAGTCTAGAGATAAAATAAGACTTTGGCAACTCTAGAGTCTCGGATACCATGACAGAGAGAGACACAGACTATCTAGAGTTAATGTGCATCAATTGTGCAAACAATTAAGAGTAGTCTAGGACTAGAAGACTGAAGGTTAAGTTGTCGCAAATTGCGCGATCTTGATCACACAGCTTAAGGCATCAGGTTATTCATATCATTTCTTCAAATGAAGATTAGGAAGATTTATTTAGGTTCTGGAAACTTGCTTACAAAAATACATTACTAAAGCTTTCTGATGAACAGCTCAACCAAATCTCAACAAAAAAATATTATGAATTCTTAAAACACTCTAATGAGTCCAGTTTATAATTGAATGACTACAGATCTCACCTTGTATAAAGCCGCACAACCCACAGATACAAAAAATGCCCCAAACAGGTGAAACTTCATCCGCCTGGCCAAAAGGCGCCGCATTTGTGGCTTAGGCAACAGTGCAGATGACATGGTGATGATATTTCCTAAAAGAAAACAAAAAAAGAAAAAAATTGTGGGACAAGAAGCTCTACTTAAATAATTTTCTGTAACTCTACTCTAGAAAGATTGTGCTTTTTCTATTGTGTAATAATAATCTTCCCAACCTAACTAACAGCGCTCCTTCTCTATTTGACTTCTCAATGAGAATATTTAAGGAACAACATTCAAGGACAACCTATTTATGACATGAATCTAAGCAAGTTTTTATACTCCTTACATCGAGTACTCATGGAATCAAGGCAGGCCTTTGCTGTTGTTACTAAATCCTTTCCTCCCTGCAGGGTCTACCATTTCAGGCCTGATGTCCTGGTGTTTACATAAGAAGACATTCAGAACACTGATCGCATTTTATTCACTTCTAAGAAAACGCACGTCTCTTGAACTAGTCAGTGGTTTGGTTTTTTCTAAATAACTGGAGACTCTATTGCATTAAAAGGTTTTTTTCTATTCGGTAAGATTTTACTAAAACCCTGAGGCAGACGGCCCTCTTTAAACACAAGTTAAAGGTTCACTGCGCAGGCAGCGGCTCCCAGGCCGTGCTGCCCGCAGGGTGCTGCCCTCTGTGCGGCCTCCTGCGCTCACGGGGCCCGGGAGCGAAAACCAGGGGGTGTCTCAGCTGTCCCCAACAGCCTCGGTGCTGCCACAGCCGCGCACGCCCACTCTCCTCTCACATTTAAGAGGGAACCACAGGCTCCTCTCCGGCCCCGCCGCCGTTGCCGCAGCGCCGTGGCCAGGCTGAGACAAGCCCCACACCGGTTCCCCCTCACAGAAGGTGCTCCGGCCCCTCCCTGCCCTCCAGCAGGGCGTCCGCCGCCGCAGAGCCCGTCCCCGCCACCGTCAGGGACGCGCAGAGGTCACGGGCTGCCGCGACGCGGCCGAGGGCAGAGCGGCGGCTGGCGGCCGTTGGGACGAAGGGGAGAGAGGGAACCCAGCGGCGGGACGGGGAGGGGATCGAGCGCGGCCTCACCTCAGCGCGAGCCCACCAACGTCCTTCCGCCCCGCCGGCCGGGCACCCTCTGCGGCCCCGCTACCCCGCATGCGCGGGAGGCGGTGGCCTGGCTACGGCGAGCGGCTCGGGTCAAACGCGGCAATGCGCGCGCTCCCGGGGCGGGGGAGGGGGCCGTGCGGTGTGGAGGGGGAGCGGGGCCATCGGCCTCACCGTGTGGGGCCTCGCCATTGCCCAGCAAGAGTCAAGGGAGAAGGGCGTGCCGCGCATCCCGGGCGACACCGCGGTGTCGAGGGTCTCAGTGAGGGCCCTTCCCTCACCTCAGGCCTCCTGGGCACCAAACACCCTCGGCGGGCACAGCGACCACCACGGGGCCCGGCCTGCCCGTCACCGAGGCCCCTGGTTTCTCCCCACTGTGCCCTCGGGCTACCCCCGGGTGCGGTGCCGAGCAGAGGCGGGCGCATGGAGCACCCTCAGGGAGGCTGAGCCGGGCCAGGCTGAGCTGAGCTGCAGCACTTGCGCCAGCCAAGAGCCCCTGCAATGCTACATGCTCAATGCCCCACCACTTCCCCAACAAACCGGTGCCCTCCGCCCTTCCCGCACATGTTAGTCACTTTTCCAGATCTCCAGAGCGGCCATCAAACCCAAAGGGCTGTAATACCAGAATACATTAAATGATACTCTTTATAGAGTTTGCTGAGAAGGTTTGGCCAACCCGAGAAACGAGCAGTTTGTAATCCTTTCTAGATAGCCCTTAGCCAGTTTCTGTACCTTTCTTGGAAATGAGGCACACGTATGCGTTGCCCAGGGTTTCCGCCTAACCACCACCTGCTTATGGTATTGTTTTCATTCCGGGGGAGTCTCTATGGGATTTACACTAAATGCTATGAAGTCCTGCCTTGAAAAAACTGGAGCGACTCCTGTGCAGCGAAGTATTCATTCAAGCCTTGCACTCCATTACCAAAGCCAGCAGATCCTGACATCAAATGACAAGAGGAGATGGGCCCTTAAAACTGAAGAGAAGTTGCTTTTCTTTTGATGGGATTGAAGAAGAGGAAAGTGTGAGTAGAAAATTGCAGAGAGGAATCATAGGGTCGCAGCTACAAGGTGGGAGAATGGTCCTTGCAACAGCAGTCTGAATAGATGGAATTTGGACAACTTTCCTCAAACTGAAGAGAAGTTTGTTACAATAGTTGAGACCAAAATGAAGAATGTCTATCCAAGAGTTTTTCCCATGTGGATTAACACAAAAAGCCAAATGTTAATGATGTCAGGCAGAAAGAATGACAAGATATATCTATAACCTGATTGGGGGGGTCTAAGGAAATTCCTGGGTCCACAAGGGTACTGCTGTTCCTGAGGCGAGCTCATGCGGTCATTTGGTGAGACCAGAAAAGAGATGGCAGGGAGGGTTGTCTAGGGAATCTTAAAAGCTCCAGTCAGCTTGCCCTAGTATTATCCAGCGTCAGAAAAAGAGGATATGAAATTAATTGGAATAAAAGCATAGCAGGTTTCATGGCTACTATCATTATAAATTATATATGAGGAATTTTTCTATAAGCGTCAGTCTTGGTGAGACAGAAGATTTTGGTGGATGGACCTAGGTCTGCAAATAAAAAAAATCTTGATTGCTGTTTTCAATAGCTTACTTCATGGCTGGCCAGGTCATTAAATTCTTTTCTATGTGATCAGTTTCCCCATGTGCCTGAGATACTGCTGGCTAGGCATCTTTGTGTTATAGTTAAGAAGCTAAATGAAGTGCTAATTGTTATTATTCTTTGGCGTCATTACTGTGGAATATACAGCCAACTCCTTATTGTTCTGTATAAAGGGCAGTTCGGGACTGTGCAAATAAGGGATAAAAAAAGGATAGAGGATACATTGGAGGAAGAGCTGTGGAAGGCGGGCAGAGATAATCAGCTCCATGAAGTCAGTGCACAGAGTTGCTTCCTATCACTCCAGTTTCTGAACGGATTATAAGGCTGAATGCAGTTTTGGACTCAAGTGGACCCCTTGCATCCAAATGCATCAAAGCAAGTAAACCTTCTGAAAACTCTGAGGCATACAACACAGAGACAAGAGCAGTTATTTCCTTCTCAGTCCACCCAGTCTCTGGGGTTTCTGGAACCTGCTCCAGTTGTCTTTTGGACATGAATATTAGGACTGTTTGCTCAAAAGGTGCCACAGTCGCCAAACTAGAATCTGCAGCCCTCTTTTCGTCTCCAAAATACTGTAGTGCCAGCAGCGGTCGACGCTTCTTCATGGTGTCCTTGAAAGGGATCATCTTTTGAAGAATGAAGGAAGGCATTAATGCTAAATCATTTCTTGCTTGTGCTCCATTGAAATTTAAAATAAAATTTACCTCTGACTTTAGTGAGGGAAAATTTGGGCAGTGAATCCTTGTCTTTTCCACAAAGAGTGCCAGCTGTGATACTTAGCACTGTGCTTTCTGTGGTGTGGACTGGCGCCGACTAGGAACAGGACTGTGACAATCAAGTGATTTTGCATATGCCACAAAACGTCTTTAGATAATCATAATCTGGATCAAATTAGAACCAAAAATCTACTGGAAAAAGAACTCATGGGACATCAGCAATCCCCTGAGCCAGCTGCATTCCTAAATAGTTTAGTTTATTATAAAATCTACCTCTCTATCACCAAAAAAAATTAAACAATGCTATGTGCCAATTAAGAAAATCCATACATTTGTGCTCCTCTCGTTTCTGTGCCAGAAATTAACTAAGCAAATGCTGTCTTACCACGGCTGTGTCAACATCCATGATGCTGTGGAACAAAGAAAGATATTGTGGCACAAGAAGTTATTTAACAGAATTGGAATGGCAGCTGTACAAGAAATGAGGGTGAATCAATGATTCCTAAATGGAAAAAATCAAAATTAGTAGGGGGAATAAAAATATTTTTTAACCTCCAAAAGGGCATTATAAATAAAGGAGAAAAAAAAGCAAGAGTTCAAATTAGAATAAATGGAGTGGACAGCGATTTCACAGGCCTTTGTTGATTTTATGCATGCTTCTGAAATAGAAAAATCTCAAAAAAGCAATTCCTTAAGTTTTGTTCGACTTGTAAAGAGCTGGATTTTTGGTATTTTTATACACATCAAATAGCTATATAATTACATGAATGATCTTGTGTTTGGTACTGTCATGAGCTATATTGATAAAAAATGAGACTCAGCTATTTCCTAAGTTCCCAACTTGCAGTCAAGACATGGCTAATGTGTGTATTCAGGCCCAAGAATGAGAAAATACACCAAGTTCCACAGCTGAGACATTAACATTCATGTGACACTTTTCCCCCCGCTTTCTTTTCTGGAGTATGGTTCTATATTAACTGTTCTCACTCTGAAGTCCTCCAGGTTCGGAGGGCCTATCTGAAACAAATACACTGCTTATTTTAGCAACAGGAAAACCTTGTTTAGATAAACTGGATTTTTAAACAAATAAGAATGGCACTATATATGTGTCATTCTTACTTAGAAGTTCAACTTAGACAAGTCTAACTTCATCATTCGTTGCCAGAAATGTTCTATATTGTCATCTGATTTCTTAGAAAAAAACAGAAACGCCCCCACAGAAACACCTTCCAGTCCCCGTTCCTTGCTCAGAGCCCTCTAAATGATGCTAGTATTTTTCTGTCTTTTGTGTTTTTAAATGTTATGTAGCCTGTCTGCAATGGATATAAAGTCATCAAAGACAATGTTTTTATGCTGTTCCTTTACTCCTCTGTATTTGCATAGAGGTGCCTTACTCTTAGAAAGTTTGTTCATTCCCCAGCCTTGTTTTTCCAGGAACCGGTGGAGGTAAATTACCTTTACAGACAAATACTCCAATCTACAGTTTAACTAGTCAATGCAGAAAATTGTTACGTGTAATTTGGTCTCTAGAGTTTCTACAGTCCCATCTTAGCAACTGACAGCCCATCAGCTGTAGGCCACAAGCATTCCTAGCCTGGGTTCAGCTCCAGAAAGTGTCCAGGTAAGAACACCGTGGGAACAGAGTTCTCCTTTCGAAAATTAAAGCAAAGACCACAACATGAGGACAAAAGGCCAAGCTTTTCACACTCCTTTGCAAAGCAGTTTGGTTGATGTGCTATGACATGGTTTAGTTTCACACAAGGTGAAGTTCTCTAGCTCCAAACATTATCTACCATATAGAAACTATCATATGGCAGACAATGTCTGCATGACCTGCCCAGCAATCCTGGTGACTCTGTACACACAAGCACCTGGTAAATTTACCAGTACTCTCCTCCTTGATCATGGATGCATTACAGTAAGTCTGAGCAGAAGATGCATGGGTACCCTTCAGTAGCCCAAAGCCTTTGAAACGAGGAGTGGTCTTCATACCTTAGAAGGGTTTAGACCAGACCTTTTGTTAGCTTCTGTCTTTCCTAGGTGTGACCAGTGATCATCTGACCTCCAGGAAAGCGGAAAGTGGCCAACTGCTGCTGTTTACACAGCTATAATTTTGTTCAAGGAATTAATTCTGACAGGAAATGACAGACCAACTTACCTGTGGGTGTAAAAGAGTTGCTGTGAAGCGGGAAAGCCTCCTTCAAATAGAAGATTGGACTCACTCTCCACAAGTCACTACATTTGTTCCCTTCCTTGGTTAGGTTCAACATGCTTGCTCTGGGCAGCTCTTGGCTCAGTGTGCTCCTCTCAGAGGAGCGAGTTGCATAGAGAGGAGAAGAGGCCTTACTCAATTTAGGGACTGCACCCTGAGAGAGTGACACCTGAAAATTTGCAGCTGTAGGATTTTACCTAGAGACGTCTGTGCCCTTTGTTTGATTTATGCAGTAGAGTACAGAGCACATTCTGACAAAAAAGACTGTCCCACGTGATGTGTAAAGGGCCACTTCTGCAATTGTTTCCTGTGGCAAGTCTTTAGACCTTTTCTTATAGGCTTCTAAACCTCTCATTTTAGTCTGTTTTAATTCATGTTGAGGTGATGACATGGTAAGTGCTATGAGTTGTTGGCGAGTTTTCCTTTCTGGGTCTGAAATGACAGTCTAGAAGGAGTGAGAGGTGTCTCTTTCAGATTTGTTGTGACTTGTATCACCATACTGCAGTCACATCAACCAAATTGTGTCCATTTATGAAAAGAGCGTTTGTGAACACAATTAAAACCAAAAAAAAAAAATCAGATACACCAAAGATTATGTATTTCTTGACCTCTTTATGACCTGGTGAACAAATTGTGAGCCTGAAAGCTTGTCCATTGTTTCCAATTACATCACCTGGTCTAATAAAAAATATCCCCTCCTCTTAAAAAACACCATTGCTTTTGTTTATTATGGTGTTGGAGGAAACAATTGACTTAGAATTGCTATGTTGTGGGAAGGCTCTATACTGTTTATTTGATATTTAATGGTACTAAAAATATAATAGATTTTCTTCACAACCATAACTTCAGCAACACTTGAAGTCCCAGCAGTCAGGGAGTCTCTGACTACAAAATCCCCAGTGGAGCTAAAATCCATGTCAGATTGTGGTCCCAGGTTTGAAAGGTGAGGCATAGTCAGACGTGCCAGGCTTCCAGAAAGTAGTCAAATCATCCGTTCGTGTTTTTTTAACAAACTTGTTATTGGCGTAAACTTTTAAAAATATGTGTACTTAAACCAGCCTGTTTTAACTTTACCGTTTTGTTTGAAATAATCTAATTAGGAAATTGTGGATCTCAGGTTTCTACTGCACTGAAATTTTTGAGCTTCATGATTAACAAAACTGGCAATAGATAACAGCATAAGCAACCTTAGTTAAATAAATTTTGATTAAATGAGTTCAGGGTACATTTTCCTAAGACAAATTTGGCCATGTTCAATACGACATTACATGTAAACGTCTGGAAAAACTGCAATGTTTTTCCAAGCAGGAGGCATGAGATTACTATAATCCATAGCCTCCACCACAGTATTAATTAGCATGGCTCGCTAACCAGGGACGTAATATTTGTAAATGAAACTCTAGAAGGGCATCAGTAAGGAACAGGATGTTGAAGCCAAATGGAAAACATGAACCAATAAAAAGGCTGAACTAGCTAGAAGTGCAAGCTCAGCCTTTGAAGTTAGTTCAAGTACTGCATGCTTTAATTTTGGTGTAATCTTATGATGGGGGTACAAACAAGAACTCAGAAACAGATTTTGTAACATTTGGCCCAATTGTAGATGAATCAGTTTGTTGATGGTTACCAACAATTGCACAGCCAGAGAAGCTGTGGTCTTTGTTAAACTAGATTGAATAATTGGCTTCAGTGGGAGTTTCGGGTGCAGAGCAAATGAAGTGTCACGGCCCTTGACTGTCGTAAGATTCCTTAGCAGAGGCTAAGCTTTTGCATTCAGAACAACCTGAATATGGATTCAGAGAAAATAAGTCCCTCAAGAGTTCATCTACTCACTTCCCTGCCCCAGTATGGGTCTGAAAATACGTAGTCATTCCTGGCAGATGTGCGTATCTTATCTGTTTTTAGAACCCCTCTGATGACAATAAGGATACCAAAAGCTCTCTGAGCAGTTTGTTTCCAATGCTTAACTGTTGTCTCAGAATACAATCTGTGATTAGTACTACATTACCTTGGCAAGCCCAACTAAGCCTATGTATTTCTGTGTTTTGATTTTGTTTTGCTTTGGGTTTTTTTTAATACGCTGTTGTGTGGGTTTGCAGTGACAAAGCGGTGCTTTCCTGATGTTTCACTCAGGAAAAAAAAAAAAAAAGTTCACTGTTCTCATCCTTTGGACAGCTTTCTGAAGGCCTACTGCTGCCAGGTGCTGAGCACCTCCGGAGACGTAAGTTAAAAGAACAAGTTTCACTATATTCAGCAAATTTCAGAGTCAGGCAGCCAGGAGTTAAGATATTTGAACTGAAAGGTCATAACTGGAGGATGAACACAACTGTACATACTCTCCTTTTTTAGATCAAGCATTCAGTTCATTAGCTTGAAAATAGTAAATCATTTATCGTAGTCTTCAGTGAATGGCCCAACACGTGCTGTTAATTACTTTCTCATTTGGGAGAAAAAACACAGGGAGAGTTAATTTTTTTCTTGCATATGCTTTCTAGAGGAAAAAGAACTCCCAAAAAAGTGCATTTATTTTCTCTTTCCAGCAGCCATGCAGACCTCTGGGAAGAGCCATATTCCTCAACAAAGCAAGTGTAATGGCTCTGTACTCTCAAATGCAAGTGAATACAAACACAAACATTTTAATGAAATGTAAAGACCTTCATTTCAAAAAAGTACACAGAAGAAAATGGTTGGAATATTGTGTTAGGAAAAAGACTATATACACCAAAATTAAGCCTTATGTGATTATGACAGTAAAATAGTTTACCAAACAAGGTAATTTTGTGCTTATATGTGTATAGTGTATATATATTTGCACACAAGCACACACAAATCCATGAAGTATAGATTTTATAGACATGTATACATGCCAGCACACACATACACACATACAAAATTATAAAGGTGTAAATTACTCTAGAGACGTGACAGATTCAATTCCCAAAATACCTTTTTTCTGGAATGAGTGGTGTTCAAATCAATCAGGGTCTGGGGTTTACAAAGCTAATACTGATCAGTTGGGTCTCACAGCTGGGATTAAATTCATTTAGTTGCCTACAGGTGAAAACTACTAAGAGTGCTAAAAGCTTGTTGATTGCATTTGCTGACCCATAGGCACCCCAGCCTATTAAAATGAATATTTCCAATGAAATCTCTGTATTTACTGAGGAATATTGCATAAGCTATTGTGTGCCTGTGCATTCCTTGAGTGTGATGCTGTGTTTTTTTCTTGCTTGCCTTGTCATTTGTTTCATTTAACTTTCTTGTTAATGTCACAATTGATTTGCTTTGTTCAAAAATCCTTTTCTGAGAAGCAAGTATTACTTTCTTTTTAAACTTCTTGCCAACAGAAGATATTCAAACGCATATGGTACAGAGGAATCATGTACAAGATTGTTTTAGAGGAAAAAGAAATATTTAAAATTAAAAGCACAAATCCACTTACTACATTTCCACTTTTCCTTTGACATGAAATGAAAATTTAACATGAGAAATGCACAGAGCTCCTCAGCATACTCTTAACAAATACATAATTAACATGTGGAATAAGCAATGCTGTTGTCAACGCTTTCACATATGTTACCATTAAACTAAAATATTTTAATTAGTAGAGAAATAGAAGAAAATTCAAGTAAATGCAGCCTGTGCTTGACATATAAATTAGCTTTGCTCGATGAATATTAAAAATAAGAGAATCTCATCTATACCTTGTCTGCCTTTACCATACTAGGACAGCTTAGTGGGTCCTACATAATTCCAATCTGCTCAGCACTCTGATAAATTATTACTTGGCAGAGAAGTATCCATCATGGCTATTATGCAAATGCTTTACTAAATCACTAGTAGAAATTAAAATGTGTGAGTTCATTAGCAGGTAGGTAGAAACTGTAGAATTTGGTGTTTTGTATTAATCCAATGTGCTGGACTGACAGAACCTTATTTGAAGGCTATGTAATAAGAGGAAAAATAAAAAACTATATAGCAATACCATGTGGCTTCTGATTTGGGAACTACAATTTAGCCTATTAGACATGGACCTGTTCCAAAAGTGCACATTCAAACAATCATGCATGAAAGAGTTAGAAACACAGATGTGAATTATAACTCTCTGAAATCCTGGGAATGCTCCAAATCAGGCCATTAGAGGTAGATTTGAACTGTGAGTACAGATCCAGATCTAAAGTTTTTGTTCAAACTTGTCTTTCCCTAACATTTTTACAGCAACTACTGAATGTATTAAAACCAGCAATGTTCCATAAGCTTAAAAAAATACCAGTTAACCCCATCTTAGCTGTATTCAGACATGAATCACAATGACAGACTGAGGATATTTCTATAAAAAGGCAGTAACAAAAAACATCAGTTGAATGTAATGGGACACTTTAAACAGGTCAAATTCAGGCTGGATTACTGCAGCTCCATTGGCCACATACAGCTGCACAGTGATCAGTTTGGCCCAGGATTTAACATTAGAAACATAAATAGTTTGGGACAGAAGTTTGAAACAACTGGTCTCCTTTCAATAATTTTTACACACGCACAAGGTAAAGTCAATAGTTTTGAGCAATAGTGTTGGGTGGAAATGAGGCTCATCATTTCACAAGCGTACAAGTGGTAGAGGATAGAAAATGTCCCCAAATCTGTAATACAGTAGAGGGCTAAAGGCACAGAAGGAGCAATGAAGGGACATCTGCAATTTTTGAGTGTTCTCAACAGCAGGAAACTGAGGGTCCCACATTTAGGAAAATACCCAGTTCATTGATGCTTTTATCTGTAGACTTCATTAATGCAGGTTTCTCTTTTTTTTAAGTCAAACATATTTGCAAAGTAGTCATGATGATTCTTCTCATGTGAAATATGTAGGAGGTATCGCACAAACCAGTCTGGCCTTGGCTACCCAGTACTGTATAATAAGAGAACCAATAATAGAAACTTGGTCTGCTGAATCTGGTCTACTGCTGTGTCTGCAAAGCACTTCGCTTTGTTGCTGATCTCAGTGCCTGATGATTAAATACTGGATTTCCACACCTTGAAAGGGACAAACGAATCCACAGCTCACAGTCGAAGACCGCTCCCCATTAATAGTACTTTAAGGAACAGCCACTAAAAAGAGATCATGAGGAGTAGGGAGACAATGGCGGAGCAGCATTGTACAGACACAAATGAGAAAGCATTTTGCCCCTTTTTAAATGGCCTGGTGACCACCACTACGGCTCTTGTAAACCATTGTAAGTGTGCACCTTAATAACATAATCCAGCACTACATATTTTCAGGAATTAATCTCACAGTCTGATGCTATGTGTCATGCAGTAGCAAGAGAGAAGTCAAAGCAAAGCGTATAAAGCCCCTTCCTGAAGTGCATAGTCACAGCTTGTGTTGATATCAAAAGTATTTGAATGAGCAACGTCAGGACTACACCCTCAAAGATTATAAAATATTGTAATAAATGTGCCAGATCTGATGAGAGAAAAGTGAAATATACAGTAATAGCATCTAAGTGTAAATATTTATGAATCCAAATGACAGCTTAAAAAAATTCCAAAATAGTTCCAATATGTTGCATTACTTGGAAGTAAACAAGAAAAGTAAGTCTGAATGAATATGATTAGATTGTGTATTTTCAGAAGAGTTTCTAGGTTTGCAGGTTTCTGAAAAGAGAATTTTGTTGTCTGTAGCAGCAAACTCCACAGACAACTGTTGTTCTGCTGTAGATTTCTGAAAGTCCCAAGGCTTACATAGTTAAAATAAACAAGAAATAATGTTTTAGTTATCTAAGGGGAGAGGTGCTAGGCTTGTTGAGTAAAACTTTTCTAGCTCACATAGGTGGTAGATCAGCAGCCTGAGAGAGAATGGATCTCAAGAAACAAGATAAAAACGCAATAGCAGTGCAAGCAGAAAGTGCCGTATCACAGAAGCAATATAGAGTCATCATTTAGAACAATAACATTTAGTTAGCCTCTATACCTGTTCAGTTCTCAGGGTCGCTGCTGGAACAGGCAATAGTTATCACTTGGTCCTTCAGGATGAGGCTAAAACCACTATTCCATTTCAGATGTTATCACCAAATAGCAGTTATGGGGTATCTGCCATTGCATCAGATTAGATTCAGTAACCCAGAAATGAAAGGGTCCCTGTCTCTTAATATATTCCCTGTCCAATTGCTCAATGTTTCTTTAACATTAAGGCATAAAATGGGCATAATGATATGACATGTATTTCTAGTATTACTAATACATGTGATCCTCCTCAGCGGCATAGTAAAGACATGGCCTATAAATGACTGTGCATGTGTGTATATATACACACATATATATACGCACATATATATTTCAGTTAACATGGAGACAGAACGGCAAACTGGATTGAGGTTTGTCATTGGTTTGCAGAACTTGGAGTGGATAGAGCCAGCTTGCAAAATTGTACTCACTCATTAAAGTACACAAAGTACTTTTTTGTTTGTTTGTTTTTTAAGTTTGATAGACATGTATGGTATTAATCATAGTAACTGTCTGAGACAGTAGGTTTTGTGTAGGGGCTGGTAAATTTTTGTTAACAATTTGGCAAGGCTGGAACATATTCACAAGGAGTTTTATCATCTGTGACAAATATCTGGATAATATTTTTCATTTTAGAAGTAATCCAAGTATGATTCAGGTCAAAGCTACCACCGTAAGATAAGCATTGTCTACATGTTATTTAACTGTCTCAAAATGCCATGAAGGCAAGAATACAACAAAACAGAAACTGACTGCCACGCTCCAGCATTTGGTTGCGTGCACTGTACTGACTACAGCAGTAGAAGGTAGCCTTTCACATGTTTTTCAGACTGACTGACATCACTGCATTTATGGCATTTCGTGATTCTTCTTTGCCTTTCACATTAATGAGTGGTAGGCCACACAGTACCATATGTGCTGTGCTCACTACAAGATGCTACATTGCACCCTCCTCAGATGTACTGAGCATTATTTACCACATCTGTGAAATTTGGGAAAACATGAAAAACAGGGACAAGAATTTTATGTTTTACTCCCTTGTGGCTTCCACCCAAGATGTCTTTCTCAGGTAATATGACTTGAGCAAACAACCCAAACACAGAAGGAATGCAGATAAGCATGAAGCAAACTCTGTCTCTGAACTGCGGGGAAAGCAGGAACTGAACCAATGATCTGCCTTGCTCCTTCTGTGAGGATGAGCAGGGCAGCTATATCCATTAAAAAGCATGTCTTTCTTCCCTCCCAGCCTGTCTGAAGCAACTCCTGATGGAAATCCCATACAATTCCTGGTTATTGTGTCAAGAATGAAAAAGAAAAAGACTACTAGTTGTCCTTAGCTGCCACTCCACACCAAGGAGGAAAGCACTCATGAATGGTCCTTAGCAGTATGATCTAAGAGCTTCAAGTGAAGAACCTTTACTTCTGACAACTGAGACAGGGCTGCATGGCTTGTTCTCCTTATCCAAGAGGTTGGGAGGGATAATGGAAGACAATCCCATCCCTAACTCAGGGGTAGTCCTTGGGAACTAAAGAAGCTGGAGCTCACTGATCTGCTTTTCTCTTACATGCGTTACACACATGTAGAGAAGAATGGAGCCAACAACTTTGTGGCTGGGGACTGGTGTTTAAAGTGGTCTGAAAAATGTGCAGAGGTCTATCATTATCCTGTCCCCTGCCTAGCAGTAAATTCTGCCCCTGCCCCCTCTTAACTCCCCAATTAGTCCTTTGGCCTTAGTCCCAACATCAACTCTGCCCCAATTCTTTTTAAAACTCTTAAAATTGTAAAAAGAAGCAAGAAAGCAGGGAGAGCTACAGAAGAGCTATAAGCTCCTGCAACCTTCCGTTGACTAATGCCATGGGAGAGAATGCTATTTTACAAAAGTTCTCAATCACATCTGTGTCCTGATGTATTTTAAGCCTTTCTTGTGGATCAGAACTCCTAAATGAAGCAGGAGGTGTAGTTTGGACCAGGAATCAGACTGCACTGAGAGCAAACCACAACAGGGTTTGATTTTATGATAGCTCAGATACCTCATGTGTTGTCCTTGATGAGTAGAAGTTGCATGAAATGCAGTACTGAGAACATAGTGTGCCAAGACACACTGCTTCAGGGCTGTCAGTTCAATGCAGTGTTTTACTTATTCGTTAGATCAGGCACTGAAAAACTGGGTTTGATTATAAGATCTTTAGGACCTAGACCACCTAGTTGTCTGTACCATGTATACTTCAGTGGAATCTGATTTGAGCCTCAATGTGTACTATTAAACAAATGAGTAATACAAGAGTCAGTATCACAATCATGTTGATGTGGAAAACATTGGAAGATGTTTATTTTCTACACCTGACTAATGTCCCATGGTTCTTAATAATATTCCAAGTTGTCATCTTTGCTCTGGAAACATAAGGACAAACCTTGCATGCACATTATTTTTGTGTCTCCCGCCCACCTCCATTAAATGTCTCTGCATTCTCTTCCTCAGGAAGATTTTAATCTGCCTGCAAAAGGTAACAGAATGTCATTGCTGTGTTGCAGCCAGTTGAAATAGTCAGAACAGTTTTTCAATAAATGCATCAAAAAAAAGAGAAACAAGGTGTGGTTGTGTTGGCCCTCACTAGCAGCCATTATCCCGCACAGCTGCTCACTCACTCACTCCCACCCCCCCCCCCCCCCCCCCAGCAGAACCAGGGGAGAAAAGAGGAAAAAGAGGAAGGAGAAAGCTTGTGGGTCAAGATAAAGACAAGGAGATTGCTTACCAATTACTGTTGCAGGCAAAACAGACTCAAATTGGGAAAATTAATTTATTGCCAATTAGAATAAATCATTACTGATTCGGGTAGTGGGAAACAAAAACAAGAAAAACTAACATTTACACACTTAGAAAAAACACTTTTCCTCCACCTTTCCCAGGTTCAAGTTCACTCCAAGCACCTCTCTTCCCCTCCTTGTGATCACCACAGGTTACACTTAGTCTCTTTGGTGAGTGAGGCACTGGGCATTCCCTTCTTCTTTCTCACTCTTCCTGTGCTGCTGTGTGGGTCCTCCATGGATTGCAGGGAATATCTGCTCCACCACAGAGCACCTCCTCCTCCTCAATCTCCTCCACTTCCTCCTCTGGCCTTGGGGTTCCCTCTGTTGTTTTTCACTCTTTTTATTCCCTTCTCCTCTGTCTGGCTTTCTTTGCTCTTTCTTAAATGTTTCCCTGAGGTGCCACCATCTTGGCTGTGGGGCTCAGCTGTGCCCTGCGATGGGTCAGTTGGAGCTGGCAGTGTCCAGCACCAGGCAGCCCTAGCCCCTCCTCACAGAGGCTGCCACTACAGCCCCCCCCCCTCCCCTGCTGCCAGCACCTTGCCATTTATACCCAATACACAAGGTGTGATCTCCTTTGTAACGAAGTGGGGAGAAGCTGTCCCATCAAGAGCAGCAGTGGTCTTTTGCTGCTATCTCACTCAACCAGCAGAGCGATCAGATCACTGCAGAGAGCATGGTTCAGGAGAACCACCAGAGGGTCTTCATGGAAGAAGAGGAAACCACTCAAAGGCAGTGGGAACACGGGCTATTGGGAGGGAAGGGGCAGGGTAGGCAAATTTCCCGTGGTACTGGAAAGCGGGCTGCAACTGAAGCTGGTGGGAGAGACATCTCAAACCGCTCAAGACCTGCTTTTTCATTGTGTTAGCCCATACCACAGCCTGATGCCTGGCAGGAACACAACTCTCAGGTTTTGAATAACAGGGTGGGCCAGGGACTGCTGGGCTGACCTGCAGCAATGACTGCAGCTGCCTTGTAGGCCCTGTTTGAGTACTGGGCCCAGCTGGAGGTTTCTCAGCTACAGAGCAGGACCAAAGCCCCTGTGCAAGGACTCCCCACGCTGATATAACAGCTTGTGAAGCAGAACTGCAGTACAAAAAGACATGAATGTATGAAGTATAGTAACACCTGCAGAGGTGCATAAGGTCCAAGGTGACTGGATGACTTTTAACTGCAACTAGGGGAAGTAATAAGAGGGCAGAAAGAGAACATGAGGGAAGACCAAGGAATGCTGCGGTTTTCTCTGAAGTCACATACAGAAAATACTGCCACAGGAAGAGTGTGTTTAGGAGGACAATCGAGGGCAGGACACCAACTTGCCTAAAATAGCAGTGTTGAAGTACAGAATTAGAAGAGGAAGGAGGGGGAGAGAAGGAAAGGGAGCAATAGTCCAAGTTCTATTAATTTTTTTCAGTCCATCTAATTTCAGCATAGGCTGAAAAAAAACCAAAACAAAACCGCCAGGGGATTCTTCCATCTAGGAATTCAAGCTTTGAAGCAAAATCTGCTTTTCTGTCTTTAGCAGATCTCTTTGCTGTCCCACTTCTTTCTCCCATTCTAATGTTTCATTGGCTTCGGCAGAGATGATCTATTGCTAGTTCTGTGTCAGGCCCTTGCTAGTAACTCCATGGGGTCTGAGCTTCCTCCAGTCATCTCATGCTCCTATTTAAAATATTTTAACTGGAAAACTTAGATAACCACATTTCAGAGACTACCATTTTGCAACAAAATTCCATCTGGTCAACATTAGGTCCACTAACCATGGTTGGAGTGAAAAATAATCTTGCCTTCATGTTGAGGCTGTACAGCTTCAGTTAAACGTGATTTGGAGTGGGATAACTTGCTACTAATGAGCATCAGCACTGACAGCAGGAAAACTAGCTTTTCAGAATCCAAATTTCAAAGCACATTTGTTGGCAGTCTGGTACTTACTTTCTGTTTCTTGGGAAGATTCGAGTGTTTCTCCAAAATCACACTACTCTTTGGAGAAATGGTGGATTTTTCGGAGTTTCCAGGCTTTGGGAAGGACATAGATGAAGCACCTGTATATAGAAAGAAAAATAAAATTATGGGAAACTGAATGGTTTTAATATTAAATAGTGCTATTGCTAGCCCTGCTTCTAAATTGAGTTATTTAATGAACAAACAGGTCATAATATCCTTGAGGAAGACCTAAGAGGATATACCTGTCTGACACATGGATGAGGCAGTGCCTCTTACATCCCCCAAAAATAGGATTGCCATGCCACTGTGCAGAATGAAGAAATGGCTATATTCCTCTCTGCAGTAGGACCTGTGCAGTAAAGACAATGCTGATACCCTAGAACTTTCGCTTTCCCTTTCTTAGAAAGCTTAGAAAGTCACAAGTACAGTGCAGAGAGCAACTCCTCTGCAGACAGCAGAAGAGAGGCAGCGGTTTACATACACAGCTCCAAAGGAGAGCAAACAAAGTCCTTATACTGAGAGAATTTCACCTAAGCTATAAGCTTGTCCTCCTAAACTACAGAGCTTGGTTAACAACCTGTAAGGAATGATGATGAGTTTTTCTCCAGATCTTCTTGTATTTTAAGGAGTATTCTCTCCTGCTCCAAGGCTTCTATGTACTTGGAGTAGGACCAGGAAGCCTGCAAGAACCATTAAAAACCATCAGCCTCCAGACCATATCACTGGTAGTTCCTGGTCCATTTCAACGGTGAGAAAAAAAAATGTTATTGAATAATCACAATTATTAAGAAGAGAAGTTTTGTCATGACAATACTGGAATCATCAGAAAAATAGTATTGCTGCAAATAAGCAAATCTCAAAACACCATGAAATGCAATTTAAGCAAGTTTGACAGATATGATGTTTACATTCATTTATTCTCCATCTCCGGTCTGAGTCCTATTCTCTCTTGTTTTGTTTTCAAAGCCTAAATAGAGCAGACCTTTCCCCTCCCAAAATATCAGTCTTTTGTGCTATTGAGGACTTGGTTTTATCTCCCTGCCACATACTTCCAGCATGTCCTTTCTGAAATCATCGAAGGTCTCATTAGCCTAATGGTTTTTTGTGCTTATGCTCTCCAGCAGAATGCTGCTACCACTAGAGGCAGATCAACTGGAGATGTCATCCTTTCCTTTTCTAAGGAACAAACATTGCTCTTTGCCTTGCAACAACCATAGTTCAGGTTCCATGTAAATTTTAGGTCACTCTCCCAAATCAGTATGGGAACTGTACTTTTATTTGGCCTTTTTTTTTTCCTTACAGCATGAGAAGTTTGGGGCCAGTTTGTCGCGTCACGACTCAGTAAGAAGAATTTCTAGCATCTTCCTATAGCAGAAAGGGACTTGGAGAAGAAACTGCTCTATGAAAGATTATTGCTCTTTCTGCAATTACCTGCCTCTTCTTGAGGGCTTCGGCATGTGATATTGACATACTGGCTCACTCAACTCACTCTTTTTTTTTTAATAGGTATAAGCAAAAGTAAAAAGGTCCATTTAAGGGATAAGAGTGTGAGCTTACCTGTGCAGTTTGCACTGTGATTTCAGATTTGGGCGGTATTTCAGACTGCCTATTTCTATATTCTGCTCATTGCTAACATAATGCCATGGAAAGAGCTCTATGGAATACAAGCGGTGGCTGAAGTGCGTTTTACTCTTGCATCGCATGACATAACTGTGATTATGTGGTTGCACAGATTCCCCATTATGTTATGGCAGTGTCAACTCAGCTATGAATGATCCTTTGATATGCCCAAGGTGGCATGTCTATTCTTCCTGTTTCTCCAATAAAATGACTGTTACCTTTTCACTACAGATTTGATGCATCATGAGAGTCGTTCTGGAAGAGCTGTTTTCTGTCAGATTTTCTATCCAAATACCTAGATATCCTAAATGAGTTCAATTTCAGTTTTTGACATATGAGCAGAACAGAACTCAAGACTAAACCAAATTCTTTTGGGATATGAATTTCACAAGTAATGAAAAGCTTCTTATTCAGGCATTGAACTTCCTTTTCTTCAATATATCTTTAAATAAAGATTCTTTTTAAATCTACACACCTAAAGGGCTTAATATGTTGTTAGATATTAATACTACTCAGAACCTAAATCTTAAAAAAATCAATAAAGAAAGAAAAAAACATCACCTGTAAGGTAGATAAAATTATAACGATGAAGTTAATTGTAGAAGAACAAACAGTCACTGAAGAACCATGTGACAGCAGTATTCAAAACCAAACTCAACCTTCCCATTTTCCCAAGATCATTTTCTCTCTCTTGAATGGTGATATCTGTAGCAAAATGTTTACTATTCACCTGCCACCCATGTCCATCTGAAAATGATGCTGGTCCTCTCTCCACACCAATCTCATCTACCAAAGCACTGCTTGGCAGACTGATGATTTTTGTCCCCACTTCTTTACTCTGCCAAAAATAAGAACTCATAATTAGATGTAAACAATAGTTACTGAGCTGAAGTAAAAAGCAAAGTCTGAGGAAGCAAAAATTGTCATTGGAAATGAGATAGAGTCATATGCAGCAATGTTTTGTAATGCACAGTTTCACAATTCATCACATTGGGCATAATAAAAAATAGCTGAAGATACTGCTTTTTTAAAGCATTTCTGTATCCTAATTGGAATTTCCTCACCTCTATGCTCCTGCCAACTATCTTCCTTTCAGATTCAATACCTACTCCAAAATATAGCCAAGTGAGAGGGCAGATCTGCAACAGAGCATATTTTAAGGACAGAGAAGCCTTTGTGATCCTCTAATTTGCCCTCAGGTATAAATGTAGAACATAGGATTTGTCATGATTAATTCCAGCTTGGTCCAGTAGCTGTGAATGAACTACAGTATACATGTTAGGAAAACAGGCAATCTGATTTAAAAAATTTTCAGTTGAAGGACAAGGCATTGTAACCCTTGGTAAACTGCTCTGGTGAATAACTATTTGTCATTTTCATGTTGTTTTGGTGTTTTACTAAGGCTACACCTTTGCACCATTCTGTCTGGTGATCCTGAAACTCTTTATGAACATTTATCAACTGTCATATTTAACCTCACATAATTAACCCCACAACATCCCTATGAGGCAAGTAATATAACCCTCCCATGTTGCAAATGAGAAAGTGAGAAAAAAGAGAGGTCAAATGGTTCCCAAAGTCACTCAGAAAACCCTTGAAAGATATGAAAAGGATCAGAATATCCTGCTTCCTTGCTCCCAAGGTGCCTTTTCTTTCCTTATCATCCTCACTGTCCTATGAGCCCATCATCTATAAAGGAGACTTTTGGGTATAGAACTGGCCAGGCAGCATGTTCATCTTCTCTCCAGAAGCAGGCTTACTAACTTCTGTGGCACACTCAATGGATAGAACAGGGATGCCAAAGCAAATACAGAAGTAGTGTGTATACTAATACACTACAATTTATGTTTGCTAGCTTTCTCAATGAGAATGGTGAAGTAAGCGAGGTCTTTAATAATGTCTTCTTATAATAAATTAGGCAACGTTATGGCAATGTCATATCCCATGACATTACACCACTTACTAACAAATAAGCTTACTGCTAAGAATCTTAAAGAGAGATGAGGGAAACATGGAAAAAGAAAATTAATGCTTATGGTTTTACCTTTCTCTGCTAAGGGCATGGTAAGAGTAAGTACAGATTTACAGTGTAAGTTAAAACTATTTCATACACTTGCAAGCAAAAAATTCAAAATCTATTTTGGAGGTAAAATGCAATTGTGTATATAACAAATTACAAATACTGGTATTGAGGCTGTCTGTAAAAAGTGACTAATGATATTCCTTAAAGTATGTGGCAAGTGAACCTAGTAGTTAACAATGGAACAAATCCACAGACAGGCCAAAGATGAGCCCAAATAGCTGTGCCACACTAAGGGCAAATATGTGGAAACAGAGAAGCAGACCATACTCTCCCAAGGCAATATCTTTTCAAAACAACAATTTCAACTCAGTACTGAAGCAATCACATTGTATTGAATGTTCGAGCTTACTTCACCCTGTACCTACCAATCCCTGCCTTCCAGACACTAAGGTTAAAACAGGTCTCCGCATTGTACAGTGCCTGCATGGCATCCTTCGCAGTCAGCCACTCCTCCCCTACACTGAGTCCGTTGCCAGGATAGGATTCACCCCATAAATAACAAATAGGCATACACAAAAAATATTGAGATAATCAAAAAATACCAAGTCACGCATCATTGTCCAGTGAAAACCTCCTTGTCTGCCCATTTTTTCCATTATACTACATAAAAGTCCGACTCTTATCCAGTTGGTTCAGAAAGTAAGGTGAGATCAGGTAAATTGCACACCCCAGGGACAAATTTGTGAGAAGGGAGAAAGTAAAATTCCTCCCCAAGAACCATGATTGTCTCATTTGACATAAATCCAAAATGGCAACTGGTTTGGGGGGGGATATATATATATATAAGAAAAAAAATATCATTTCTAACCCGTGCCAGAGCTTTCCTCTTCTTCAACATGAGCCTGGTGGGGCAGAGGAGCATAGACATTATTTTAAATGCCAAGAAATCATCACCTTCTACAAGCTGCCAAGTGAACCTGCTGTTGCTTATGTTGGATGAATCTTATCAGTGTCCTTCAGGGATACTGAATCATTTGAATAGTTACGTTGTCACTGAGGGGACAGAAATCTCAGGCAAGAGAACAGGGAATGGCAAATTCTTTAAACAATAATAGAAGGGGAAAAGGGTTTCAAAAACTTATCTGTTCCACCTATTCTTTCAAGAGATTTTAAAAGGTAACTGGTTTAATGATATTTTTTTGTGAGAAGAATAGTCTGCAAACTGTTTAGTGAACTGCATTCTTTGCCTGTCACTTTCTAAAATTTCTTACCCTGTTTCCCAGCTTGGGAGGGTAATTCACCTTTCCATTTGTTCCCCATAAACGCTAGGCTTTTGCCCTCCTGGCCAAGATTTGCTCTTTACTTCCTTGGTCTTAATCAGAAATCTTATAGACAGGCAACAAACAGATGGAAAAAATAAGTCTGTGAAAATGCAAAAGTGCATTACTTTGAAATATTGCATTCTTGCACTATAAGTATTGCCAATGGCCTTGCCAGACATATCTGTATGGAGGCAACGTGCTTCAGAGAGAGGAACATAAGTTCTTGGATTTTAGACTTCACTTGACATCAGTGTGTGGCCTTGAGTAACGCTTCACTGGTCCTCAGTTTTCGTGTGTTTAAAGAGAATAACAATATGTGCGTGTTTTTACAGGCGTGTATCTCTCTATCTGTTCAGGTAGTCATGTGGTTCTCATCACGAGTAACATCTCAACACATGTGTACATGGTATTTAAAATATGTAAAGGTCTTTTAATGCTACTTATGATAGTTTGCAAGTCCAATAATTTCTTTGCCTTTAAAGGAATGTTCTCTCCTCAAAGCTAGCCAAACAATTACATTTCATAAAAAATAAACTTTTGCAAAGCCTATAATCAATAGAAAAATAGTCCATTATATTTTAATAATAAAATTCCAAGAAAAACAATTTTACAAGCAAGCATTCCGCTGTAGAGGTCACAGTTCTGTTAATGCACTGAAACTGTCTGGAAACTCATTGTGAACAGTCTAACAATTTCACTGTCAAAGCTGAGAAATATTCAAGAAAAGACAAAGACTATACAAAGCAATTAGCACATAAATATTTTTTTAAATAATGTGCAGACTTTTCAAATGCTCCTTCTGAAAATAGATATGAAATCTGGTTTGGTTTGGTTTGGTTTTCTTTCAATAGTGACCCAGGACTGTAAATTCTAAAACAGGACAGTACAGAAGGAAAGTGCAAACAGGTCTGCAGTTACCCATTGTACACATGGACTGCACATAGATCTATTTTTTTTTAATTCAGCCCTTTTTTTCGCTCTTCTGTTGGCACAAAAAATTACTAAAATACATTTTTCCCTCTGCTTAATGGAAGGAGTATTCCATTGACTCATCTGCTTCAAGTTAAACATATGTATATGCATCGGCAGGATTGGGAACTAATCGTCCTAGGACCAGGTCGCATGTAAAGCTTGAATTCTAACAAAAAGATTTCAGTAGCTTTGGATCAGGCCGAGAAAGGGATATTTGAATTCATGTATGTTTGCTCATGAAGAGCTGCTTATGCAGTTCATCAGCTGTCACCTGAAACTTTGTGAGCCTTACCTCTGCTGTTTTGCCTTCCTTCTTTTGCATCTTTTTTCCCTTTTTTTTCTCCAAGGCAAGTAGAATTTTGTCACTAGCCAAATTGCTTCGAAACTTACAAAATTTTGGCCAAAATTTAAACAGAAGAGCAAAAATAGTCATCTGCACAGAAAGAAAAGAAAGTCAGTCTTGACCGTATTAAGAAAACAGAGTTTACTGTAAAATAAAATGTAGTTTACTGTGAGAATTAAATAACTATTTCTTTTTGAATACACAGCCTTGTTCCTCCCACGTACTGTGTCTTGACATTTCAGCCCAGCTTTGCTCGGCACATGCTTTTCATCAGTGTGTTTATTACTGGTGAGAAATCTTCCTAAAACACAGTTAAAAGGCACTTTCTTTTTTTATATTTCCCTAAACAATTGTTTGCATTAATGAAAACATCCATCATTTTTTACAAGTTTTCCTGATAAAATATACACCAGTAGAATTGCTTTTGCACCACTGTTCTGCTGAAGTATTTCAAATATTCGGTTCATTAGAGAGAGGGGGTTTTTTCCCTCCTTAAGAGAAAGGAAATACTCTTTTGCCTCTGGAAAGGCTCTTAAACCACATTACAGATCTATGAGCAAATCTTGGATAATTTTTAAATGATATAATCTCTCACAGGGTCTTTTTTGAACTAGAATAAGAAAAACAATTTTAGAAAAGCAAACAGAGGGGCTCAGTGAATTCTGTTGCTGCACGTACTAAGGCTCACATTTTTCAATTTAGATGTTTAATTCTTATTGAGAAACTTGGCTTCAAAGGAGCCGAGCATGCTCAGCACCTCACTGCTTGTGGCTCAACAGATTCGAAAGTGACATGTGAGTCACTGTCATATTCCAGTCACAGCTTTTTGGCCACGTTCTTCCCTTGGTTTTGTGCCACATTTCTGGAGTTCACTGGGTTTTACACAGGCTGAAATGAGACTTCTTATTTTTCTTAGGACCTATATGAACCCTTTTCTCTGACAAACCATTCGTCTTTTGTGATCCAAACACTTTATGGACTCACAGTTGATGTTTAAAGGTATTGGTGGCAATTTTATAGGGAAAGAAGAGGAACTAGTTTTCTTGGGTTTAGAAAATAAGTCAGAGAAGACAGTAACAAGGAATAAGAAAATAGTAAGTCTGTAGTAAAGGTTCACAAATTGGTGGTCGGTCTGATTAGTACAAAGATGAGAGAGAAAATTGCCTATAGCCATTTAATACAGACTTTCTGTAATAAAGAAGGGAAAGACATTCAGTAAGTTAAGCTGTCTTTGTGCTTTATCACATCTGCATTTTTTTTCATAAACTACAAAACCTACAAACTTTCTAACTATGAATTACTTCTCTGACATTAATCAAGTGGTAAAGAACAAGCAATTGAAAACATAGACAGAATTCATTTCTACTGCCAGAATTCCTAACACAGATCTGGATAGCACCTTTCCAGGATCAGCTAGCTGTCAGATTGTCCAGTTTATTAAGCAGTAAATATCTGAAGCCTCTCTATCTTCTCCACCGTACAATCTTCATTGAAATGCATGACTGTAGCATTCTCCTTCATGCCCAGGCTTATGTATGCAGTCCAGATTGTCACATAAGCAACAAAGACTGTCCTTAAAATCAGGTACACAGACTCTAGCCAGATCTATTACAGAGATTCTTACCTGTGCTTCTCTAAAAATGTAAGGTCCTAGTTCTTTCCTGTGCTCCAGAATCTTCTTTGCTTGTTCAGTTGGGATGTCAATCTGCAAAGCTGGGGGTACGGCGGAATTAATAAAGCAGTCGATAATAGCTGTGATCTTTTTCTGGACTGTGGCATCATCGCAATGAGAATGGCACAAGTCCTGAAAGACGAGAAATAGCATTTTCAGTCAATGGAGAGAGAGAGACACAGACCCTTTACAGGGGCCCAGTGATCAAAGAGTAATAGTCATACAAAAATAATTATACAATAGATTTCTTCAGTATGTAGGACAAAATTCTTATAGTAAATGTGCACAGTCAAAGACATAGTTAAGACATGAATGGGACTTCTGGTTTGTAAATGCAGATGTATAGCAGTCATTGCTTTGAGATGATAATTTCTGCCTGCACATTCTCATGGAACAGGATAGTTTTTATCCTGCATTCAGTCTAAGTACATTACTGGCAAATAGGAGGCATTTCTGAAAAGAGAAACACACCTACAGGTGTGAAATGCACTGTTTTTCACAATGAGCCTGCTCTGACTAGCATAGACATGGTAACTAAAAGACAAAGAGATGCTCTAAGTACTCCAAGAAAAGAGGGTAATTATTTAGAGGGTACAAGGTATTATAACCAGGAATGTTGGCACAGGAGGGGACAATTTCAGCTACCAGTACAATCTTCCATTCATTGAAATCTTCTAGTTTTCCGATTCATTAAGATTTTCTAGTTTCCCAAAAGCTCAGTGTTTGAAATAACCCTGTACGGAACAGAATACAAAACTGAACTGAACTTGCAAGGGTGAGATCTCAAAGAAACATTGGGGGTTTTCTACTTTTTTTAATGTGATCCCATTGTTCTTGTAGAACGTGTTATTACTGTGTTTTCACACTCTGACGATGCTACCATTCAACTTTGACAGGAAGGAAAAATAATTCAAAGAACTTCCTTCAAAGGCTTTGAAACACGAACTTCCCGTCTATCCATAAACATCAAGAAATTTCTGTAACACTAGGAGATTATCTCATATGTCTGCTAAAGACACAATGAGCACTCTGGAGGATTTTCAGGAAGAGAGCTCTCTAAATGAAGAATTTGCATTTAGTTTTGGTATAGGAGGCTAGGTATTTACTTTGCAAAGAAATTAAAAACAGGGCTTTTAACCAGAAATGTGGTATGTGAAAGAGCTGGCTTGTTTTATTATGAATACTTTTTAGTTTGTGAAGGAAAAAAAGAATGATAACAGCTACAAAGAGGAAAGTAAAGCAATACAAAAACATATTCAATATATTCTAAGACTATATTATGGCTTCTTTTGCTCATCTAGCATAGAAGAAAAGGCAGAGAGCTTAAATGGGGGAAGACAAACAAGCCATATGATATCAGGAGGGATGAGACATGAGCATAGAGGAACAGATGGAAATGATCCACAGAGTTATATTTCTTCATATTTGTTTTAAAAAAAATAATTTGTTTTTTGATTGTCCCAAGATGTGCCGCCAGCCTGATGGGTTACGAGGAGCAATGCAGTCATTGACTTCTAAAGGGGGTTCTGTCTAAACTACTGGCATGATAGGGCTCAGACAATACAAGTATGCACTGTGCAAAGTGCTGCCCACGTCTTTGGCAATACTCTTCCAGTTCAGTCTGACCCACAGTACTCCTACTACTCCAGCCCTTTGCTTCTATACAGAGCATCAACTGCCAGCTGTGACAAATCACATGCATGTAGAAATATGGTCAGATTGTACTTTTTCTTGATAAGAAGACAAATAAAATTAACGTAAATGAAGGAGAGGGGGTGGGACATAAAACAATGAAGGCTTTCTTAAGAGAGCAGATCCACAAAGGAAACAGTCTAAACTACACTCCACATTAATTTGCAGAAAGTTTCCATGCCCTCCACAATGTATCAATGAGGAGTCACAAATCTGAAAAAGCATCAAATATTTTGAGAAGGATTTATGACAGGGAACTTCAGGTGCCTTCATGTCAAGTTTCCAGTCTAAGCTAGTCACTCTGTAACCAAGAGAGAGACAGCAGCAGCCCCAGAGAGCATTTCAGCCGATGATTCCTCGCTTGGGGATCAGAGACTCTGTGAGGAGGAGAGATTGCCCCCTAGAAAGAGAGAACCTTCAGCTACTAAAGCAGACCCCAAATTCAAATGCATAAAATTAAACAGGGAAAATACACCCACATGCCTGCAGCAAGATCTCCAAGTGCTACTGCAGCATCAACTGTGTTTACCTCCTAATTTCTGAGCATGTTAGCTAACCTCATGTTCCCTGCCTGCCATGTGCACACAGGCTATGTTCAGGAGCCCTGTCTCCAGGCTCTGAACTCCAGTAGTACTTTTGCATAAGCAATATCCCAGAGGCAAAAGGAATGAGGAACAAGTGAAAGATCCATGGTGCCCTTGCATTCAGTCCAGGATCCTACTAGGAGGCTGCTGTAATTTAAAGCCTCCCTCCAGAGTTTTCCCATTGTGTTTCACCCCACACAGCAGCAATTTCATGAAGGGAAAAAATTCTCCTGTTTGGGAGAGAGGCAATCCCTGCTGAACTTCCCCATCACATTTCACCTTGGCCACATCCTCAGCTGCAGTCAAATGTGGCTGTAGGGAATAGAGGGGAGCTGGGGTCTGCATTGTACATATAAACTCTTTTTGGGCAGATACTATCTTTACATCTGTACATTTGATTGAATTTAAAAGTTTTCTCTGATTTTTGAGGGATTACCAAATTCAGCAACAATCCCATTATTTAACAGTATATAACTATAAAGACAGAATGAACATTTTAATGCTTGCATATTTTCTACTGCTCCACAGATGTATACCAAAATCTGGGAATTAGCTAGTTAGTAGTGTCTCTTTAGAGACTCAGAAGAATGTTACAGTTTGAAGAAGCATAAAGAAATATAGGGATAATACATTCAAGTCATTAAAAATAGCTACCCTTAAGAAGTGAGGATTTTTTATCAAAGAAAAAACAGTTTAAAAAGTGAAAGGTGTCTTACTATGAACAAGAAAATGCCTAGAGATATTCTTGTTAAAATTCTCCTAATATGCAGAAATGAATGCGTTTGCTTACAAATTGGATGATAATTCCCCTTCCTCCATTTTATCACTGTACCTTGTACTTCTGTACCTCTTGCCAAAAGAGCACTCCATTCTCCAGTAGGTCTCCTTTCAGTGACACAAAGCGTTGAAACTGATTTGCTGTCACCGGATTCAACAGTGCTTTGCGGAAAGCAATTATTTCACTAGATGAAGAAACCCACTTATTGTCCACATGCTGTCAAAAGAAGAAACAAACGCACCAAATAAACTTTGTTTCAAAAAGCAATAACAAAGGCATTAGTTAGCATAAACTGACTGATTCTTATCTTTGCACTGACCCTAACTTTCAGTAGTTTACGAGTTTATGACATGGATACAGTAGAATGTGGCAAGGTTTCATTTCTTTCTTTCCTTCTTTTTTCTTTTTTTTTTTTTTTCCAGTTTGGTTTGGGCAACATTTTTTGGAAGACGTGATGGGAGAGGAAATGACTGACAATGATTTAGACCATATGACTACATACTATAAAGTATGGAAACAGCTATTGTTATTGATTATGGCAACAGGCTACTTTTCTAGAGAACAGTTTGAGTTTTGTGCAAACAAACAAAAAAGAAAAAGGAACAGACAAACCACATAGCTTAAAGTTGTAAAATGCTTCTGACAGGGATCTCACCAACAAAATGAGCTTTGAAATGTGTTGCCATGATCACCAACAGAAGCTGGAGAGTTTGCTCTCTGTGGAATAAAGCTACCAGTAGTAAAATAGAACTTAAAGTCATCGAGACATTTTGGAAATCCTCATGCTGCAAAGCACAGAGCAGTAGGCAGCCAGGAAAGGGTGGAGAAAGAAAGATGTCTTATGCAGGGACAGTTTGTCTGAAATGAAGTTCAGGCTGGCCTGCCTTCCTGAACAAACAGTTCTTGTGCTGTCACTGAGGAACAAGCCAAACACCCCACTTTGTTATCAGATGGATGAATGAAAACTATCTTCTAACAGTGATATAAAACTCTTGAAGTTATGGAGGGATGGAGTGGTGTTCAATGGTCAGCATGGGACAGAAACGTTTTTAGTTGCTGCAGACAGTCCTAGAAATCTAACTTGATTCTAAGCTGAAGGTCTTTCTGCATCATCTCTTAAAAACAGGGGTTACACTTAGTGTCCTGCCACAGAGCCTGCGCTTGAGAGATGAGAGCCTGCATTTGAGAGAGGGTGGGTGGTGGCTGTCCAAAGGTCCTTTGGTTAAAATAAAGTTGGCTCAACTTAGACAGTAAGGTGGCATCTTCTCAGCCCTCCTCCAATTCTCCAAATATGTTCTGTCCCCTGTGACTAGGATTTAGGCATCTTTTGGGAAAAATTATTTCTGGGGCGTATTCATGAAGGGAAGAGTAAAACATTGCTCCCATCCGTACACTCATATATGAACACTACTTATTTTATGGGTCAACAACCTTGAAGCAGAACATGAAAAATAACCGTCTTCCTGACAAACAGACAAAGGGAAAACTCAGTTAACAGAACGCACATGCACTTTGGATCTCTTTTGAGCTAATGGTTTGCATGGATATTTGGTGACCAGGTCTCCAGTTTGATTTCAACAGACAATAAAAGTTCAACTGAATAAATGTACACAACTTGTATGTTGGCAATCACGAAGAGTTCACTGCTCTTCAAGAGGAAAAAACTGGCAAACATCTGATGAAATGTATTATTACAAAGGTTTAAGATGTTTAAAATTGATATTATCTCAGTGCTGTGAGATTAAAATACAATTCTAACCGAAACAGATACTGTGAGATATGATTAAACCTGCCCACTCCACTGCATACTTCACATTCTCTTTTGTGTCTGCACGTAATCCACTCGCAATAATAAATAAACTACCAGATGCTGGAATGAACAGCTTGTCCCAATAAGTCCACTGCATGAAAAATACAGATAAATGTGAATTAAAGGTAAAATACCAGTTTGAGGAGGGTTAAGAGTGCTCCAAAGCCCAGGACAACAGACATGTTTTTTTCAAGTATGACCTCTCCGGCTAGAAAGGGACAGAAATTTACCATGAACATGCAGCAGGGAGCTAAATTCACCAGTAATGTGAGTAATCTGTCCACTGTAGCCAATACAATCACGCTTGCTTTTGACAGCATTACATTTGGGCCTCACACTGTCAGCAGGGAAATTGTGAAGGATGTGCAAGGTCCAAACAGAAAAGACAGTGAAACTGCAGACACGAGACACAGTAAACTTCACTTGCCTTCCACATCCTAGTTGTCTTCTCCCATTTTTGGCGTGGAAGATCTTCAGTTATGTCCCTTATCTACGGTTGAACAAAAGATTATCATTGTATTTTTTAACTCTTCTAGTTTCATGTTCAGCCTTCTAATGATTGAGACCACAGTGGGAGAATAGTTGATATATCTTCATTTGGATCTTTAAATCTGAAACTTGCTGCGGTCCCACACTGAACGCCATCCCTTGTTCAGCTGTAAATGAGCACATGCTCATTAAGACTGGGGATTTAGAGAAGACAAGAGGCAATGGCAGTCAAACTGCGCTCTTCCACTGGTTTACGTTACCCATAATGTTCTGAGTGACCACTTATGTTGAGAACAGATTTTGGGCCATAACTTTTTTTTTTGTATGAAATGTTTTTAGTTCCTTTGGACAGCTGTCTCAGAAACACAGGCTTGATCCTGCAGCTTCTTTGTAGCAAAAATACACCTCAAATCAAGGGCAGATTTTCTGAATAAGGACTACATAGCATGCCCACAGTGTTTGGTCACTGTGAAATATGAAGCCAAGTGGAGAATGTCATCTGGTTTCATTTCTTCTAAAATATGTTCTTCAAAGGACCTTTTCATCCTCTGAATTTGCAGTAAGAAATAGAAAAGAGCAGTCAGACATAAATGGAGTTAGGAAAAGACTAAAAGCTCATTAGAAGTATGTATTTCCTGTAAACTGTTTATTAGAGTTGAATACAGCATTTTCCAAACTGCGTGGACTAATCTCCCTGCCAGCACAGTGCAGCAGGTGCAAGAAGAGGCACGAGCTGGCCTCCAGACCTGGAAGCAACTTAGCCTTATCGTGTGGTTTTGTGCCACAGCTCGTAAAGGAGGCAGAGTTCAGCTAAAAAAGAGCAGAGGGTTACAAAATTTTGTTTTAACGTAATCATTATTAAAATTACAATTTGCCTTATCAGAACCTACAGTTTTCAGATTGCTTAGTGCTCTGAATCAATGAAAAGGATCCAGTTCAAATGCACTTCTGACAACCTTCTTGATGTTAAAAAGATCATTGAAAACAAGTTTTATGAATCAACACAGTCTGGCTATGTGTCTGCTTGGTGGAACTGTCAAGTTTCCTTCTGCTATGACATTCGCATTTCAGAGCTTTTGTGGAAGTGCAGAAAAACAAGTCTTTTTGCATCTGTCACCAGCAGGATGATCTCCCTACACAGACCCCAGTCATAGAGGCAGTCTCATAAAAGGCATATGTTAGCTCTGCCCATTCCCCAGTCTTTCTAATGAGCCAGCAGCAGGTGAAAGGCTTCTCATTCCCAGTTTTCTGGCAACTTTCTGGAGTAACCAATTGAAAGCAAGGCTGGTAGCAGTTAACCTCCCCACTCAGCAGAATTTCACAAGGCCTGTAGTCATTTCTACAGGCTCTGCAGCTCCAGATGGGACAATACGGATAGTGTAAGAGAGAGAGAGAGAGAGACAATACGCATGGGAAGCCCACTCATTTGCTTATGTTCTTGTCCCCTTGGGCAAATCCTTTACACAAAGCAGCATTTCTTCTGTGTGCAAGTGTATGGCTAGGGTAGAATGGCATATGGAGAGTGCAGCACTACAGCAAAGATTAGTTTACTCCCCTGGCAGCCTGGCTGGCAGCAGGGCTAACACCAGCTTCTTCAGATTTAGGATCTAACAATAATACTGTCAGCCAGACTAAGCCTTCAGAGGAACTGCCTTTACAGTTACCAAGCTAAATGCTTCAACCTGTACATGCTAGAGCATCTCTTTCAATGTAAACTGAACGTGAGTTGTGGGCTGCTTTTCCTCTGAAACATTTTATCCCAATGGTAAATTATGAGCCAAACAAAAAAACAATGCCTGGATGTGTTGCTGTTGTTAAAAAATTACCTTTGCTTGTCCCTCTGTCCCATGGTGCTCATCTGCCAGGAACAGTGGCAGCCATTGTTTTTCTAATCTCTTCTGGACGCATTGCTGAATTTCTAGCAGAATCGCTGCCGAAAGTCCATCATGAAGGATTTGTCCCCATCCTCCACCTGAATGCATTAGCTAAGCAATCCAAATATAATAACACATGACATAAACTTTTGTGTACACCAGAAGTCCTTTATCTCTCTACATCCTTGATTTAGCAAAGCATGAGCTTAACTGTAAGCAAAGCATTTAATGCATGCTTACCCAAGGCTCACATGTACTTTTCATAAAAGGGTACAGATTACATTTGTCCCTACCTATAATAGAATACAGACTCTGGCAAATAATACCCCAGCTTGACCAAGTAAATTTCCTAAGTATCAAGATATATCAGAGTACCACAGCTCAGACTCGCTGTCTGTGGCTTTACTGACATACTAAAATAGAAACCTGGAACAAGACACTCTGCCTGAAAGCCATTTTTACACTTTTTCTGAGACGTGTTGTGCATGCTCTGGCTGCGGCCTCAGATCAGGGTTTAAGAGAGGTGTTCTGTAAGGACAGGGGAGGAAGGGCTTGAACAAGAAGGAGGGGATCCCCACAACCAGAACAGATCCAGATTTCTGGCCAAAAATATAAGTAAGATTTGAGGAGATAGCTTGGGGAAAAGCTGGAGTAAAGCTGCTTGTGGACTTTTATCTCAGTCACATTCAGTGTGGTTGTTCTTTATGAACAGTTTTGTAACTGCTACCTGTTCTTGTTGTTCTCTGGTAGCTGGGCTGTTGGGTCCAAAGAAGTATTTTTTGTTTAAGTACTTGGTTTTAATGTCCTTAGATTTTTCCTCCCTTTTTTCTTTATCCTTGTGCAGCATCTTTCTGAACTGTTCAATATCTAGCCAGCACATGAGATCCATGCTGCAAACAAATTTAAACAGAATGTTATTACAATATTGAGTTAATTTCATCAACATTCTAGGGACTTATTAGTTTAACCACAAGCCACAAAAGTGTTCAAGTCCTAAATACCAGGTCAGATTGGACTGAAATTTTATGTCATTTTTTCTTTGCTAGTACTATCTGGCAAAGTACCATGGCACTTGCTGAATGGACAGATCAAACACACATCTCTAGGATCTCATTTAGGGTCCCTTCTGGGGTACCCTGAAAGGAGTAACCTCCTCAATGTGCCACTGCTAAATCCAGCAAGGGACTGCAAACCAGAACCATAGTGCAGAGCTCACAGAGAGAAAGAAAAATGAAACAGATGAGAATTTGGAGCAATACCGAGAGACGAATCGGCACCCACTGTTCTGCCTCTTTGTATCACCTGAGAAAGGAGTAGGGGTGACAGCTGGGAACATCAGCCCCAGAAATCACCCCCTCCCTACCCCATGTGAAGTGCTAGAGCTTAAGTCAGTCCACAGTCAAACAGACAAAACCAATTTATGATAAATTTTGTTTCTAGGGCTTTTTGTGGGCTGCCTTTTCATAACTTACTGATTCTACTACTTATTTCAGTATTCATAGTAAGTGACAAATAATCTCCATATGCAATTCTTGATCTATATATTGTTCATAGTCATTTGAGTGGATACTATCAATTTAAGTTTTCTGTAATGCAACATATATTGGTTTTATTCTTTAAACAGAGGACAGAATAAGTGACATATCTACAATTTCAGTTTCATTTATATGACTGTTTTCTGATAGTATCTTATTAGCCAAAGTTTTGTGAACATTTTAATGAGGGCATTCACTTTATTTGCAGCAGGAAATATGAAACATTAAATTCAGACAAATTTGTTTCACTTTTCTACTCAGTTAATAACTGGCTTTTTCAAAACATTAATCTATGAGTAAAGCTTTCAAAAGCATCCAATTGATTTAAGAACAGATGTCCCCCTTTCAAAAATCTTTTGAGATCCTTACAGACCTAAGTTCTATTGAGACTGAAACTCTTTCATTTGCTAGTTTATCACAACATGAATAAGTTCACCCAAATGCAAGCAATCCAAGTTACTGTGGTTTATGGAGTTACTCCTTGGCATCTGCCTATGACAACTGATCAAATATGTCCATCTTATTTAAAAAACAAAATATATAATCTTAAAGTGTGTTAGGTTAAACTGTTTACAGTGGTGGCTTATCCTAGCATACTCTACTTTGTCATTTCAACAGATCAGGAGCATGTGCATAGTCAATTAGCCTAGTGAGACTAAGCAGTGGTAACCCACTAACCCAAAGTAACATAAATTGTCCTGAAATTGTGTGAATATATTCCATATATTTAACAAAATATTAATTAATGGAACTTTGTTTAGTTTCTTACCAGAATTTGTGCCCAGGTACTCAGCAGCCTGTCCTTCCTGAAACTTGGATCACTTACAATTGGGCAATAACAGAACCATAAATTTTGATGAAGAGGCAAATGACATATTTGTTGGGTTTTGCTGAAATTTTCCAGCCTGCATTAGTTCTAGGATCCCTTCAGCTTATAGTACCATTAAGCACCTTTACTGTAGCATGCCAGCTGGACTTCAGATTTACTAGGTCTGGACCCAGTTCTCAAACACTGTTTTGTGAGACTTTTTCAAATGTTTTTCTTCACTATGAATTTTTACAAAAGAAAATTTCTCTATAAATGAAACATTTCTCTGCCCGGCTCTATCACTTAAGATGGGACTTGTCTGTGATTAACAGAGAGGCAGCAAGCCCCAGAGGCAATTCAGCATACCTATCCAGGACCCCATCGTAGCCAGTGGCCTGTTCTCTGGTGATTCCTACCATTTCCCCAGTTAGAGAGGAACTCTACACCAGTGGTGTCCAAAATGGAGTGTGCACACCCCAGGGCATATGCAAGATGATGCATTGAGGGCAGGAAGAAAATATTAGAACTTCAATAGCACATGTATTTAATTTATAAAAAAATAAATATATATGTATTGAGAGTGCACGCTCAAAAATTTTTTACTGATGGGGTGTGCGATCAAAAAAGTTTGGAGACCACTGGTCTAGACAACTCACTCAGAAGTCACTTGACCATAGGCACCCACAGCATAAGAATCTCCATCTGAACTCATTACCTACAATCTTTTTGTAGTCAGTGAGCAGAAATAGCCATCTTTAGGAATGATCCATCCAAACTACTTTTAGATGTTACATTCAGAATTGGAAGAATCGTGTCCAGAAGTGGGTATTTCTCTCTCTGACTACAAAGAGAACCTATGATGATAAGGAGAAGTGATGACATTGAGTCTTGGACAGAGAAATCCTGTGCTAGATGTCCATCTCTGGATACTTTTGAAAAGCTGACCAATATCCAAACTAAAATTATAGCAATGCCTGACTAGAAGCAATAGGCAATATGCAGAGCATCAGCTTATGGGAACCCAGTTTAACAGAAGGAAGTGGCAATTTAAGGACTTGCTAGCTGTTACTTTAAAAGTATATTTGCCTTTTCCTAAAACAGGATAGAGATTCGTATGGGGCTTGGGGAAAAAACAAACAAACAAACAAAAAAACCCAACCAAAAACAAGACCAAAAAAACCCTTCACATTTACTTCTGCTAGAACTTCTGTTTAGATCTTCATTTTTAAACAAATGGGCTCACTTTTTCAAAAGCCCTGCATAAATTGTATCTGCTACAAGCCAGTACTTAATTCTGTTCAGATCAGTGCAAACACAAAACTGTGGTTGCTATCACACTATGAAAATAACATGGCTATCTTCTATTTGCACATTTTTATAACATCCAGCTTTAATTTTTAAAATGTACTAAATTAAATCTGTACTAAAAAAGAGAAATTTTTACTCATTGTAGGCTAACTGCTCTACTCAAGGGTTTGCCACTAATCAAAGCAGAAACTGAAAGCAGAACTGTAATGCAAACTTATTAGGACAGTAGAATTTTTACTCCAAAAATGTTAAGACAATTCAGTTTTCTGAACAATGTGTCTGTACATTTCATAAATATAGAAACATATTTTTAAAAAAGACTAAAATCTGTGAACATTGAGATAGCCAAGATCCCCAGCAAAGATTTCTTCTGAACTTAGAAATGTGTAAAAGAATAATAACGAAGAAACATACCCAGCAGAATGCTCTTTAAGAAAAGCCCAGAACTGTTTAACCTTCTCTTTGTCTTGGATCAGGTCAGACAGATTAGGACCTGCCAGTTCTTTGGGAGCTTGACACAAGTGCTGATCTTCTTTGAGAGCATCAGGGCAGGATGGCAGACTAGTGTCAGCAACAGTACTCTGAGGGAAGAAATTATTTCACTTGCATAGCTGCTTTTTTCATGTCCGTATTTTGCTCAGTCTAATAATCCTTGCATTAGATAACTTCTGTCTCTGTAGAACACCTTTTTGATTGCTAAGAAAATAAATTGAGTTAAGGCTCCAGCTCTTAATCACCTTTAGTTTTATGTTTGCTTTAAACATACCACCGTGTGCAGGTTCCATAATCAAATAAACCAATATATACCTGTAATTTACTTGAAATTGAGGGATTTACTCAAGATTAAGGGCCCAAAATACATTCCAAAGACTTTAGTAGAAACTATCTCATTGACTCCAATCGTACAGTGGTCTGATGTTGATGTAACTGACGAAAGACCTGTATTTGTAATTAACACAATGGCTGTCAATCATTCCCCAAAATGAATGGTTAAAATTGGACTACTTGCTTCTCCAAACTGGCATGTAGTCAGTCTTTCATTGCTGATACTCAAAGCGTTAACCCTCTCTGATAGAAAAAGAGTTTGTTTTTGTTAGTAGGTACTTGTCTTACCTCATCTTTCTTGGAACCACTCTCTTGATGCAAAGCCTGGAGCTTTCTAAAGTACACGGAGTCCAGCTGTCGAGTTTCTTCCACCAACTCCACCTAATAAAAATAATATCTTATGTCATCCCTACAGTACACATTATAGAAAGATGGAGAACTGGATGGGCACCTTGCCAGTGACAGTGGATAGAAAAGAATACGTTTGCCAGTTACGAGACTGATGTTTAGAAGACACTAAAAGTCACATCCTTGTGACAATTCAGTTAAAAGCTCTGGCAGAACAAAATTTTCAGATCTGTGTAGGATCACATGTAGATTTCTACAGAACACCACTAAATAACCTAATTGTATCTTTAAGAAAATAACTTTGTATTAAAAAATTGCTAAATTATATTGTGTATATATTATATTGTATATACTGTGTCAGACTTACCTGATTGCCTATATCAGCAAATTGTATGTTAAAGTGCCACTGAGAAGCAGAAAAACAGCTCTTAAAACTACGACTCTCAGTGGGAAATGTCAAAAAGATAGAGTGCCACAGATTTCCAGAAATGGAAATTTAAGACAAGATCCTGTGATATCTAAACAATGAAGGTGAAAACTTTGAGACTTTCAGTCTTGTCCCCTTCCTTAGTTTTATACCAGGTAATGCCTTGAAATAATAAATTGTGCATGATTAGAACTCATGAAGTATTGGCATTTTTTAACTTAATTAGAAGCCTTGTGTATATAACTAGAGCAGTTCTCCATGTTATGTGCAAACAATCGGCAACTGCATAAGGAATAGTTTGGTGACCCTTTTGGCTAACTAAACCATTCAAATGCAGGGCTTAGGATATTTAGCAAAATTGAGGCAATGTGTTATACTGATTAGCACACCCATTACAAAGATTAGAAAGCTGTGGTCTTATTGTACAAGAGTTTATGTGCAAAAAAGAGAAGAGAGTTTTTAGATTGATATTCATTATGCTTTTGTCTAAATGTGAATACCACACTAATCACCGTGTTATCTGAATGCCTTCAGGCTCAGTGTAACTCTATTCCACTGTTATAAAGTGCTTTTGGGTATTCTTTCCTTTAAAAGAAAACGTAGTTTAAAAGTAAATAGGAAAATAATTCAGAACATTTTTCATAAAGTTTAAACAGAAAGCAGATAGAGGCAGGATGAGAGTCAACGGTAAAAAGGAACTCTCCTGTTTTCATGTTTCGTTTAAAGATAAAATTGTAGGTACATACTGACCATGTCCCAAATAAACAATTTTCGACTCACCTAATTCTTGATAAAATATCTTGTTTCATTATAGGCCAAATATATCCTGCTGTATGGTAGAACAAAGGGGAAGAGTAGAGCCAGGGGCTGAACAAAATACAAAGCAGACCTTGTCTTTGTGCTGGGAGGGAGTGTGCCTAAGCATCAGCCTGCGCCTAGTACAAAGAGACTCTAGTGCCTCCTAGAACAGGTCAGTTTATGTCTGTGTATTATAACTCTTCACAAACGCATGTATTGTGCACTTAAAAGGATTTAGTTCTAGTTTTTTGTGCTCTGATTAAGATGTTTGTGTTATTAGGGCACTGAGAAGTCTGCACGTAACTACACTTGCAAAGAAAAGCATTGTCTAAACTGAAAGGGCAATAGATTATCCCTCAGTTAACTCAAGGAGGTATAAACTGACACACACATTAACTTAAAGCAAAACTGTATTTTCAGTTCTTACTTTGGAGGAATTCTTCCATCACTAGAAGCAATGAAAACACTGTATGCAGAAAGTGCTCAAAAGCAGAGTCCTTTTTATAGAAAAATGATGTATAATACTTAGCTGACTCAATGACTTGATTCAGTGAGGACTGGCTATCGATACTAGACAACCAGTATTGATAATACATACGGAAAATACACATTTACAAAAGACTGTAAAACTAGTCTGATAGAAAGTAAATAAAATTTCATATTAATGAAAGCATCGATCGATTACACGGTGTTCTGCAGGTCATAAACAATTATAGCTGAAATAGCTTAGAAAAAATAATTTCTCTGAAAGCTTAGAAAAGATGCTGAAAAGTGAAAAGAATATACTGCAGATGTGTTTGGATTAATATATTTCATTTTACTAAATTTTTTTCAGTGTTCAAACTTTCAAAGTTTCTTAAGGAAATTAAGTTATCACAGGATGAGAGGGAAGGTCCCCTTCTGAATTAATTAGAAGGTAGAAAATAAGAAAGAAATAAATAACTTTCATTATGGGGTGGGGTTTCTACTGGAGTCTCAAAGGGATCTGTGCTGAGGTTGTTTTTTTAAACATTCAGAAATTATCTGGAAAAGGAGGTGAATGAAGAGACAACAAAGTTTGCAAAATTATTCCACTGAGCAAAAAATTAAATTGACTGTGAAGAGCTGCAGAATTTCAGGACACTTTAGCATCTGCATGATAAAAGGGCAGCTGAATTCAACAACAATAAATTAAGTCATTCCAGTGAGCTCCAAATTAGGGCTTTCCATTAGTTGTTATTACTTAGTAAAGAGATTTTGGAATCATTGCATGTGGCTATTAGCTTACATTTTGCACATCCACTCAAAGTTCACCAGGAGTCAAAACGCAATTAGAATCATAGGAACAATTAGGAAAGGAACAAAGAGTAAAACAGAAAACATGATTCTGCCGCTGGATAATCCTTAGTGCATCCAGATCTTGAGTACTGCTTGCATCTCATCAAAAGAATATAAAACAACAGATACAGATGGAGGTGATAAGTGTAACAAAGGTATGGAAAGCTTTTTGTAAGAGGAGAGTCAAATAGTCTTGGATTCTTTAGTTTCAAAGAGATGTAATTGAAGTGGGATACAACAGAAACATGTAAAGGCATAGCAACATTGAGAATATGACAACATAACAATTGTTCACTGTTCCTCATGACATACAAAACTAGGGCATCAGGTGAAGTTATCAGGGAGGGGTTTGCAAACAAACCAAGGTAAGCATTTTTTTTCTCCTATTGCATGATTAAACCATGGAACCCACTACTACAGTGAGGCTGCAGATATAAAATGACTCAAGACATATTTACATAAGCCCATGGGGAAAAAAAACCTCATCAAAGACTATTAAACACAAAAATGTGGATAAGACCTCTGCTTCAGGAACCTCCTCAGTTGCAAAGTGCTGAAGCTGGAAATACTGCTGTATAGTATTTTTCTGTTCTTATATGCTATTCTTAAGTGTTTAATACTGGCCATGACCTAATAGGCTTAGAAGATCATTCTCAACTTTGATTTTGGGTATCTGTTCTCCTAGTTGTTCATATATGCATGCATGATATAGTAACAAAAGTACACTGTATTACAAAACTTCTGCAAAAGGATTTCAAAATGTTTTGCAGGGGACAATGCATGCATGTTCTCGTTACGTGCTGACAGAAGTATCAACAATAAGTGATGATATTTTCTGTAAAAATTGAGATGCTTCATCTAAGGTCATAGTGGAAAAAAAACAGGAACAAGAACTAACTTCCTGCCCTCCAACTCCTGATTCATCATTGTCAATTTCTCCTTCCATATCCGAGAGAGATGTTAAAGACTTGGAATTAGAAGTTTGACCTACAGCTGGTAACTTGTAGCTAAGTTTACAAAGAGTAGAGAGCCACAGCATCCACCACTGCCTCCACCATTTCTTGTTCTTATCTGTCAAAAGCAGAGTCAGGATTGCAGCCATCTCCTCTGGCCTGCATGAGCCTGCTCAGTTCAAGTCTTCAGAGGCTTTCTGGGATTAAAATTGAGTACATCACTAAGCCACCTACTTCAGGAAGCCTGAAGGGCACAGTTAGCCCTTACACAGCCGGGCAGCTATCTAAAAGGTGTTTGGGGCAAATACAGCTGTACCACCATATCACATTTCCTCTTATGCTAATCAGTAGCTACACTTGAATTCTAAACACCAAGAAATACTTGATATCATTAAAATGGACCTAGCATCACTGTACTGACACTAGAAACACAGCTTATTTTGTGCTTATCATTAAAAACATAGAAGGCTTGTGGGCAATCCATCATAAGAAAATTACTTTTGATCAGTCATAAAATTGCAGAAATGTGACACTTCCTGAGTACAAAGAGAAATTTTGCCATAGCAAGATGCATTCTTTGCTAATTCACAGACCAAGGGGTCTATAAAGCCTGAACCTTCCTTTCAAATGGGAAGTCTGCTCTCCACAGGAAGCTCAGCCTACTCCACACATCAGTGTAGAAAGGAGTGGGTGAACAAAACATCCCATAATACTTCTCAGTTCCTGACTATAAACGTAAAATTGGTTGCATATGAAGGCACTTGTGATTTTCTTCCCCGACATAAGAATTTTTCACGGTGTCATCCAGATTAGTTACCTTTCCGTAAGTGTTTTTGTCTGCTTCCACCATCTTCATCCATGGCTCTAACAGAACAGTGAGAATATATTCTTCTGCTGGGTCAAAAAGATCCTCAAAAGCTGGGTCAATTTTCTTATAAATAATGTTTTTCTTGCTCTGATGAAGTCCAATGTCCATACTGGCAGATGGGGCAATGTACGTTGCGTAAAGGAACTACAATAAACAGAAGAAAACTGTTTCTTAGCCATCATCCATTCCAATGGTCACAGTTCCTTGAAGGAGAGAATTAATGCATATTTGTCTCCCACTACCCTGCTGTATATTCTGAACATATCTCTAATTACACCTGCCTTTTTTTTTACCAATATTACTATTTTGTCCAAAACTCAGTTATTGCCGTAACTGACCTCCCTGCCATTTTTACTCCTACTTGTTAAAATGGTTAGATCACAAAATAATGCTTAATGTAATTTTTGCTTGGAGATATTTGGCTGATTCGTAGTTACATTCAGATAACCACAATCATTACAGCAACTGCACTCTTCATGAAGTCACATTGTTGTTTTGCAGATTATGTGCTGGGCCAGCTTGTGAAGGAGTTGTACTTCTTCTGTATAGAAGAGAATTTGTAAAGTTAAAGTTAAAATTAATGAAAAATTACAAGATTTCATTCTGTGTGGAGATTCTCTTGCACAGGTCTTTGACATTGGTGACAGTCCATCATGGTACAGGATCCATAACAGGAGATACCACTGCACAACTGAGGTCTAAATCCTTACCAAAGTAAGGATTACAATATGCTTTTTTATGAAGCACAGAGTTTGCCATTCAATATATACAAACAGAAGAAAGCTGAACCTGGAGAATGCTTCCTTCTCACTAGCAGGTCATTCTTGAAGCATAGAGTAATTTTTTTATTTATTTCAAAGGATTGCTTTTTCCAAATAGTCCCCTAAGTCAAATTCTTGGTTTTTAAATGTTTCATAAATTGCTATGAAAAAGGACATTGAAAAGTCAGAGAAAAACACTTTCTTCCAGGAATATCTTGAAAGAAGATATTCCAGAATATCTTTCTAATACATCATGATTCTGACTGCAGCTAGGAACTCAAGATGTGGCTGTAATAAATTTCATATATTTATAAATGTTTTCTCTTCTTCTTATTGTCAAAGTCTAACTAATTTTCAAACATATGGTCAGGGGATCAGATTAGTAGTATAAATCAGAATTCCTCTCTAGGATGGCACTGAGGAGACTGTCTTCACTATTTATTATCACACAGTTTTGACAAAGAAGAATGCAGGTTTCTGATAATTCTCATTTTCCTTATGTTGCTGAAATCCAGCTGTAACTAACAGATGTACAAAGCAGTAGAAAAGAAGAAAATAATACATTTCCTCTGTGTTCAATCAGTAATAAAACACTGTTGTGTTTAGGTTTCAAGCACAGTGGGAGAATGTTTGTGTACATTAAATAATTATGTTTCTGTTTGGTTTAAATGAAATTTTGATTTATTGGACTCTTTCTTTCAAACAGCAACAGTACCAGACTATATCCCCATTATTTTGGACCTTAACAATTTGAAACAGACCCTTTAGACTCTCCTGATATCAGATCACTGAGGAATACAGGGCTACAATGACTGACATCAGTCCCCCAGTTAGAACTTACGATTACTGTATTTACTGTCTATGCAAGATTCCACCCACTTTCTACATAGATCTAATCACTGAAAACAGACATGGCTTGTGGCTGTTGTGGCCCATGTTATCAGTGCAATAAAGACTCCCAAGTGTAAGGGTAAGGTCAAAGAATAAGGACATCCACAGGAAGAGTCCTAGCTGAAGAACAAGACCACATTTATTCTAAATTATGCCCTTCTCAGCAAATCCCCAAATAAATTTAAATTTAACAGAGACAGCATTAATTAGATTCATAGTGATTTCAAAAGTTGGAAGTTATTTTGAAGAACCCTAGCACTAGTAAAGTTTCAGTTACATCACGTTCTAGTCTGATCCAAAACATTTAACATATTAAATAGCCAAATTAGAAGGGATCAGTCCAATGATATATAGATGTGGTATCTTTAAAAATGGACTTTTTAAAGAGGGGTTAACCGTTTTATTCATCATTAGGGCTACATTGCTCCACCTGTTATGACTCATAAAACCACACAAGGGATCTGTAAATCGGTGAAAAGGGTCCAAAGTATGTCCTCAATATTTTAACACACATTTAACCTGGTTCCTTAAATGGCTGATCATTTTTAGCATAGTTTTAAGAATAAAATCAAAACAAACACTGCACAAGTTTCTTGGGCAGAACTCTTCTTTCCCCCATGATTTTGTATGAAATGAGTTAACTTGAGTATATTTGCTCCTCTTCTTTAGAGCTGACAAAAAAATAGCAGCCTACAAACTCAGAAATTGCCCAGACTAGGGAAGCTTTGGCCAAAAACTATTGACAATCTGCTCACATAAACACTGTCATAATATATTGCTGTATTAGGGACTGCCTTTGCAAGTCACTCCACCTACAGAACTGCCCCTAGTCCTGTATAATTTCACATACAAACTGGATTATAGTAAACACAGACGTTTTTTTCCAGAAACAGTAGTTAGGGCTGGTAATACATGTGAAGCAGAAATTTAGAGGTGGTTAACCTAGCTGTAGGAGTGCACTTTTCCAAACTCAAAGGACCAGACCCTCAGTGCTGTAATCAGGATGGCCGCTTCACTTTTGAAGGATGCAGAATTACAGTGTCTGAGGATTTGGGATGATGGTTGCTTAAATTCTTGTAAGAATCCATTGCTATGGCATTTGACTCACCAAATGAAAAGGTAGCATCACAAAATGACAAAGTGAATGCATGCACTTGCAGATAGGGGAGAAATGAGAAGGAGCTTTTATCCCTGTGTCCCTTGCTGAGGGTTCAGGTGCACCTGTAGATCCGCACTGATTTGAATGCAAAGGCTGCAGGAAAACCAACTGCAGAGAGTTCTAGACATACCAAAAAAGAGTAAAAGTGTCTATGCTCACAGCTTTCAACATTGGGCAATGAAGTCAGCGCGATACAAGGCGAAAATACATTGTATCCTTTAAAAAGGAATATTCATAGCCTTTTATGACTCCCATGTCATGATGTCTTGTGGTTTTCTGAATCTCAGTGAAATAGTGAAACTGTTGTATTAGCCAACCTCCTAAAGGATCAACAGGAAAAAATTACATTTAATGAACTTAAAGATTATCAAATGCATACAAAAATCTTAAGCATGTGACACCAAGTGCACATCATACTTCCTTTATCCAATGTTTTGTTCCTTTTGTAAAACACAAAAGAATTTTCCTACCTGCCAGCTATACATTTTCCTTCAAATGTATTAGAATAAGTGATGGATTGAACCCAAAACCCTATCTGGAAATTTGGTCAGAGTTTGCATCTTGAAATGACTTATAATGGCACAAATCTGAAGATAGGAAGTGCTTAGGAAATTCAGATTAAGACTTTGGCCTCATTTATGAGGTTCCAAATCAGGGATTTTTCAGGCCTTGAGTTTTGGTGTGAATTCATCCCCACATGAGAAGGCTTTGGTAAGTGTTGTCAGAATGACTAAAGTGAAGCAAGAAACAAGAAAAAGATTTAAGTCCAAGTGCTTTGTATTGCTGCCCAAAGGCATGGATACTGCTCTGATCTAAATGAGAGGCTTGTGCAGCTGCTTGACAAAATCATGTGATGGAAGAATACAATGCACTGGCTGGTCTTAAATGGAAAGGCTAAACTGCCTTAACCCCCGTCATCACTTTCCACTAACATAAATCTTGTGTCTGACCCTAAAAGTTCACAGTAATGATAACTCCCTTTATCTAAATTGATTCTAGCATTAAAATATTGTACTTCCCATAACTGTATTAAAATTTCTAACTCTAAATAACTATTTTTTATCAGAAACTACAATATGTGTTTCTTTATTGCTTTTCTTTCCCAATTTCTTTTAGACTCCTGTGTGTATGTTTATAATGAACAACCATATATGTTCTTGGATGATTACTCATCATTTTTCTTATCCATCAGACTTCATTCTTACTGTAGTTTCTTTCCCTGGATGAATGAATATACACCTTGGAATGCATTTTCTTACTCTGTCGTAAAGCTGAGATAAAAATGCCTGACAAATGAAACACTGAGTAGCAGACAGACAGCAATCCAGGTTTGCTCTTGTTTCTAACAGGAAGCAGGCAAAACACATACAGAATACTTTGGATGTCTCTTTCTGTAATAAATAACAAAATATATATGACGATGTGTTGTGCAAATCTGATCCACATTCTCTTAGGAGTATTTGGAATGACTATCTTATTGTGCCAAAGGTGAGCGCAGAATTTGGGAAGGCATCTCTTCCATAAGCGCACCCTGTAGATTGGATGCAGCTTGACTCTTTACTGTGTTCCAATGAAAACAAGAATAATTTTTGTACAACCTTAAAAGGCAAGCCTGAGAATGATACCAAATGTTGCAGCACATGTGTTGATTTGTTATGTTACATTTCAGCTGTTAGTTATGCTAATGGAACAGTTTCACATATTTCGTTTTGATGTATTTACTTTAATGGCTATGTGTATGTAGCTCTCTGCAATTGCCTGGTAACACTGATTGTACGATGTTATGCTGTCACCACCAGGCCAGCTCTGGAAGTAAGATAAGAAAAGTAAAAAACGATCTGGGCCTTAATTCTCAGCCATGCAACCCCTGCAGAAGGAGCGTAAACTGGTGTGAAATGAAACCAAATTGAAAACCACCATGGTCCATAACCTAATATTTGGCCTGCAACAAAACATATAGGAAAATAAAGATACAGTGTAGATACAGTTAACTTGCATGCCTGTTGTGAGCGGGGTCCGGAGCCACACACAGGCCTGGGGAGATATGGGAGACAGTCAGCCTGAAGGGTACAGTCAGTTGCCCTCAGACTGTAAGTAGAGCTGGAGGGGAAAACAACTAAATAGGGTAGCAGTTCAAGTTAGCCAGTGTGTGACAGGAAAGAGAGAGGAATCCATGCCTCGGTCTCTGGTTGGAGTTTCTGTACAAATAACACAAGTCAGGTGAGAATTCTGGACAAATATGCAAAATTCTGTCATTTCCCCCAGTAAAACCTCCAAGTAGGAAAAGAAGACAAATTCAAGGAAGTCCAGATGCTCAGTAACATAAGCCATACAAAGAGATTATTCTCCACTGTTCTCTGCAGATATTTGTTCCAATGACATGTGAAGTAGCTTTGCTCTATTACAGCATATATTGAAATATGCAGATAGGATATACTCCTACACAAGGTTTACAGAGGAAAAACAGACCAAAGTTTCACAAAGTGATTTTAAAAGTTGCTTGGAGTTCTTCTAATTATATCACACTGCTGCAGCCTCCCTCCCTGGCAGTATCGGACTATTCTGCAGTTGGTGACAGCCACCAGCACCCATGTGGTGAACCAGTTCACTTTTGTTTTATTCCCTGACTTAAAGTGCATGCTCAGTTAAGAATGGTCGCTTATAGAAAATATCAGTTCCACTTGACAGTAAATGAGACTCTAAAGATAAAATCGGGGTGGGGGGTGGGGGGGGTGTCGACTCTGAAAAGAGCATAATGATGCCCTGACAATCAGAAAAAGAAAAACAGAACTGACAGCTGAAAGATCCATTTTCCTGACTAAGGTCATTATCTGAGGTCTGGACTGTAAGACCTGCAATTCCAACCCACACAAGAGCTGGAAGAAAAGGTACAGCACAATTAGATGATTTAGAAAAAAATATTCTCTCTGATTTTAACACTAAGCAGACAGTTTCCAAATATGACACAGAGTAGCAAAGGGAAGATTAGGTAAACAATATAATAGATAAAACTGGGAACAGGCAGCAGAACCTAGAAATCAAAATATGCATGTTTAACATTTAAATAAAAAAATTCCGTGGAAACAATCCAAAGAGCTTCTTTTATTGTTCACAACCCAGATTTACGTTGGTGTGGGTTGTCAAGATTTGGAAACTTTTCTACTTTCTATCTTCTTTTCAGTCTTTACACTGAACAAATGTATTTGTGAAAGGAGTGAACAAATGTATTTGTGAAGGGAAAACACATTATTTACAACTTACTTGAGCTTGCTTGCATATTTTAAAAGGATGAAGAGTTTCTTGGTAGAAAAGCTGATGATAAGCCTGTAGGTCAAACCAAAAGTACGCACTGTTCTTCCACAACTAGAGATGAAAAATATTGTAAGTTATTGCTACCCAAATATCACAGCTTTATAAAAGGTTGACTTTTCAATGCAAGTAATTATTTAGCTCCTTGGGGTCATCATAAATCAAGCTCAGTTTAAGATGGATTTAATCTCCTGTTGCATACTGGCAGAAGGACAATATATTTAATGGCATCATCACTGTGATACTGTATCTTTCATTGTATCCTTTATGCATAATTGGCCACTAAAATTGTTAACATTTGAAGAGTAACCACATTCCAGTGGCATAAAGCCAGCACTAAAGAAGAAATGCTGATAATGGATATGCAGAATTTGCGCCATGGTGAAATAGCATTTTGCAGCAATAACCAAAACAATTAAATATTGTGTACTTGACATATGTTACTGGGACTATCATTACATTTTTATTACATGCATTTCTGAGGCACAGAATATTGGCCTCATTTCATAAATTCAAACAAACATCAAAAGATCTTTCAGAAGAAGGAGTCTAGATCTTTCCCCAAGTCTTCTGGTTTAGTAATGTGCTTATGGCGTTTGGATCTTAGAAATACCCTGAAACCCCCATCACTGGAGGATAAAGAAAGTGTTCCAAAAAGTTAGGGGCAGTTCCACAAACTGTAGCCTGCCAGACCTGGCATATGAGTGAAATAGGCTCCACAGTTGAAGATAAAACCTTAAGAAAATGATTTTCAGAGGAGTCTGGCACCTGCAAAGGCTAGAGGACATGTGGGTGGGTGCATATGTCCAATGAAAAAATAAGTTACTTTTATTTAGATTTCTACCTATACACATTCAACGTTTTTAGCTGAAGGTATTTAGCTTTGGAAACATTGGCTCTTGCCTTCTGGTAGCCAAAGGCATTTCTAGCTACTGCTGCTGGATTCTTGGTTGTGCCAGCGGTGAAACAGATGTCCATCTTGATTGCATTCAGATCTCCCCTAAAGACTCAATTTTTCTGCAAAGCCACTAAACACTGACTCAGATTCATAACTTGTTCCAACCAGCCCTCAATTTACACCCAGCAATGAATGATGGATCTGCTGACTGAAGACAAGAAATAGTGTTATGTTTCTCAGAAATCCAAGAAGCTTCGTGGAAGCAGAAGAACGTTTTTAAAACATTGGAGATTTTGGACATCACTAACCCAATAAGTAAGAAGGAGGCAGATTATCATGAGTAATAGCATAGCAGATTTTCCATCTTTTTAAAAAATGTTTTTGTGGGTTAAGACCTCATTTTTTCTGCCAAGTTAAAGGCTAGTTTTTAAAAATGATTAGTCTTTTTTTATCCCTGATGGTACAATCAGATTTCCAGTAGGTTTGAGACAGTTAGGATCTGACAGCTTGGTAAAGACCTGTCATTAGTTTGAATATACACATGAACAGTTTATTGTTGTTGAGGGATTGGAGTCTCACAAGTAATAATTCATCCAGTCATCAATCTTTCTCCATTTTTTTTTTTTCAGTCTGGCTGCCCTCTATAACTTGGCATTCAGTCAATTGTGGACTAAATTATCACAGGGTAGGAAAATGCTCATACCTTATTCCCTGAATTCTCACAGAAGTGTGTGAAGTAGTAGCCTGCTCTGTTCTCCAAATAAAGAGACTGCAACATGCTTTCCATTCTTGATCCCCCCAAGACAACACTGCCAGCAGCACTTTTCCCCTGGACAAATAGAATGTAGTTATACAGCAAGGAATAAGAGGCTTTCATTAATTTCAAATGTCAGTACATTGCAATGGAGGGCCATGCAGTGTGTTCAATGAGTATCTTCATCCCAAGAAACTACACTCCATTTCCTACTACATGTGCAATTGATCATAGCTCTCCATACCATTTTCCCACTAAATATTCACATCCAATGGAATAGGTCTGATGACTGAAGGCGTGCAGGTAGCAAAATGACCATAGCATCCCTTAGGTGGTTCCTCAATACTTGAAATAGGAAGACAAACCTGGCCTTAATTCTGTCATTAATTCCTTAGCTCTGAATCTGGGGAATTCCAATTATACTAAACCATATCACTTAGCTGTCAAAAGTTGTCTCAGCTCAGGCTACTGTGCTTTGAACCAACAGAAGTTAATAGGTGGTTATTTGGTCAAGCCTCAAAACAATTAACTATCGTGGAACAAAAGATATGTCTCCTGGGGTTACACCACTGACATCAGCATCAAAATCATGAGCATTTTAGGGGAAAGGAAATCCATGCCCTTTACTGTGGCTAGCTCCTGGAGTGTTTGAGGAAGAATACATCCATTTTGACAACACTCACAGGGAAACCAGAGGAGAGTACAAACTAGTAAATTAGCTTCTGATGTTCACAAGAGAGAAACTTTAGCTGACTTGTCATCTCTGATAGCAGAAGTGGGAGCTAATGAGTGTGGTGGTGACAACCAGCTTCTTTCCAAACAATTACAGGGATGGAGAATGGCAGGAGAAAGCCAGACTTCTGAAGCAGAGCAGGAAGATCCTGGTCCTCAGTATGAAGTTAAACTGGATCCCTGCATTCCTCTTTGCATCATATTTGAGATGGCAAATTGTGGGGTCCTGACTGTGGGTTCCAGTCTAGCCCTGTAAGTGTAAATGGATGGTATTTTCCTCCCTCAGCCAGAGGAAACTCTGCATGATGAAGGTGTATAAAAACAAATAGTTTGTGGTGTGAACATTTCCTTAATATAAGTTTCTAACTGCAAATGTCCCCTAATTGCCAAGACTAGCCTTGTCTTCTGTGAAAATTAACACAGTGAAATGATGATAATGAATTAATAAACAAAGTATGATTTTGACGTGAAAAACAAATAATCATGTACTCAAGTGATCAGCAAACTCCATGCATATGTAAACAGGCCCAGATTTGATAATATGTTGGGGTTTTTTTAGTTGTGAGGCCATGGGTATCAATACCTCAGTGAAACAGGAGGCTGTTTCAAGACCATTCCACAAACATGAAAAGTTTTGGATATATTTTAAATTGCCAAATCTTGACATCTCATGTGTTCAATTTGTCAGCATTTTCACAGTTATTGAGAAAAGGCTCTTCTGTGCAGCCTGTCCCTCCTGAGGTTTGCTGGATTGAGGGCCTGCTTAGCAGGCAATAATTCAACAAAGAAAAGAATGAAGTACACAAGAAATAAAAAGGAATTGTACAAGTGAAGCATTTTCCTCTTATGAATGTTACTGTTTTAATGACTTTCTAGGGCAGATTCAGTTTTCACTGTAAGTCTGGTATACTTTCCTAGGCAACAATTCCACTGAAGCATTTATTCAGTGAGTTTTCCATAATAGCCTACTGAATGCATGGTCACCATGGAGAAGATCAACACTCTGTAGTGAAAATAAACCTCTGTATGTGCCATGATTTGCTATCAAATAGGTAACAGATACCATACAGAAAATGCTGACATTCTAATTATACCTCTGCATATGGCACTGACATTCACATAATCCAATTTGTCCCCATCATTGACTACTTACCCTATAATACTACAGAATAAAGTGTTTTAACCCATGATATAAGACAACTAAAATTTTTAAGCACTACTTACTGGGAGCAGCTCTGCATAGGTGTACTTTCTACGACCCTGGTATTTTGAGTCTTTGGTGTCATCCAAAGCTAAGCAATGAATCATGTCTCTGCTCACTGACTTTGGCCTAGATCCACAAACAAACAAAATTTTCAATACCTATTTAAGAAAAAACTAGGACTACTTATAAAATGAATAGCTAACAAGGGGCATGAGAGAGGTAGAACGAGGTAGTGAATAGTAGAGGAAAAAGTACATGGAGTTCAAATTTATAATAAATGTAAAAAATATAAAGGAATACTTTTTCATGTGGCCCTGTGGAAATCACTGATGCAGCATGTCTTTGAGGTCAAGTGCTTGAGACAGGTTAAAAGAATAGAAATGTACGTAGATAATAACAATTATACAAGAGAAGGCAAAACACCTGTATTTGGAGAAATAAACCCTTTTGTGTTGCGGTACAAACAAATGAGAAACTAATCAGGCAGGGAGGAATTCTCCATGCATGCAATCTGTACCATAACTGTGCTTCAGTAAGCACATTATCATATTTTAAAAAAGTACTCATGAAAACAGTAGGATCTAAAAGCATTTCATGAATATTTGAGGTATATTGGTGTGCAAATAATGTACAAGGGAATTTGGTACCTACCACTTTCTACTGCTAGAAATGTCATCCCTTCGGGGGCTCTGACTTGGTGGCAGAGTAGGTGATAATCTTGATGATCTCTTCAAAGAGAAATTTGGTGTAGCTGGTTTTAATAAAGTTGTTGGTGAGCTTGTTCTACTTTTCTAAAAGACATAACAGAAAAATAAGTCAATTCTGGTTATTTTTCCACCTTTGTGTTTTCTTAAGGTGTTCTCATTAACTACTCAAAAACATTCAAGGGTTTTCAGGACTATTTTGCCTTGTCAATCACAATATGTAAAACAGCAAATTGCAAAAATCTTCTCTGAATATCTTGCAAGATTTTTCAGCACACCTTTATAACCCCTATAGTTTAAAAATTACATTTTTAACAGGTAGAAATGTTGCATGCACTTTGTACAGAATTAAAGAGGATGTCAGATAAAGAGGATATGAACATGTTTTGTGAATCTTTACTAAGATTACCTTAAGTAGCTCACTGTAAGACAGATACAATTACTGAGACTAGGAGAGAAAGGGGGCATTCCGCTGCACCATCACTGACTTATTTTGAACAAAATCATGCTATGACTTTTTGGAGACACCAGTTGCATTCAGAGTGCCCTCAGAAATTGAGAGCTGCTGCTCTTTCTAAGCTCGTGCAAGCACGGTGAAACTGGAAGATTCAAAAGTAAACATTTCTCACAGGAAAAAAAATAATATAAAAAAGCAGCAAGAAATGGTCCATCAGCTGCTTCTGTGAGGTTCATGGGTGCCAGGTCATAGGTTGCTTCAAGTGCTGAACTCCACAGGGGCTGGAAAACCTGTAGAGTTAGGATCCTGTCTGCCTGACCTACAGCTAGTCCTGGGTCATTAGCACACCTTGTGAAGCCAGAACAGGTCTCTGTAAGAGGCAACTGCTTCTGGCTCCCATTCCTGCTGTGATCAGCAGGAATCTGGCTCCTGAACCTAGCTTCTTCTGAACAGGAAATCTGTCCCACTGTTTTTTCTCCATTATCTCCATGAATTAGCTTTTTAAAAAGTATAATTGTACTCTGAAACTATCCAACTTGAAGTAACAGAGGTGTGTGTGAACAGATCTGTGGCATAGACCATACAGTTCTTGATACTGGAACCACAGTCTTGATTCACATTCTCCAAGTATCTTCTGTCCTGAGCCTTAACAGTGTTGCTGAAAACCTGCAGTTTTCATTGCAGTTACCTCTCAAATTCAGGCTTTCAAGGAATAAAAGAGTCAAAACTGATTAGCAAGCTACAAGCTGTGAAAAGGTTTGTTGTGTGGCTCATGGCCCTCTGTAGAAAGCAAAGATCACGTGTAGCTGTTTGAAGGACTGTGGTGATAGAAAATGAACAGAACTCTGCCCTTTTTACAAACATAATGGGTAGATTCAGGGTACTGCAGTGAAGTTGTAAGAATTACTCTGGATTAAGAAGAGGCTGGTTGAAGGGCCAAATCTAGGCTGCTAGATCCTTAATTTTGCAGTTCTGAGAATTTTGAGCTAAAATATCTATCCAAAAGGCTTATGAAATAGCCAGGATGTAACTGGGAAGATAATTTGACTCAATTTATAGCAACCCGTTGCATAAAATATAGTAAAATTTTGTTGCATATTTACACAGAACTGTCTGCAACCGACCAGCTTGCTAAATCTTGACTTCCTAACAACCAAGTACCATATTCTTGTTCCATTGAATTCAAGGAGTTTTATCATTATTTTTGATGGGACAAGGCTTTGTTTTTCAATGTTGTGATCCTACCTACCTGAGGAAGGGAAGGTGGTATCCTGGGCATGCAAGACTTAGGTGTCAATGGTAGCAATGATACCATTTGTGGGAAAGGATCAATGTCCACCCTTGGTCTCTCTTGGCATGTGTGCCAGAGCTTCAGTTTTGCACTGGCAGTTTCTATTGCTGTTGAATGAATCACACAAAATCTGGGACCCCTAGGGGAAAAAAAAAAGCTAATAAGTAGAACTTTTTCCAAAACATGAAGTATTGGGCTATTTGGCTTCTTTCCCACCCCCCCCGATGGTGTTTACTGTATTAAGATATGGTGCTATATGCACCTAGAATTAAAAATCAGTTAGTGTTAAGGATATGTTTAGACATTGTGCTCTTCCAAATTGAAAACCAAGAGACACATAAATGAACTTAGGTTGCAAATTCTGCACCATTACATAGTTGCCTTTGTATGAGTTTGCAGTAGGATGTGCTTCATCCATCCTACAGCAAAGAACAGAATCATAGAATCATAGAATGTGTTTGATTGGAAGGGACCTTTAAAGGTCATCTAGTCCAACCGCCCTGCAGTAAGCAGGGACATCTTCAACTAGATCGAATTGCTCAGAGCCTCATCAAGTCTGGCCTTGAATGTCTCCAGGGATGGGGCTTCTATCACGTCTCTGGGCAACCTATTCCAGTGTTTCACCACCCTCATTGGAAAGAACTTCATCCTAATGTCTAATCTAAACCTACGCTGCTCTAGTTTAAAACCATTGCCCCTCGTCCTATCACTACATGCACTTGCAAACAGCCCCTCCCCAGCTTTCCTAAAATAAAAACACTTTTCAGTTTAGAAAAAGATTGTAGGTCACAGGACATACACCACAATTCTCATGAGGTTCCACCGCAAAGTTCACAGTTACAGGTATTTGTTTATGCCTGCAATTTGTTGATCCCCCTTGGGGAGGACAGACCTTCAAAAATTTAGCATATGTCTTGGAAACAGGTTAGAATTTCTGTCCTTGCTTAAGCTGTCAATATGTAAAAGGCATTTTGTATGACAGACATTGAACAGTAAAGTCTCAGGGTCAAATTCCACATAGATGTATACACAGAGCATCCTCAGAAACTTGAGAAGGGCAATATGGCAAATAGATTAGGACAGAATTAACCTTCTATGCCAGAAGGGAATTCTCTACCCTGAAGCCTAAGGTTTAGTTGAATGGTATCCAAGGCAGCTATATACAAAGTAGCTCAGATGCTCTGGCAGTAAAATAACAAGGGCTCAGAAAGGCAGATCTACCTGACTTCTCAGGAGATTGCAGTGTAGTTTAGGCTCATCTAAAAATTCAGAGGCAACATCTGCTAGTATTTACAATAACGCTGCTTCCCATAATTGCAATGGAATAAGTGAGATGAAATAAACCTAATACATTTATCAAAGAAAAGGGAAATTTTTAAACAATAAAACTTAGTTCACGTTCACTTTTTCATACCAGTAAAGAAGCAGAGGTTTCAGTACTTCAGGCTGAATCCGTCTTAAATGGCTTATATTCCACTGATCTCCATGCAGTAGATCAAGTCTGAGTAACACTTCTGAACTGAGGAAATAGTCTCCACTGCTCAGCAGATAGAGTTTTTTCATCTTACTGAGTTGCCTTGAGTCAACAAAAATAGTCACATAAGCATGTATCAGATGCTATACAGAACTAAGTACAGTTCATCCTACTGGTTAAACTGCTATCTTGCACCATGTTTTTAATTGCAAGTGGCAGAAGCCAAAACAATTCTTCTGCAAATGAGAGACAGGTTGTGTATAAGATAAAATGTACAGTGCCTTAGAATAGACAATCTGAATCCAGCAGAGCCTTACACTAAAGCAGTTTGTCATACTGAATGCCCTACTTGTGAATTTAAGTTCTTTTATTCTTTTTTTAATTTCTGTTGCCATCTGTTTTCCAAATCTCTTTCTAACAAATCCTTAATATTAAGGCAATTCTGATTTCATGTAAGCTTTACAAACATGACTCTGCAAAAAAAGTTTTATCAGCTTCATCAGAGTCATTCCTGATTACCTTGTCAGAACAATCATGACTACTTTAAGTGTGTCTGTTTTATTCAAACACTACAATTTATTTTGAAGTCTCAAAACCTGCATTGATCTAGCTGGGTTAGAAGTATTAAAATAATGGGAAGACCTATTAAATAATGGGAAGTACCTTTGCTGCCTTGTAGTGTCCTTAAGAGCCTTTAGTCTTTCAATATCCATCCAGAGCCACCAGTACCTCTCCCCAAGTGTTCCTTTGATGAACTTCTTGAATCTTTCAAACTCATGTCTATTGCCAGTGTCATAAATCCTGTGACTAATACACCAGGCAGCCCTACTGTCTGCCCCATCACTTTCAGAACTTGACCTTAAGCTTACTTCTTCAGTATCTCGTTCTCTTACATCTCCCTTGGAGTCCAAGACAGTAAATGGAGAACTTTGGGAAAAGAGTGACTCCGCAGTACCACGGGCAAATTCATTATCTGCTAACTCATGTATAAATGCTTCAGGTTGTTTGTGGAAATCCACATCACTCTCAATGTCAGCAGCTGGCTGGTGGGTCAGTTCTGAAATGGGTTCCTTCATTACAAATTGAGTATAAGCTGGTATGAATTCTTGTGGTGTCTGAAAAGTTGCACTTTCCTGTCCATTTTCTTCATTTGCTTCACTGTCCCATTTCAGGTCTAGGTAAACTCTTAATTGAGTGTGGGAAGGAGGTTCAGCAATGGCCAAAGAAGAACCCTCCTCAGCCTCTCTGGATCTCTCCCTAATAATGTCGGCTTTTGCTGATGCTGTCCTTGAAGAGGAAAGTAAACTCCGTTGATGGTATTTCTTAGACAGGGAACCTGCTTCTGCATTAAATAAGAAAAGATCTTTGAACGTTCTTTTGATTCAGGACTGTTCTCTTGCGTATCAACATTTCCAAGTTAAAAAATGCAACATATTTATATTGTGCTGCTGCAGAACAATCAGATCATGTCACACTGCAGAGCAGGGAATAGCAGAGGTGCTTCTGCTGTTGCTATCTGGCTAGAAACTCAGCTCCATGACTCAGAAATTCATTCCCTGTTGAATTCCAGCAGAGCAGCAGAGTTCAGGAACAACTCCCTCTGGAGCCTATTGTCTTGTTTACTCAGCTGAGCATCCCAGCTCCTCAGCACTTGTTAAACCACCTTGTTGTGCTGCAATGCCTGGTTTCCTCCTGAGCATTTGGTCATAATTTGATCAAAGTCACAGTATGTAGCAGGATTGGTTCAGGCATGAGGAAGTTAGTAAGTGATAATTCTTTGTCTACTTATGTTGATTATTGCAAAAGACTAAAACATCAAACAGGCCTCTGTCAGTTGGGTAAAATCTTGACACACATAGAAGGACAAAACAAATGATTACATCAAGGGCTCTGGAAACATTTAACAATCCTGCAGTCCAGTCTGTCACCCAGAAATGGCTTCTTTACATTTAGAGATGTTTCATAACTAACAAGTTCAGAACAGTGACCAGCCCTGATTTTTTTGTCTACACTTCTCTCCTTAAGTCCTTTTACCCAACTCCTCATTGTCCCCATGCTATTAAGCATGCCTGGCCATCCTGGTCTGGTGATAAACTTAGTGCTTTAACTTGCTCAAATATATTTTGTAATTCTCCCAGACTTTCAGCGATCGAGTACTTCTGGAGCATGTTAACAAAGATGACTTTGACGATACATACTGCTTAGCTAGGTTAATGCTGCTGGCACTGTACAAGTCAGTCCTGTAAAACAGCAGAATAACTACAGATATTGTGAACAGCAGCAGAATCTAAGTGAAAGTAAGAAAAAACAAAGTCATAATTCAATTGTGGCTCTGCAATATCTTCATATCAATCCAGTGTTTAAACGATAGAATAAACTAAAGCTAAAATGTAGGCTTTCATACTCTAGTGTATCACAAAGGCAAAACATTGTCATTGAGGAGACTGCTACAATCTCTGAGTGCATGCATTACAACAGGCTGTGATAGAAAAGCGCTAAATCTCTTAGATCCACTAAATTCACATTTGTAATATTATCAGCCTGTGTAAGTCTCTATGGTGGCCTAGTCAATAAATGGCAATGGCAGTTAGACATGCCTTCCATCTTCCTCCAAAAATAAGCCACGTTTAACCAGTGCTGGCCACTGTCACAGACACTTGGATTAAGAACATAGCATAGAGATTCCCTGCTCTGCACTTACATGATTTCATGTGTAAGTACATATAACACAGTCTGATGTAAAATATCTTTTCTTATTTCTAAACTATTTCAAATGTTTTCAGTTGACAAAGAAAAATTATAGCTTCTCAACACAGTTCTGTGAAAATGAAACATGAAGAATGATTTCAGAGGACCTGAGGGAATTAGGGACAGAGATACGCAGCTCCTGAGCAATCAAAAGCCAAGTGGCTCAGGGTTTTGCTCAAGATACTGATTGATAGCCCTGATCCAACTCAAACAGTGAGCAAGGAATTCAAACTGGATTGTGCAAATACCTTCAGCTACTGAACTCTTTCTAATTGCAGGCTGGCTCTGAGAAACTTAGCTGATGCCCTTTATTGCTTCCAGTGCCTGACCCCTACACCAGGTGAATACTGTGCCTAAAAAAAGGTTTCTGACTGAAAGAATGCTGGATTTCCCATGAAATAACCATAAAGAAGAGTGATAAGTACATGTAAAATGAAGGTCTATGTTATAAAATAAAGTTTTCAGTGAGAAGATGTAAAATATTCATTGAGGCAAAAGGCTTTTGACTGCAGGACAACTGCAACAGAAGAAGAGACAGAGAGGCTTTCAATAGACCTATGCCCAGCCCACTGCAATACAGAGCGATGCTACATTACAATGCTCTGCAAGAACGGTGCACTTGTGACCTCTCTGCCCAAAGCACTGCAAAAATTAGTGGTAGAGTCATGAGCTGCAAACAAGTGCAGCTTGAATAACTTCATTACTAATCCATGAATCAGCAATATATTTCCTGGGTTGATCTTCATGGGGCAAAAGACAGACTTCTGGAGTTACCATGTCTTCCGATTTTCCATTCAGCTATTGGACCCCGAGGTCCCAGCAGTACAAGTCTCAAAGTGGAATGGCTGCTTTTTCCTCTGAGAATAGGAGAGAGAGAGAACTCCTAACATATGAGTTGAGACTTCTCTGTTCATCTCGCTACTGCCTGCAGAGCAGAAGCAAGGCTATGCAATCAGGTATGTATGCGTGTGCAGGTATGTTCTCTCCCAATACCTTTGAAACCTTCTGAAAAATTTCAGTTAAATTTGACAGATTGGAGTGCCAACAACAATTACATTCTATAAGATTCATAAAAATTGGCAGCCAAAAGGCCCTTAAGTACCCAACATAAATACCCTAAGAAGATGGCTGCAACACAAATCATACATTATCAAATACCCAAAGAATCCAGACAAGAAAGTCTTTCAAAACATATCAAATGAAAAAAAAGCCCCTCATCTGAAACTTACAGACGTATATGAAACAGAAATATGTAAGAAAAGAAGCTTCTCTTATCACAAAATTACTTGGCTACTAGCTCAAATTTTAATTTAAAGTTGTGGCTATGGAAAGAAACAAATCCCCATCTGAAGCCTGAGATACCGTACGAATAAGCGGAGTTAGCAGCAATTCCTTGAAATGCCTTTTCTTTCCACCTAGCCAGACTTGTGTTATAAATACTATGGTTTAGCCCCTGTTACTTACCCAGAAGGCTATCTTTTTCGCTTAATGAATTGTCTCTTTCATGCTGCCCAGGTAAACACTGAATATCTTGAATTTGACTAGAAGCTGCAGGATACATAAATGAATCTGTAGTTTTCATGGATTCACTTTGTTTTGCTAATGTAAACCAATCCTTTGTCTGAGAAACCGTAGCCTAGGAAAAGAAATGTCATAGAATAATTCAAATTTCTTTATTTATTGCAGTATTTCTGAGAGCAGAGGGCTTACTGTCTGTAGTCATTTTGTGCAGTCCATTTGTGTAGACTTCTATAATGATAGTCCCCAGTTCTGTTTAAGCTGTATTACAACCCATCAACCTTCTTCTATAGTACAAAGAGCTTTGAAAAGAAGGGATATTCCGAGAATCAGTTGTCCAATTAGGTTATAACCTCAGTTACAATAATTTAACCCAATGCATTCAATCTAGCTTGATGTTACACCCACTAAACATGTTTATTTTACCTGGCCAAGCGATATGTAGAACTTCTTCATAGTCAATGAAGTGTCATCCTCCTCAGGAGAGGGAGAATTTGGGTCTCTCTTCTTTATCCAGGGATAATAGTCACTATCTATAATGAAATTAATGCCAGTCTTGCTCCATTCTACCTGCGATATCAATTTAGCTAGCCTGAAATTAAATGTTGAGACAAGAAAATAGTTAATTTTAGCTTTTAGTCAGAGAAATAGTTGATTTTTCCCTAAAATAAGCAATAAGAACCATGTTCATTCTAAAAATAATTGCTGCAAGGAACTTTACAATCTGCGTTACTATTTTACCCCTCACCTGCTCTCACATATATAAATGCCAGTACTGCAATTCCATAGTCCACCAGCTTTACAGCTGGTGGCCTGCTTTGCATTATCAAGCTTTACCAGTAAAATTGATTTCTGTCAGGATGATCTTGCGTGTACGTATGCAGCCCCAAGCCCTGCCAAGAAGCCCTTGAACATTTTGATTGCTAAAATAGAACTGTTCTCCCAGATTGCAGAAGCCCTGTGTCACTACCAGACACTACATTTCCTGGACCTGATACAAGCAATCTTCCAGCATCAGTATCACAGCAGTGATCACACTAATTGAACTTTCAGATGATAAGAAGGCAGCTGGCGCTACCATGTTCAGCTGGCTGCTGTACGAGGACTTCATAGTACTGAACATCACTTCAGTGCTACCTTGTGTTAGGGTGAATCTTGTGATGTTCAGGAAAGGCAATCTTAGAACCACGTCAGGATAATAAGGATGCTCTGAGCTCAAGAACTGGGACAGAACTTAACTAAGTTAGAAAGCAGTACAAAACCAACCAAGGTGTTTGTGAAGGGAAGAAGCCTATGGCCATGAGCTGAATGCCCAGTTTTGTTTGTCCCCACTATTTGAGGGCAAATAGGATTTCATTCTAGGGTTGGAGTATCTTCATCTTTAAATGCAGGTTTCCTTTTAGCATCTCAGCTTTTCTTGATCCTTATTCAGGAAAGCAACTTAAAACACTGGTATCAGTGGAAACTAGGCACATGCTTAAAGTTAGTTTTATGTAATTCTCTTAGGTAAGTCTGCTTGATCAATTAAATAATTTGCTATAGTAGAAGACCAATTTTTTAGTGTTTCACAAGGCCCAGATACCTGTAAAGCAGGATGCTACTAAAGGTAAAAGGGAGCACTCTTTCATAGTTTACTTATTCTTTGCAGTTTTCCCCCTTTGAATTTAGGCGCAGTCTTCAGGATATTGAAAGTTAAAAATATTTTTTAAATTTTCATATAGAAGTCTATACCCCAGTAACTAGTCTGTCATTACAATCAGCAAATACGAGTTTTGTGAACTTTAAGGCCAGGCTGCTTTTAGGACCCCTAAAACACACTACAGCTTTCAGCATCTAGACACAAGTTAAAGGGAGGTAGAGGAAGATCCTTCCAAAAAGCACACTAAACCTCCTGAACATCTGCTGAAAGGACATCTGGAAAAATACAGCAAGTGTGTAACAGTAAATCATCCAACTATGCCACGGCATACCACAGAGAACTTTGCAAAAGGAAGTCTGACAGTGGGCCCAAAGACACAAAACTAATAATTGAATAAAAAGGACTGGCTGTTTTTTCCAGATAGATTTCATGGATTCGTATCTTCCACTTATATGACCTCCATATTGATTAGAGAAAAATGCATTGCTACCATGTTATCTCTGTGGAACAGAGATTCAGAAATCAATAAACCCCACTCTTACTTTCTTTGTAATGGTATAATACAGTATGTAATTCATGGTCAAGGAAAACTACAGAATGATGAATGAAAGAAGGCACTGATTTTAGTTTTTCCAGGTCACTAAAATGCTAAAATTAAACAAACGGGACTAGAGGTAGGAGAAAACATATTAAGGGTACTGTCAAGTGAATTAAACAGAAGAGAAAAAGGTACAGATTTAAAACTGAGAGACAGCATATAAGATTGCAATACCTGTATTCAAAGTAACAGTCGCTTTCTAGAAATGATGGAAGTCTTTCTTTCTTAACCCACTGAATTGCTTGTTCTCGATCAAGACACTATTAAAAAAGAAATGCCAGAGATTTGCGGTATTCTTGACTTTCTCATTTTCTTTGCCCTGTAACTGATTCTCTCCATCCACCTTCTACAGAAGCATTCTCTCAGGAAGACAAATATACAATTAACGTCACCTTTGTTATCCAGTTTAACCTTAATCGTGCTAGGACAGTTGAGTTAATTTACTTTCCTATTAACAGCTAATAAGGTCTAAATCTGATTTCACCTGTAAGAGTACAACTTTTTAAACAAAACATGGGTGGTTTTTCTTCAGAAATAACGTGAGTATGAATCATGCTTTTATGGTACAATTCCAAATGAAAATTAGATGCTCAAAATTTTTCTGCAATAGGAAGCTGCTAATCTTTCTGACTTTATCACATTTTATAAATAACTGCTATGACATTTTTCCTCAAGAATTTGAAGAATAAGGAACTCTTAAATTAAATTATACTCCCAGAATGAGATAACTGTGGATATTAAAAACAAAATCAAACAAATAAAAAGCCAATCAGTTATCACCTTTCCCGCTTTTATGTTGGATCATTGCATAACTGCATTGCACACAGTAACTTTTACAGTGGAAACCTAAGTGCATTATGAATTGGGCCCATAACAGATTTCTGCTCAGGCGGTCTAAGTCTCTGTGTCTCATCAAAGCGGAAAGCAAGGTGGCTCCAATAAGTGGCTTGGGGGGTGAAAGGGAGGTGTTGAGCAGTGAGCTAGCTAACCAAAAAACTATGCCTAGGGTCTTACACAGAGAGCGAAGTCTCCGACTATAGGCCACAGTGATCCCTATCTGTTTCCTTTAGAAATGACACATTGCACAATTTTTAACTTTTGTTTTTTTTAAGAGCGTACTTTTTCCACTTTTAGGAGATGACCTGTTTTATTTATCTGAGGTGCATTTTCCTTCTAGTGATGGTGAGGCTGATGATTTGGAAGAATGCAGTAATTCCCTTTGTCCATGAAAACAGGTGAAGTTTGGGCAAGGATGGATGCTACTTGCTATATCAAATAATCAGTTCATGTAGATTACATTTCAAATTTTCTTTCCATGAGCTAATATTCCATTAGGGAAAGGGGTTATTTCTGCCACATATATATCTATAGGGGATTAAAAAAATCTGAATTACTCAGAAAGTGGGTGGTTTCATTTAGAGAGAAGAAAATATTTCAAAATATGGAAAGCTTATGTTGGCAGTGGCTCATACAATGTAATTTGTGGAGATGGAGACTAATTATTCCCAACCACACAGTGTATGCCTCCTTTTGGTAACTGACAAGCTTTTTTGGAGTACAGAAGATTGTCTCTTTATTTTGGCATTTAATATTTATGTATTTACTGACTCTCAGCCCAGTTTTTTATCTGAGTGATTCATAACATGTTCATGTCTGTACATGACTGGTACACAAAATTGTGTATACGATCAGAAGGAAAGAACCTCTACTCTTTCCCCTTCCCCAGAGAAAGATGCCACATATAATCTGATGAGGTTTGTTACCTTGGTTATCTTCCTTACCCAGTCAGCCTTAGGCCTTGCTGGGACCCAATCCAGTAAAGCTTTTAGCACGTGTTTAAGTTTAAGCATGTGTTTAACTTCCCTTGATTAAAGTTAAACACATACTTAAGTGCTTTGCTGAACTGGGGTTTCTCTGAAGTAAGGTATGTGGGATGCCAGCCAGTTTATTTCCATAGTTGTGATCAATTCTACTCAAGTCCACAGGCTTTTTCCTTAACATATTTTACACCAAGTTGATTTTGACTATTGATAAGAAGATACTTGCCTCCATATCAATAATTTGCAAGTGTGCATGCACACATACAGGGAACTTTTGCTTATCTGTAAATTTGTTACATTCTGAGAGGGGAGTAAAACACAGAGAAAAATACCACTGGGTGTATTTTTTAGGCAAGATGTGTTTAAATTCAGGCTGTAGCCTGAAAGGCCTACCAGGATTGTCCAATCGTAGCTCTTTTTCATTAGTAATGTGCCAGTGATGGTCACTAAAGGTGACTTTTTGTAGCAGTGTAACATTCAAAGCAACGGTTAATCTCTTCAGTCAGTGTGAAGAAAGCAGTCAAAGCAAAGGAGGCCGCATCACCCGATTCCTGAAAGATCAAATCCTATTTGATTTGAGCTGAACTACTTGATGCAGTTGGTCTGGGATGACTTCTGGTTCAGTCATAGTGTAGTACAATGAAAGAAGCTGACTTCTTTCACCTTGTGTAGTTGCAGCAACAATTTTTAGCATGTTGTTTTGTAGGCCGTTTTGTTCCAGCTCAGCCTTGAGATGCCAAGCTGAACTGGATGAGGCATCTAGATTACCTGTCCAGTAAAGGAGGAGTCAAAAATAAGAAGAAACATTGCCCTTTACCCCCAAAAGGAGAAGAAAGTCTACTGAGGCATACCGCCCCTCAAAAGGCCTTAATGCTTCCCATCTATGGAAAATGGCCCAGAGAAAGAAATGCATCGTTAAATAGTACAGGAGCCCTGTTGCTCCAAACCACATGAAGAATGTCAGTAACAGTGAAATGGCTTTGAATTTGTCAATAAAGGCCATCCAGAGTTGCAATGATGTGAGGTTATCCCAGAGAGCATTATACACACTTGCACAAGCACAAGTTTTCTCAGTTGAATCCTGAGAGCAAATAAGATATCGAGAATAGCTCTTCTGCTTTTGTGCTTCCAAGCAAAGTATTTGCGAAAATAATAATTTAACATGGTAGGGATGTCTGTGAGCCTTGTCCTATAGTAGCATTTGTCTAGTTTAGACGCAGGTAATTGCAATCTCACATTACTATCATTTTGTTAAACAGCATTGCCTTTTGACCTCTCTCAAAACTGTTTTCTTCTCTGAAAATCATGAGGCTTATACTGGGCAAAGCAGCAGTCAGTTATAACTCCCTGCTTTTCTCTCAGCTTTCCAGCTATGACATGATTTAGAGCAGCCACCTCTAAAAAGGTAGCAAGACCTTAGACTGGCCTTGAATGAAATGAACTAAAGTCACATCAGTCACACCAATGCAAAGTAAGCAAGAAAGGAATAAACCAAGTATCCCAGTGAAATGTTTTTTTCTCCTCCAAAGCTATTATTTAAAGGTAAACCCCCACAACTAATTATACCGTCTTGTAGTCTCTTGGGTGTATATGGTGCTTCAATTCCCAATTTCAACCTGCCTAATTTGGTGCTGAAGAAAGCCCTGAAAGTAAACAGGTAAGAATACCAAAATTGATAGTGTCTGAGCGAGTCTGAAACCAGAATTTTTTTCTAAAATCCAAACTATCTTTCCATTAATTTAGCTTTCTTATTGCCAAAGATTATTTTCTCTGGCCATTTCAATTGATGCTAACCATGTAAATCCTTTGGGAATTAATGGAAGAGAGACTTATGTGTTGCCAGACCACAGATGAGCTCATAGCCACACAAGGAAATTAATTAATAAGGAAAGACTGAGATGCATTAGTTTCAGTCAATTTGCACATTCCAGGGATCACTAGTAAAGTAACTGTTGTCATAATATTTTTTCTTTTAATATTAAAAAGTATTCAGACCACACAACTGAATCCTGCCCTACAGAATCTTCAAAATTTTGTGCTACAGGATGTACATGTGTAATTCCATTCACTTGTCTGGTAGACACATGTGCATTGCAGGGCATAATTTGGCCCATCATTATGTTTTCCTAACATAAATTAACATTTTTCCCAAGCTACCAAGCCAAATACAACAATAACTACTGCCAGTATCTCTACAGTAAGATCTAAATATAAACTCAGGGGCTATAAGATGCTTACCATAGTGTTGTAATTTGGATCAATATTGAAGGTTGGAGAAGCACTGCGCATTTTGGAGAGCTGCCCATCATTCTTTACTTTCCTTAGAACATCATAAATGGGGTTTGGAGGTTTCTGATCATGTAGAATTTTTTTCAGCTGGCTTTCCAGGCATTGTGAGGCGTCATTAACTACTTCAAAAACCCCAAAGTCAGAGTTAAACTTAATTGGCTGAGCAAAAGTCTGCAAAAGAAGTTTGGAAAGTTTATAACATTGTAATAAGGGATCTCTTTCATTTAAGAAAGTTATTTTTTATATTATAGAAGCATCCTACAGAATGCAAGCTGGTATTTTGAGGCTTCTTTCTCTTGCCTGCTGTAGTTTATCTTTAGAGCCCGGAATAGTAATTTTTCTGCATTCTTTTTCATTAGTCTCTTCTCTGTATAGCTTTCCAAAGCATTCCTACTTTTTGTCTCATCTGTGCTTAATTGTCAAGAATTTAACTCATTCTAGATCACAGAACATTCTTTTTCACATGCAAATAATAGATCCAGTACACAGATATCTAGAATATATAATTCACAGTGACTTTACTAACTCTTCTGCAGGAGGCCTCTTACCTATAGGATCATATCTCCAGTGTTAGTCTCCCATTCATTACCACAAAAAATCAAGGCTTGAAAAGATTATCAATGAAGCTGACCTGTTAAATGTGAGATGCATTTGAGGAGGATGAATGTGAAGATTTCCATATGCAGGAAAGGCTTTTCCCCATATTGTTACTTGTAGGTCAAACACCTACCAAACCTATGGCCTGTAGTAAGTTTTACTGTACATCACTAGTTCAGTGAGATACCGTATAACACATGAGGTAGACCAAACTTCATCTTCAGCTATGTAGTTTTAACTTTTGTCAGCTCCAAAAAAACCACTACATGTGTACATATTAAAACAGAGCCATCTTTCGTCTTTTGAGCTCTGGTATTAGGTATTTCCCTGCCTTTTCTTCTAAAAGACTATCTTTCAAATTCTCTTACTTGAAATGAAGAGGGTAAATATGGGTACATTTTACAGAAGTAATGGGGGATACCCAAGACATTTATGAATATGAGATTGTATACAATCAGAGCATATAAGCATCTCCACAATAAGCTGGAGGACAAGGCAGCATGTTGTATTTAAGAACTGAAGAAAATCCTGGCCATATCCAGACCCAGTGCCAAAATTCTTTTTGGCTTCATTCCAGACAGGATCCCACCTAGTGTTTGTACAGTTGTCGTTCCCCTGCACTTAATAAGATTATTTTACTTTTTCAAGCACTGTATCTTTCATTTCCTTGAACTGTTTCATGTATCACATATATACACACATAGACATAATTCATATACATACTACATGTGCTGAATACATGCAACATAGAAATATATTACAGACCAATTTTATTCTTCGTCACACCTATATAAGTCCAAAGTAACCATGTCAGTGTCAGCTATTTTGTTGCTTCTATTTGAAACCCCCTTGTTGATCAACGTCTTGTAGAGCAATGCCCAGGATCGAACCATGTGGCTGCAACATGTGGTTAGAACATTCCCTACTTATCCAATAATGTCTCACTGTGGAGGCTCAGCCTGGCAAAGCACGTAGCATGTGAGAGCTTTAAGTGTATGATTAGTGCCTATGACATCAGACTGTCACTGCTCAGAGCCATGCAATGAATTGCATTAGCCTGTTTAGTTACCTAACTTCAGTTGAAAATCATGGCTTGGTTTTTGTTCTCTGACACCTTGTGCCTCTTTTGGCATTAATTTTCTCCAGGGTACTCTGCAAATTTTAGTGCTTTTTCTCCAGATGTACTGAACAGCATTTTAAAAAGGCTTTTATGTGTATTAAGTAGATTTCTCTATACTTCATTTAGACCCCCTCCCAATTCGTTGTGTGTACATTTCATTTACTTTCAAACCTAATTTGGGCTGCTACCAGCTTTTAAGTCACTAACTGTGCAACCTTAATAACCTCCAAATGTATTCTTCCTTATTTATTTTTTCATGTTTTTAAAAAGAAAATGGAAGAAAATACACTAAGAAACAAGGTGCTTAAGTCTCTCAGGATTTGAAATGCTCTTGCTTGTGGAAAAAAGCAAACAAAGTGCAAATTTCATAATATAGAGCTACGTGACTAGACATGACCAGATTATTTTAGTTCTGTGTTATTCAACTTGAAAACTAAGCAAAGACAACATTAGTTTATCACACACATCTACTTTTACTTAATCCTTTGTAACTTACTCTAGATCTAGGTTTTTCAATGCACGTTCTAATTAACTGAACAGAAAACATACAGCAACTTTAATGCAGTGAAACAGATGCTGGTGACAATTTTTAAAATGTAAAGTGTATTGCTATTTTGGGAGTCTGACTACAAGTCATTTATAAGACACATTTACTAATGGAACAAAAGAACATACACTGATGGGATAAGAAGACTTCATACACTACATACTTGACTGAAAAAGGTGGTTCTAGTCCAAACTTTTGGGTTTTGGGTCAAGGTATAGTTACCTATCCCTAGGAACAGTAAGAGGCACACATACTTCTTGTATCAGTCAGAGAGTAGCTAGTAGATCCCCTTTACTTGACACTAGTAAGACTACATCTGGAATGCTGCACCCCGTTTTGGGTCCTCAGTACATGTATATAAGTATTTGTTCATATATTTGAGTAAGTCCAGCAGAAGACGACTGAGATGGTCAGAGGCTGAAGCATTTGCCCTGTAAGGAGAGGCTGAGGGAAGTGGGCTTTTTTAGCCTGAAGAAGAGACAGCTCTGGGAGGACCTAGCAGCAGTCTTACAGAACTTACAAGGAGGTTACTGAGAAGGTAGACTCAGGCTTTTCATAGACGAGAGACCATGGTCATACACTGAAACAATAGAGGTCTCAACTGGATATAAGAAAAAAGGTAATTGTGGGATGACCAGTATTGGAACAGGCTGTCCAGAGAGACTATGAAACCAGTTGTTGGAGGTTTTTAAGACCAAATGGACAAAGTGCCAAGCAACGTGGTCTCAACACTAAAGCACTGACCCTGTTTTGAGCAGGAAGCCAGACTACAGACCTCCCCAAAACCCCTTCCAGCCTAAGTGATCTATGATTCTGTACAAATCCCAAATTCTACCAGATAGAGCATCTCATCAAACTATCACTTTATAATAGTTAAAGCATTTTATAATAGTTAAAACCTTTCTGGAGAAGCGTATTTCACTTGCGTAATTAAGAAAACTAGAATGATAAATCAGAATGTTTTTGTAAGCATAATACAAGAAGAGGTAAGTCCTGACCTTCTTAACTCAGCCCCACCACGAAAATCAAAGTGATAATGTTATGACAAAAATCAAATGAGAACACAAAAAATTAACTTGATTTCTTGTAGGAAACATTTTCATAGTTACAGTACAGGACAGAGAAGATCAGTCAATCTATTTCTCTCTCAGTATGTGAAAAACTTTGGAGCAAAATACGCAATCTAACCATTCCCATACATTACAAGCCACAAAAAAAAACGCTGTTCAATTACCCTGTAGCAAACGTAAAACCTTTCCAACAGAAGCCAAATGCTGTAAAATCCTACAATGTTTCACACGACAATAATAAGAGAGGTTTATGGCACCACCAATATACTAGGTCATGGCAATAATGAGGAATATCTTCAGTGAAGATGCCTCTGTTAAGGAGTGGATGATAGTCTACATTATAAAGGAAGGGGAAAAAATTATCCTTGCCAATCTAATATACTAAGAAATGTCTTTCTTAGCCCACATTTGGCAAGTGCTTTGGCTTTTTACGGACAAGTAAAATATACTAACCAAAGACTAAGTGTATCAACGCATTCTTCGCTACATTCTCTCTCTACTTCGGGCCAATTTTTGATCCTTTGAAGATAGAGAGGGAAAACTCCAGAGCCAAATTATACCTCAAGATGTTAAGAAAAAATAAATCCATTTTGGCAGGAGCCTTGAAGCTTGGGATTCATACATTATCAATTCAGCACAATAAATAGTATCAACAAGGACTTGAGAATACCAACAAATAAGAAGTCTACAGACTTTGCAAACTGTTTCACTCACAGGCAATTCTCCTCTTAAACCCAATATGACCAATGTAACTCAGTGTAGTAATCTCAGCTTCAGAAAAAATCTCCAAGCAAACAACAGAAAGCTATTTTCAGACTGTGGTGCAGCAATACTATTAAATAAACAATTGCATGTACATTTTTGACAGCAAAGAAATTTCTTAGTTCTCAAGTGCACATTGAATATGGTTTCAGCTGAAGAATAAATAGAATACATAATTCTGAAACGTAAAGTTACACACTTAACTGAAGGGAAGGCAAATTTCTCTCAGTCCTCCCAAAACAGAAACCAAAACAGCATCCATCACCATGTTGCCAGGATATCAGACATATAAATCTCACTGTTCTCTGCCTTAACAGTTTTCAGATACTTAACTTCAGATACACTTAACAAATGTGTAAATATGCTCACCACATCCCACCCCAAGTAATGTAGTTTTATCCCAAGAGAAACAGAATGACCACAGCTTGGCCGCCTCTTAGGTTAAGGCCCTGAAAGGGTGGGAATGAATAGAGTCCTCATCCAGGAGCTTTGCCAAAACTTCCTTAAGATGGGTATGTGTGTATCATAAATAAATGTCAGTGAGAGTCCAGACCAGAAGAGGATATGAGCAGCCCTAGGAAGTGCCTGGAAAATTCACACTGCATGTGGTCAATGGCAAATCTCCCATTGACTTGAATGAGTCCAGGATTTCCCTTCTGTTGATGAGTAAGACACAAGTCACAATCACATACCACAATCTAATGAGAGGAGAGGAGAGGAGAGGAGAGGAGAGGAGAGGAGAGGAGAGGAGAGAAGAGAAGAGAAGAGAAGAGAAGAGAAGAGAAGAGAAGAGAAGAGCATTTTGGGTAAACCCACTATCAATAAGAAAAGAAGTCAGGAGGGCTTCTTCTGCTTCCTTGAATGTCAAAGATATCAAGCAACTTTTAGTCCTGGGTAGGACTCAACATTACATGCATGTAGGGCCTTATTGATGTAAAAGCCTTTTTAAGGGGGGTTGTATTGCCACATGCAGCCTCCCTCCACACACCTGGAAAAGACAAGAGAAAACTAATGAGCATTGACTAATGCCTTGAATCGATTAATTGAATTATTCATAGCCATCTTGAAAGTAGAGAAAGGCCTGAACCATGCAGCAGAGTGGATTGCTTTTTGCTTTCTGCCCTTTCTGTCATCTGCTACTCATAGATCAGGCCTGGTTTTACTCTTGACAGCACCAGGTTTTCAGGACCATTCTGTTTTCAGAAAGACCGGTTGGCCCAAACTTTATTACTTGGGCTTTGATTATTTTCAAAATCATCAATGCATCAAATCCTGGATCCCAGTTTACTCAGCAGAGAGCTTTTATAGTGAGAACGACTTTCAAAAGAATTAATCTTCAAACCTGAAGTTGATAAAATTGTGGTCACTTGGTAGCTTTCTACTGCAAGGGAAACCCACAGCAAGGGACTTGCCACCAAGAGTGCCATCTTCTGAAATGCTTCAACTGCGGTGCAGTTAGCTCTTTTGTCTCCAGTGCAACTCCTCGAGGTCGCAAAGAAGAGTGTATCTTCATCAGGACCTGTTCCACTGGTAACTGGAAAATGAGGGGTAATGCCCCAGTATGGACTTGGGGTGGAACAAGTAGCAGGCAGCTTGTAGAGTGCAGGAGAAACAAGTTGACATTACTGTGCTTTCTTACTGAGGCCTCCAATACTGAATTGAAAGGCTATTTCTGACTTCTGAATTTTCATTCCTGGATAAAAATGTTCTTGGATGTTTTAAATACATGGATCAAAGATTCGAATTCTAGGGATGCCTGACAGGCTAGAAATGGAAATGTATCCAGGCCAATGTTTCTCTTACATCTTTCATTTTAGATTAGTTACTAAGGAAGGTATAACTCGTTTGTATGTCATGTAATTTTTTTCTGCTACTGTGAAATCACTGTACTACTGGCAACAAGTGCCCTCACGAGGGTTTTTGTATTATTTTATCTTTCAGAAATATTTTCTGTACAAACTACCCTTCATTACAGTATATAGATCTTTGGACTACCTAGATATCATGCCAGATTGTATTGAATACTATTATAACAACAGGATCATTTAAAGGATATACTGTAAATCAAAGAAAAAAAATTTCTGCTGCTGCTATAGCAAGTCCCCAGAGATACAATTTTCCATACACTAGTGGTGCATTATAAATCAACACAGACGCAGTCTCTTAAAATAAGCATATGCTACCCCTGATTTCTTGTATCAAGTCACACAATATTTTCAGTTTAACTTGTTGCCTAACTACTAGCACACCTGGGTAATACTGTTCCCAGGCAACAGCGTATAAACACAACAAGAATAAAGCAATGGAAATTCCAATGCAGTGTTTTAGTAGAAGCCTTCTGAGAAGGAGAGGGAAATTGGGAATATAAGGTATTCAAACCACAGAACTCAAGGCTTTAATAGAACTTAATCGTGAAGAGGGTAAATCCTCAGGAAAAGATCAAAGAGAAAATAAAACAAATTATGAGAACATTAAAGATAAAAATAGCTAATAGAGCCTCTGTTTTCATGAAGATATGTAAATATATACAAGAGAGACCATGTGTCATCATAGAAACCTACCAAGATTACCAGCACAAAACAGTGTTTACTCAGGACTGTCTGAACTCTGTTCTGTGGGCTTCCAGAGCTGTCAGGAGTGCCTGGACAATTGCTGCAGTTCAGAGCTGCTGAGCTGCGCCAGGACTGCGGGCCGAGGAGCCCTCTGAGGCCAAGGAGAATTTTGGCCTCTAATAGATGTCCTGAAATCTGTGCATGTCCAAGGAGACCCAGAGACTAAGCAGGCTGAACTTCTTACCCGCTCCATCCTCTATGATTTGGGGAAAACTTGAAGCATAGTTTCCAAATAAGCAGCAAAGGCATGGAGGATGGTATTCCTGTGCTAAGAACAATCTGGCACATGGAAGGAGGCCTGAGTTTAAAAGCTATGCAGTCGGGCTTGGATTTAGGCAGATATCCTAAAGCAGGAAGGGTGGGGGGAGAAAGAGGAAAAAACACAGCCCTCACACGACACATTTTCTTCCATCTGTGGCTCCCTAGCTTTGTAAAAATTATTCTTAGGAATCTTGCAGTGTGGTGGAAGCATGTAAAGGCTGAGTTCCTGAGAGAAGTCAATATCACTGCTGTGCACAAACCCCACACTCTGATAGAGTTAATACCTTCAGATTTTATTCTAAGATCAAAAACTGGCATGAGGAGCCTGTTCTACCATCCTTAGTTCTGCAACTCCCGTTAAGTGTACTTTTACATGCATCTCTGGTATGGCTTAGAGAGAACATCTATGTCTAGTTCAGTTTGGTAAGCCTGAATCATAACTGAATTTATTTCAATAGTGGCTGCAGCATAGTCTTAGTTCCAATGAGCATCAAGAACTATTCTGCCCCTTCCTAATGCTGGTGGTAATTCCTACCAAGCAAGTTGCAGAAATGGGTATATGTTCTCATAGTGCAGCTTGTTGGGCTGCAATGCTTTAGGAGGTTGTGGGGCAGGTCTGGGGTAAATAGGCTGGGGGCCCCATGGGAGCCATGAGTGACGCTGTGGAAAGGTCTGTGCAACCCTGGAGGGGAGTATGGATGGACGTGTGGGGATGGAGAGGATGGGGATAGTCAGGGCCAAGACTACTAAGATGAAGTTGGGTGAGGCTGCGGCATTGAGGGAGCAGGATAGTACATGTGATTCACATGAGAGCGTGGAGAGGCAGGGTAGTTGATGGGGAAAAGGAGCAAAATATAGGGCAACTGGTTAAATATAGGGCACTGGATATGGTGGTTTACCTGCAACCAGATCAGCACACAGAATACAGTGTAAGGCTGCATCCTGCTAGCTGTGGATCGGAGGGGAAGAGGAGGGGAACCCCAACTTTGAGGTCTTCACAGCCATGAAGAGAAACAGAGTTGGTTCCTGAGGTAAAGTGGTTATTAATCACTGAGTGCATGGCCCGAAGAATGTAAAAGGACAAACATTTGTTATGTTGGCATGTCATGATACTGGAATAAAGTGGACTCCTTATGCTTTTTTAAAAAGTATTTACATTTCTTTTTCATTTCCTGTTCATATTATTTTGGTGCACCATGATTTAAATATGTAAATTTGCAAGAGAAAATCTGTCTCCAGAAGTCCAGATACTGTGTTATTTTTCCTCACAGGTAATAACATTGAACAGTAAGAGTTGCTACCATTAAAATAGACATATTGTAAAAGCCATTTAATTTCCCAGTGGCAAAATGCAAAATGTTCTAAGCAAAATGTTACTAATCTTAGTAAGGCGTTTCTTGTATTTTGCAAGGAATTTCTGTAAGGTACTTACCGGAAGACTCAAAAATTCATTAAAGTAGTCCACAAGCATATCATCTGTGGCTAAGCATTCTTCCTACAGAGAGACAAAACCACAAAGCAAGGCTTGTACTAATCTGCACTAACATGGTTTGAATGCACTGTTGCCTCAAACAACTTTTCCATCAGATATTACATGCAAATTTTTGCAAAATGTTATTTCCCACTTCTGAAAATATTATCATTGCAACCTTGTTATATTCTAGCCATTGCACATCACTGTACATGCAAAGGTAAATCCTTTGCCAAGAAATTTACACATAAAACCTTCATAAATCCAACAGCTTCAGTGTGCATAAGCTAATGATCTAGAAATTCCCCACATTATACTTTTCTCTTTTGCATCTGGGAAGGAAGGGAGTATAAAAGTTCAGCAGAGCCTGCTTCTGCTCCTACGCTGCTGCTTGGGGATCTTTGGAATAAAAGGAAGTTCACTGATCTGTAATTTGGTTTACCAAGCAAGCAGTATATGCCATACTTGAAATCTGACAGAACTGGGAGGCTTCCTGTTGACCTCATCAGAAGTGAAGACTACATCTGCAGATGGTTTTGTACCCTTTCTGACTCCTTTATTTTAAATCTTGTTAATAAGACTGAAAAACTGTAGAATAGAAATTAATTTTTTTTGCTATTGACAAATCAATAAATATGGATCCAAATCTTACTTCCACTGCACTAAATACCACCACCCCCACCCCCATTTCAATTCAACAGCAGGTAAAAGTAGATTATTCCATTGGTCTTCAGAAATCTGTCTTCAGTATAATGAAGACTTCTGAACAATTTTTAGTAGTTTCAGTTTCTTTAATATTCTATTATTTCTGCCTTGCAACACAAGGAGAATGCATCTAAATCAAATGTATTTGCTGATATCAGCAAAGGTCTTGCGACGCAAATCTTTTTTCTCTTTCATAGCATTCTCGTTCATAGCACTGAAATGAGCTAGGGAGCAACTGTGTTAAAGAGGGGTTATGCACAGTCTACGTGGTGTCACTTGTAGGCAGGCAGTATCTTGATACAAACTCCACAGTGTCTAACCTAATTAGAGACAGCTTGTACTTAGGTAAGGAAGAAATCTTGAGCTAATCTACTTTAATATGAACTTAGGAAGGCCCCTGTGTGCTGCATGACAAGACAGAACCAGACCTGATGGTGTTTGTCCAGCCAGGGCAACAAGGAAGCCTTTTATAGGTATATCAGTGACAAAAAGACAACTAGGGAAAATGTGAGCCCACTCAGGAAGAAAACAGGACACCTGGTCACCCAGGACATGGAGAAGGCGGAGATACTCAACAACTTTTTTGCCTCGGTCTTCACTCATAAAGGCTCTAACCACACCGTCCAAGCTGCAGAAGGTAAAGGCAGGGACTGGGAGAATGAGGAACTGTCCACTGTAGGAGAAGACCAGGTCCAAGATCAGCTGAGGAACAGGAAGGTGCACAGGTCCATGGGACCTGATGAGATTCATCCGTGGGTCCTAAGGGAACCGGCAGATGAAGTTGCCAAGCCACTATCCATCATATTTGAGAAGTAAGTCATGGCAGTCCAGTGAAGTTCCCACTGACTGGAAAAGGGGAAACATAACCTCAATTTTTAAAAAGGGTAAAAAAGAAGACCTGGGGAACTACAGGCCAGTCAGTCTCACCTCTGTGCCTGATAAGATCACGGAGCAGATCCTCCTGGAAAATCTTCTAAACTTTTCCATATGGAAAATAAGGAGGTGATTGGTGGCAGCCAACATGGCTTCACTAAGGGCAAATCATGCCTGATAAATTTAGTGGCCTTCTACAACAGCGTTACAGCCTTGGTGGATAAGGGGAGAGCAACAGATGTTATCTGCCTGGAATTGTGCAAGGCATTTGACACTGTCCCACATGACATCCTGGTCTCTAAATTGGAGAGGCATGGATTTGACCAATGGACCACTTGGTGGATAAGGAACTGGCTGGACAGTCGCACTCAAAGAGTTGTGGTCAACGGGTTGATGTCCAAGTGGTGAGCAGTGACAAATGGCATTCCTTAGGGGTCAGTACTGAGACCGGTACTATTTAACATCTTTGTTGGTGACAGGATGTAGGGACTGAGTGCACCCTCAGCAAGTTTGCCAACAACACCAAGCTGTGTGGAGTGGTCGACACGCTAGAGAGAAGGAATGCCATCCAGAGCGACCTGGACAGGCTTCTGAGTTGGGCCCATGCCAACCTCATGAAATTCAACAAGGCCAAGTGCAAGGTCCTGCATGTGGGTTGGGGCAATCCCAAGCACAAATACAGGCGGGGGAGAGAATGGATCAAGAGCAGCCCCGAGGAGAGGGACTTGGGGGTGTTGGTGGATGAGAAGCTCAACAGGAGCCAGCAATGTGCACTTGCAGCCCAGAAGGCCGATTGTATCCTGGGCTGCATCAAAAGAAGCAGCATCAAAAAGCCAGCAGGTCAAGGGAGGTGTTTCTGCCCCTCTACTCTGCTCTCATGAGACTCCACTTGGAATACTGTGTCCAGCTCTGAAGCCCCAAACATAAGAAGGACATGGACCTGTTGGAGCAGGTCCAGAAGAGAGCCACGAAGATGATCAGAGGCTTAGAGCACCTCCGCTATGAGGATAGGCTGAGAGAGTTGGGGTTGTTCAGCCTGGAGAAGAGAAGGCTCCGGGGAGACCTTATAGCAGACTTCCAGCACTTAAAGGAGGCTTACAAGAAAGCTGGAGAGGGACTTTTTACCATGGCATGTAGTGATAGGACAAGGGGTAATGCCTTCAAACTGGAAGAGGCTAGATTTAGATTAGATCTCAGGAAGAAATTTTTCACAATGAGAGTGGTGAGGCACTGGAACAGGTTGCCCAGGGAAGCTGTGGAGGCCCCATCCCTGGAAGTGTTCAAGGCCAGATTGGATGAGGCTTTGAGCACCCAGGTCTAGTGGGAGGTGTCCTTGCCCATGGCAGGGAGGTTGGAACTAGATGATCTTTAAGGTCCCTTCCAACCTAAAGCATTCTATTATTCTATGATTAGAGTGCCAACATTTATTCCTTAGCACTTGTGATTGCTGCTATGACTGATACATGACAGGCAAGTTACCTCATGCTCATTCCTGGAAAACGTTGACAACACTGAAAGAAAGGCTTTCGGCATTACACAGATCATGCTTTATTTGGATCACAGGCCCATGGTCAAATGCAGTTGCAGTACCATGGGCCTAGAGATGTTAGGGCACTGATTAAATAGCAGAATTTACCAAGGTGTCTAACCCAAAGCATTTTGAAGTCAACAAAAAATCCTCTCGCTAATGTCGCTAAGCAATCAATCAGATCCAGAAATCTAAATTCAGCATGTGTTAACACAACTAACAAAAAAATTCATTAGAAACAAGCTGCAGTCTGCCTTACATTTGGTTTGGGTAATGCACAATTAGATTTGACACTGTTAAGGACAAATCTGAAGACGGCTAGATATGATAATATCCCATGTACATATTTTATTGTTTCAAAGGACTTATTCAAAACAATTTGTTTATTACTGGCTGAAGTATAAGCTCTTTAAGAATATGCAGGTAACATGTGTTTTTAATTTGCCAAGGATATAATTCTCTATAGTCCCATATAACAGCAAGAAATGTAAACACAGTGGTTGATTAATCAATAAAATGTTTATGATCTTATTAATGCAAGCTTTACTACTTAACTGATCTTACTGCATCTATACACAATATACTTTCCTCTGAGTTTTGGAGGTTTTTTTGTGGTCAGTCTTATTTTCATTTGAAAACGTAATTGCACTCTCGTATTTGCACATTATAGGTTATGGAGTTGTATATACAATACTATAGCTTAGCTTTTTGTGTCAGGAAGCATTTTGTTTCATTTCTTCCCATACCATCTTTCCTGCTGCACAGTTCAAACTATGACTAGAAAAAGCTGCCTTACAATTGCAACTGAAGGTCAAGGTGTGCTAAAAATTGGTCCAAAACTGCAGTTTTGCCTTCATGCAATTTGTGTACAAATAGGAGTATCCTGGTCCTGATTTCTGTCACTCTTTTAAATTGCAAAGGAATTTTTAAATCATTTTGGCAATGGTATATAACCATTTCTTAGGTGTTTTGTGGAAACAAACCTAATGACTTTTTATCTATAGTATTTGATAGCTTCCTTTGTTACTGCAATCATGAAAAGGTACAGAAACATAGAAATATTATTAGACACCAAAGGAGAAGCTGAACTTGGGTTAAAGTGCCACCATCTTGAAATGCTTGCATTTCACATTGCAGCACCCACTAAAATGATAAATACCTCTCCACTCTTGAAAAACAGATAATAAATGGTATCTTTAAATGTCAAAAGTTAAAGTTAGTATAAACCCCTGATCCTGCATAGAAGTCTGACAGCTTCATGTCCTTGTGTGAAGTTCACCTGGAGTCAGCCATGTCTAGTCACATGAAATAGCCTGCAGAATCAAGGCTTAATGCAATGTAAATATGCAGTTCAGAGATGTTCTCATGTACATATTTACATATGCTAAATATCTGCTATATATATTGTTTATCTCTACCTGAATTCATATTGATTCTGTTTATGATAATAAACAGTATAAATAAAATAATATCATGAGGCTCTCAAAAGGAATAGCAATACTTTAAAATACACAGTTACAAAAGCATCCAAAATGGGGAAGAGGCAAACGTTACCTAAGCTGCAAGATTTAAGGTTTCATTTCATATAAGGTAACAGACAAACATAGGTACCTTTCAAATGAGAGGACAAACATCAGGGAAATCCTACAATGAGCTGAGAGCAAAGGGCAGAAAAGGTAAAGTAAGGAGAAGATTGTTAAACCTGTCATGTTTAACCTTCCAGTTGATTGTTTCCTTTATTTATCCTATTTCATTTTCCTTTCCATTTCCATCCTTATTCTCCATAGTTCCCTGTTACTTTTTTTTTCTAATTATTTTCAAACTAAATATTTCTTTGTCTGAGAAAATTGTAAGAAATTACAAGTACTCCTTACTTACACAGAGGAAAGAAATGAGAAACCATACAACAGTTTCCAAAATCTTTTTTTTTTGCTTTACAGTTGCACAACAAAATGAATGATCAAGCCTTATAAAGCGTACTTACAAACACTTCTTCTGTTATACACGGAGGCTCTGAAATACAAAAATGAAATATCGTACGTTATCCAAGCAATACAATCAGGCTTGTTCAACTATGATTACTGAACAGAAGCAAAAAGTAGTGAGGCATGACAACCTTCCTGGATATTCTGAAGTAAAATAACTCAGCCTGAGGAAACAAAATAAACTCTAAGAACATGCAGTGATGTTGACCTATGCATAAAAAGGTTGAGTATCACAAGAATGATTTAAATATAATTAAAGTATTATTTAACTAGATTATTTCACATACGTATCAGTTAACTTCTTGTCAGTTTTCCTCTGCAAAACTGATTACTAGAAGCTTGCTGGTTTTAATGAAAATACAGAGTTGTGTGAGACTCTGGGAGCCTTGAACAGCAAATATTATGAATCATATGATAAAATTTCAAAAAGTGTAATTGTGGGTGTTCCCAGATAACCAAATCTCACTCATTCTAGGAGAATATTTCATCTTTTGTGATGCCATTTGAAGGGACTGAAGTTCTCTCTTCGGATTGATAAATTTTGCTGGGTAAGTTTAAATCTAGCAGTTCAAAATCTCCCTGTTTTTTATCACCACCTCTATACCCAAGACAATCACCCTGGGGTTAGATCCCCTGTCTGACACAGTCAGTCTACCACCCTGCGTGGAAAGCCCTACGTACCAGTGGTAAGCCTCTTCGACTGCATCCTGAATCTACACGCATAAGGGCCGGCATCCACACCTACATTCTTACGACCTTATTTGCAAAGGTGAAATCCTTGACTGCAGACCAGAAATAGAAGCTGCAGAGTTCCTGGGCCTGCCTGGGGAGTGCTGGTCTGCACCAGGGCGGGCTGGCTCTGCTGCGTGGCTCACAGCAAGCAGGGTTGCTATGGCACTACAAACAACACATGCGATGAGCTGAGCGGTAAGCAAATACTTCCACTGCTGATGCAAAGCAGACTCAGATATCAGGCACACTGCTGATATGGTGCCAAGAGATGCCTGCGAACTAGCAATTTGAGGATATTTGCAGCAAGAAATGAAATTAAATGCTCTTTTCTCAACTGGCCTAGGCAGTTCTTAGTCCAAAATTATAGTCTACCTTCTCCTACATTAGCAAAACTCTTCAGCCACGTGAGATTTTGCCTAAAAAAAAAATATCTCAAAACATACAACTAATGACCAATGGATTTACATCATGTATCAAATAATTCTGCAAGCGGACTGTGTGGCTTGATCCCAAGTAACAAAGTCAGTCCTATCTATGGTAGAGAACTTCCACTGCAGCTAAGTAAGAAAAGGAGCTTCATATTGCTAAGGCCGAGATGAAACCTGGGCTGTTTCCTAACAGGTAGAAATGGCTCTATTGCAATGTACCAGAAACATAACCTGCAGCCTTGGCAACAGCTTTGCTCCTGCTGCCGGGACCCATACCTAGCAGAAACCCAAAGGCAGCTGCATTTTCCCTCAGTTAGGGAGTTTATAAACAGTGTAGGTGGGAAGGAGAAAGACATTAAGAGACACAGAAGAGAATCTACTGCCAAAATGTTAGTTTCTTCCTCAGCTCAAGGGGGTACCCCAGGGTATAAGAGAAAGTCACATTTCTGGTATGGTCACCTAAAGCTGTGTACAAAGAAGGAATTCAGGCTCCTGTATAATGTTTTCAGTGGAATTCAGGTGTTCCACAACTGGGATCTGAAAACATTCTACCTAGTACGTATCTGATCCTAGAACTGCTTAAATTCTTCAGGTACCTTCAGGTTTTTTAGCATGAAAGTTCCCTCAAAGGTTCTACTGCTGCTTATTTCCAAAAGAGTAGCTTGGTGTAAACCCCACTGGGATCAGTTGTACAAGATACCATGTATGCAAGTGACATGAAGGGCTCCTTTGAGAAGCCTAATCCACTAGCTGTGCTCAGAAAGTGCGCAAAACACACCAAGAGCTTTCCATTCCCAAACTCTATCGTTTGTGCCCCCTTTCACAGAACTGTTTACTACCTCCAGTTATGCTCTTCAGCTGCAAAAAAAGGTTTTATTTTAATTCATACATGACTTTGGTGGAATCCATGATCAAGTAAAAACAGAACAAATGGTGGAATGCTGCTAGCTGGCTGATTAGCTTTTTAGGGTGAACTGTTTTGTGAGGGTTTTTTCACTTGAGGGAAAAACAGTATTTCCAAGGACCTAAGAGATAAGCTGAATAATATCATAGCCAAAATACACATTTCAGCCAAAAGTTGAGATATATGACAAGTATATTCAACAGAAGCAAAGAATAAAATAAAATAAAAAGATTCAAACTTAAGTGAGCTATGGATAATTTAAATAGCAGAATCAGTATTCTGATGAAGTATTAACTACCCTTGTAGTTAATGTGAAAATTCTGTTCAATAAGACATGACAAACAATAAGTTAAAACTGAATGGCATACATTTAAACACATGATTTCTTAGTGTCATGTATCAGGACATGTTCTATTGTGATTATGAAATATGTCAAATAGGTATATCTAATGTATATGTAAGAGAAATATGTATAACAAGATAGTCCATAAAATGTAAAGTGAAACCTTTCCAACAGGTAGAACTGCACTGCATTGTCTCGTAACCAAACTACTTAATATGATTTCAAATGTTTAAATGTTCATTCCACTCCTTTTCCCTCTGCCCCTTTTACTTTCTGATGTGGGTTTAGACATAGTCTTTGGTGTATAATGTTCTCCTAAACTTCCCTAGTTTCTTGTAATTTTTGAAGAAAAAAAACAAAAACAGAAACATGACGAATGCATCTTTTTTTAAAATTAGAAAAGGAAGCCACAAGTCAGCTTAGATAGACTTGAAGTTTGGAAATGAGTCAATTAAAAAAAAAAAAGGTACTTTTTCTCTCGTTCGGCCATCTGGTATATTTTGGTATAAAACTCTTAGGTCTTTGTTCTCTTTGTAGCGTGCTTCAAAGACTGCATTTTGGATTAAGCTCACCAGGAAATACACTGTACTCTCTCACAGATAATCTATTAGCAGTCGTTATCACTTTCTCATTACCTTAGTTAACAACAAACATCTAGGTCAAATATTTTGTATGTATGCATTTCAGTCCTGATTTTGTATTGCCAGTTAAATGTTCACCAGCTGATGAAGCCGAGCTATCAAGATTAAGCTCATTTTCCTCCTTTTCCACATTTTTCTCTTTCCAAGCTCTTCTCATGTTTTCATTTTGATGATTATTTATCTTAGCAGAACTGCAGACCTACAGAATGCCAAAAAACATCTGATCTTGTAGAAAAGATGAATGGTTAGGCAGGATGGAGAATAAGTTCTAAAAAAGGTGATACCAGTAGAACTGTAGACAAGAGAAAGTAAAAAGACTAGAAGTAGGTTTCAGATTATTAGCATTTTGAGAAAATGGTAATCTAGCAGAAGGCCAGCACGGGAAGAAAACAAATTGTTCATCTTCATCCCTGCTGGCTTCTCCCTCCTCTGCTCATTGCTGAAAAGACATTTGAAGAGGTGAACTTTCAGTCAAGGCTTTAATCCGCGGTTGTCCCTTTCCTCCACACCTCTCAGAAATGTAGGCTTTCAAACATTTACCAGAGAGTGTTTCAAAGTATCAGCCAGGCAAATCAGATCAAAACCACTGAGACAACTTTGCACTCAAAGAAACAAGTGTATAAGCTATGCCAGCTTGCTGGGTGAACAAGCCTCCTTGCTCAAGTAAAGACAAGACAAATTGGGTTGCTTTATTAAATCCAAATGTGCACTTGTGTTTTTTTAGGTGCTAACCTGTGTTTGATTCCTGGCTGTGGTCACAGTGAAATCATGAACAGCCCCATAACTAATTACTCATTCAAAAAGTAGCAAATACTATTTTTAAAAAATGCAGATAGTTATCTAGAGGGATCTCCAAGGGCACCTATAAACTAATTCCCATCAATTTTGGATAGAAACTCCCCGGCTTGGGTATAGGTGGGCATTTCATTATGTGATATCCTTAATACCTAGATATCTTTAGAGAAATCCAACTTTACTTAAATGTAACTGCTCTTTCTTCTTTGGATGATTGCCACATACATTTTAGCTTTTGCTGCTTTCAGATGCAATCTCGTAAACTGGAAACAGGTGCTAGGAAACCTATTTAAATATTGACTGCAGAACTGCCAAAATGGGAGTCAGATCCTGAGAGGAAAGCACAAATTGATCATCAGATAGCTGGCCCTTAAGTACCTTAAATTATTCTGTTGGCAAAATGGCAGAAGCTGCCTGTTGTGGTAGTACAGCCTCTATGTGTTGAATTTGATAGTTCTAGTTTACGGTACAGTTTAATGCAATTCTGTGGCTATCAGAAAAAGTCAATGCAGACACCTGAAAAAAAGTTATTGGGAATGAGTGCTCAAAAGAATTCTGATAGGATAAAAAAAACACCCCACCAACATTCCTGAAGATAGTCTAGGTGAAGAGAAAAAAGAAAGTGCTTAAAAATAAAATAGGAAGGGCTAAATAATAAAGTAAGTGATGTGACATAGCTTTGGTCTATCAACATTAGAAACCTTTTACTAGTGGAGAAGACTGTCAAAAGGAATGCAGGTCCAACAAGCTTGACTTCTACAAGTCTCTATTGGGTTAGTCACTGGAAGATATTCCTTGACTTTTCCATGTCACCAATGGCCTGAGGATTCCTATAACAATCTTATTCTACCAAGACAAAGGTAGAGGTGTTTCATCAAATTTAAAGGCTTTAAATAAAGTTTAATTTCCCTTTGCTTAGTACAGGTCTTGGAAAAGGGAATACAGAGGCATTCCTAGAAAGTGAACAAGAATTTGGAAGGACCACTTAGCAATTTGTGATATATATTTGTACTCTTGCTACCTCATACATGCCAGCTACCTACATCATACTTGTAGTCATCTAATCCCTTCACAAATTTGTATTAGTGTCTATTAGAGATAAATAGAACTTTAGGAGAGTATCACACTATCTTTTCTAATTTTGGAAAGGAGCATTAAAATTCAATTGAAAAACTGTTCAGCAAGATTGTGGCAGTTTGAAGTATATTAGAAATAAAGTCATTCTGTGAAGACAATATGAAAACTGGGAAAGAACTACTAGAACCACAGCTATCAATCCACATACAAGATGAAAAAAATTGCATGGTGCTAAGTTTACAGCAAGGCAGAGACAGTTTATTGCTAGCAGCCCTACTACAGTTAACATAGCATAGCTTTCACCTGAAACATAAGATACAGATCTGAAGAAACTATGACAGTTCTATCTCACACAGATTTTACTATTGCGGATGTACCAGATTTTGGCACTATGTACAAAAGATTGCATTGTCACTGTCTGTTCTCCACTTTTCATATAGATAAACTGGAATCATGTTTTGTAATACATTTTGGCTGTGCTAATTTAAGCTTTGCAAGTTTACCATGACTTCTTACTTTTAGTTGTGCAAGCAAATTTCATGACAATTTTTTTTCTGAGGTTACTTATAGCTTGGTGTAAGTCAGGTCAGCTCCTTCATCTAGGCTTAACAGATATTCTAACCAACTAAGGGGCCAAAGCAAGAGGCATATGAAGAAGCTTCAGCAGATAGGAATAACATATGCCAATAATGCCAAACAAGTCCTTTAAAATCATCTCCTGGTAGTATGTGGCATATACCCAACAAGAAACACAAAATGCATGCAAGTCTTTCCAGTCTTGCTGTTACAATGAAACAGATGTCAAAACAGTCCCCAAACCCAGGATTCCCCAGCTAAGAGCTAAGTTATCCATGCAAGATATTAGTGATGCATCAAGCCTGTGGACAGCAGCAGTGCTATTTGATACAGCGCATCCCACTGACCACCAGTTCCCATCTCTTTCTGTTATACTGCCATGGCTGCTTGTGTAGCTGTATAATGAAGCAGATGGGGAAGACTGATCCAGCTAAAAAAAAGTATCAGGAGGAAAGAAAGATTTCATGTACATCAGCTTCCAGAACACAGCTGTGTCAACACAACAGGTGCTAAGAATGGTACAAGAATGCGTAACTAATAGGTGCTCCTAAAGATTTCAATAATGCTTCAGAAAAGCATACAAAATTACAGCCTTCTTATTTTGTAGGTATTCTACTTTCATATCTATTGCTCTCCTGGACTCTAGACGTACCTAGTTAATGAATAAAGAATATATTAAGTTTCCAAATTCTCACCCAGTCTTCATTTAACAGACTAAAGCTGAAAAAAATGCTGCCATTCTTATATTGTTTACAATATCTTATGTGGGAATACTTAGCCCCTTCCCATTTTTGAGTTTTAAAAAGTTAATTTTTTCTTGTTCACTGAAGGCATCATAACATCAATTGTGTATGAATAAAATGCATACAATAAGATAGTTTTCCTGTGATCATCTCAAAGCATGATACTGAGGAGGCACTTAGAGATTATCCATACTTTTCAAAACTATATTGGATTTTATTATCAAATACATTTTCTGCAGTTGGGAAATAAAGTACAGAACATGCAGCTCCTGAAACTATCAATTTCAACTGCCACACTTTCATGAGAGAGTTATGTTTTATAGCCAACACTAGGCTGGCATGGAGACTGCAGTCCATGGCTGAGGGAGGAAATGAGCCAGCAGGCACTCTTTAGGCCAGTCTTACCTGGTTGCTGTAGGACTTGGCTGTGTGCCCAGCACAGCTTTACCCTGTAAAGGAGGCCCTGGAGAAGTAATACCATCTGAATTGCTTCCCAGGATGCCACTCTTCACTTGAAGATTTTGGTATGCAGCTCCTGGGGACAGGAATAATGGCCAGCATTGCTCTAAGCTATTGAAAACATTTTGCATTTGTAACATTAAATTGGTGCGTAAGGGTTAAAGCAAGAAGAAAAACAAGTAACATTTTGTTCTGTAAGAAAAATCTTTGGTGCCCCCTTGTGATAAAATATTTTTATCAGAGTGTATGCATTTGAAATAAAGGACTATTTTCAGTGAGGAAAGCAGTTCAACCCTTAAGATAGTTTCACATTTAAGTTAGTTGAGCAAAGCATTTCTAGAATTAGTTTGTTTTCTTGTTATCCATTCTGTGTTGTATGGCATTCTCCCTGCACTACTCTATGACAATTATTTAAACTAAGGAAAAAGTCCAGAACAGGAACTGAAACAGCACACCAGTGAGCAGTTCTGTTTGTAGCAGAAAACGGGACCCATATCTTGCCCTTCACAAAAAAATCACGCTCCCTCTCACTATGCCCATTTGGGATACAGAATCTTGGAACAAATTCTTGACAGAAATGCTTCCAACAGCAAGGCTGGAGAATAACTGCATCACAATAATAGGTTTGGTATGCCACAGAGTACACAATGGGAAAAGGATAAAGGAAAATTGAACCTGAAATTCCAATATTTCGTGGGTGTGCTTCTTTTGTACAAAATTTTTCCGAAGATAGGAGGATGTTCTCAACACAACCAAAATTCATGTTTAAAAGCCAAAGATGTTGCTATTGCCACAATCTGTGTAGCATGTAATCTATCAAAACGCGGACCAGGAAAATGTGAGGGATTCATACCAGAGGAAAACTTCATATTGTATCCCAGTTGTCTACATATAGGCTAGGTACTGAGCTACTGAGTCCTGGCAGAACAAGGCATTTCTAGATGTGTTCTTCAGGCCCCAAATAATATATTGCAATCAGTTTGGTACTTAAGGAACTTCAGTGTCCGCTCAGTGAATATGAGATAGGAGTCCTCCATTTAGGCAACAGCAGCACTTTAGGATGATAATTAACATTTTTGCTAAAGTGGAAGACCACTGCACAACTGCTGTCTAATTCTGCAATAACCTTGCAGCTCCAAATGATAACTTTTAGCAACTGTTACTGTGTTTATCTAGGGTGCTATTGCTTCCCAGCTAGCTGTCCTTCTTTTGCCAGAAGTTACTATCCTTCTACCACTTCAGCTGATTCTAGTCATGACACAATGTGTAAGTTTAAATAGCTTACAGAAATAGGTTTTTCACTATGATTTGAGACTGAAAAGAAGCAGTTGAAATACAGGCATGGTTTCCATATCCCATTTTCCAAAGACTGAGGGTGCCTACAGAATTAAGACACAACAATTCAGTGACCCTTGCACAACTGTTTCCAGAATGAATTTTAGAACACTGGGGAAAAATTAGAGAGGCTTTTGACACATGAACTCCAGTATCCAAGTCAGAGATCTATTTTTTGTATGAAGCTTCTCATATTCAACACCAATGTTTATGAGTTCATTCAGAACTCCATGCCATCCATATTTTCAGCTGAAGAATTGGTTTTGTTACTACTCATCCATTAACAATTAGGTCTATAAGGCCTGACTAGCATTTAGGCTTCCAACAAGTTTGGGCAGGTTCTAACACTGTACAAAGTTAAGAGAAAGAAAATGTGCTAAATCTTTTTGTAATAAGAATTTCAACTAATCAGACCTCAGTCAAAGTAAAAGCAAGCCTTGTTTTCATTTAAATAAAAATAAATACATAATTCTCAAGAAGCAGTCAGATTTTGTTGGGGCATCTGACAAGTGATAACAGCATCTGCTAGATGTTTTGCATCAAAGAATCCTTTAAGATTCACAACAGAAAAAAATTTGCACTTATAAAAATGTAATATAATCACATCAAATACTAAATCACTATGAGACTGAAGTAGAGAAAGAAAAAAGACCTGAAGCTTAGTAGTACAAAATACAAGGTTATGCACTTAAGATTCAGCAAGAATTTATGGAAGAAATTGGGATCTTTTTAGACTTTACGAGAGGAGAATGTGGGAGTACTAGACCTAGCGACTAAACTGCAAGTGTGTGGAGGACAATGCTAATCTTAGTATGCATTGGTCAAAGTATTTCTGGTAGAGAGAAGAAAGCCCTAATATTATTCAAGGTCTTGAGGAGGTTTTACCTGGAATACTGGTTGCATAGATTCAAAAAATAGATTCGAATGGAAATAGTGAAGAGTCATTAAGTCAATCCAAGAGACAGAGGTTGTATCTATGAGATGAGACTAAGTTCAGAGTTTTTTTGTCAATGAAATAGAGTGAGGGAGTATAAAACACAATCATAACATGGGGGGAAAAAGTCTAAGGGGAAGAACAGATGTATAGAATAGCTATTTTAATAGCAATGCTGGGGAAAAAAGGCAACTGATTAAGTGAATAGTACAGCAATCTGGAATAGGTCTCCAACATAAAGGTCATGAGACAGTATTCTATCCAGTTTTAAGACAGAACTTGCTGAGTTGACATAAGGCTTGGCACGAGACTCCAGGAGTCCACTTCTAATCTGACACTCCTGTATTTCTTCATGTACCTATGAAAACAGAAAGAAAAGGAATTATATCTTATATTAAAATTAACCTAGATGACCTAAATTGCCTAAGGGGTACCAATGAATAACCAATATATGGATTAGGAAAATAATCTAACAGATGTTGATGAGCTCCTTAATTTAACAATTTTATGTCATTTTTAGCTAGTTAGTGATAGAACATACTAACATTCTCGATCCTATAAACAATTCAAAAGATTTATAACATTTTTTTGCCTACGTTCTTCCATACTTGTCACCAAGGAAAGAATGATCAGAGACTTAAGTAATTTCAATTTCCTTCTCACAGACCACTTGAGGTTTATGGTTGTTGCTCCAAAAAAAAGATTTATGAAGTACAATTCTTGCAGCAACATCTGTCAGCAGCAAAAGGTTACTTCTAAGAATTCTTTTTTAGAATTTAAACCCACAGCTCTGGCTCAAACCTTCACCTTCAGAAATCTAAACGCATTCCCTGGGCATTCTTTGTAGGCGGTATCCCTCGCCCCACTACAGATCATGCCTGACTGAAGGGAAATACGGATCGCAAAAATAAGGTTTTCAGCAGCAAATAAACCAAATATTACCTTAAACATTATCCCCATCTTCCAGAGTGAAAGACAATTCACTCCTCCCTTTCCAACAATCTGTTGGCAACTGTAAGAAAAATTCTTGAGCTGGAGAATAATTATGGGCTTGATATTTTAGGAAAATCTTGACCATTGTCATTTCTACCCAAGGACCACTTCTGCATCCTTCTTCTCTGTGCTAGCTAGAAGTGTTAGTACCTGACCTCAGGTCTCCGAGAATTAATTCAGCCCAATAGAAAAAGAAAGATCCTGGACATGAATCCTTAGACTCCCTGACACTCATGGACCTTTTTTTTTTTGTTTTGGGGGGCATTTTTGTTGGGAATTTTTTTGTTTGTTTGTGTACAAAGTAGGAGCCTGTGTTCTCCTTTGTTGTTTCATTCAAGTCCAGGCTCATATAGCTTAGTGTATCTGATGGAGACTAATTGAGGGATATAGTATACAGAAAAAAAGCATACTAACAGGGACTCAAGAGTTACTTCCACTCTCCTATCCCAATGACTTAATTTCTGTCAATAAAGCAATCAAATATCATGAAAAAAATTTTGATTCCTTTCACCCAAACTATTAGAGGTTATCTAATAACTATAACATACTTTATGTTCCATTAGGTATGTCATCCTTTACCCACACGTTTAGTATATCACTATTTTATTTCTCCCTTATGTCAAGGCACAAAGCTATTTAAAAAAAAAGTCACTGTCAGAGAGGAGCATTACCCATAGACGAGAAGTCTGGCTTTCTCACTTCCCCCCACCTCTGGTGTAGCAGTGGACGATAGCAGAGAACTCATTTCACCTGAACACCAGAGCATAGTTACATTCATGGTAGATCTAACTGAACAAGAGGCATTTGATTCAAGAGATTTGTGAGACAGATTTAGAAGGGGAAAAAGAAAGCTTAAAACATGCCAAAACAGGGGCAAAAAAAGTGTTTAAAATTGTGAAATAAGATTCAAGTATTTTTCCCTCTCAAACTACTCTTTGTTGGATGGGCACTGTACATGTCAAAGATACAACCTTAAAAAACAAATAATGCCTATACTAATACCAATTTATCACCCCTATTCTCCCTGAGTTATTCAGATTTTAGCAAAAGCAAACTCTTTGGGTAAGGTCACACATCTTTTACCAGACGTTTTCCCACAAAGGGAAAGGATACTTAACAACTGATTCTTAAACTGAGTTCCCATATGGCTTTCCATCCAAAGGAGCACCTGTTTCAGGAATACTTTCAGAACTATTGCTAAAGTTTTCAAAACAAGGTTTGCACCTTACATATTTCTGGAGTGGACTGCAATACAGCACATCAGAAAGTCAGCTAAATCCTCTCACTGCCTGTCATAATTCTCCCATCAATTTCAAGGATGCATTTAAAGCTGCTTCTTTTTTTTCTTTTTTTTAATATTCAAGACAAAGTACATTGGTATTTAGCAAAGGTAAGATGCATTCATGCCAATAGCAGTCTGACATGCTATAACATGCAGTACTTATTCTGCGTTGCAGTTACTACCATCCCCTATTTTATTTGATAGCTCTGTGGCAAGCAACAAAACTAATCCAAATTAAGTTATCATAAAACTACAAACTATATACATTCAGATTCTTGTGTAATATAAACAACAACTTTCTGCCTAGAAAGTTGTTCTTCATCATGTCAGTTTAACTTTTAATAGAAACTATTAACATTTCTAAAAACGTATAGTTACTTTATAGCTAAGAATAAAAGAACCAATCCAATAGCGCTCTGAACTAAATTTACTTTTCAGTAGACTTCGAACACTTAAAGTTCCAAACAATCAGAGGAATGCAATTTTCCTGCTTGCAGTCTCCTCATCTGTTATGAATTGCCATTCTTCCTAACCCAAAACTATATACACACATACCTCTGTTACCTAGCTTGCCCCAAAATTCTTCCCCTCAATTGTTCCTGCAGAACAGATTCTATATAAACTTCTCTTTCAGTCTTCCAGTTCAAGTGCTACCAGTCTAACCCTAGACAACAATAATGCAAAGGCTTAGCAAATACAAATAAGTACGGAATGAAAGTATTGATAATTTTATTCATGCCATAAACATGATTTTCTGTCAGATACGTTGGGTTGATCTGTTCTTTAATGATATCATGATTGGTTAATAGAGTTAGTAGTAAAACTTCCCTGGCATTTTACTAACCATGTTGTTCCTTCTCCTTCCAAATGCTCCGTGGAGCCACTGTCCCAGAAATCAAGTATGCCAAAAGTACTGACCAAATTACAAATCACAGCAGTTAGAGATAAGAAATAGGAAGTGATGTTTCTAGAACATCCTGAAGTGAATTATCCTGGTCGATTTGTCTTAAACATCCACAGATTGTGTGGAAAGGAAAAATCTTAGAAGTTATTTGTAACTTTTAGACAATAAAAATAAAGGGATATGTGAATAAATATTAATGGAGGCAAATACACAGCTTATTTCTTAGTTGAAAGCTCTTTTTTTTTTTAATCAGGCTACTTTTTAAATAGGTCAGTGATAAGGCTTACCTACAGATACACACAATAAAATTACAACACCACAAATATAACACATAGAACAAAATCAGAGGGAGGGTGGGGAAGAAACACCAGCTGAGTACAGGTGTTCAGCAAGATGCTTGTGACAAATGAATTCCTTGAAAGGACAGGTAGGACAATATCAATTGGAGAAGTAAATTGTTATTATATCTTCATAGAGCGAGTACTGCGTCCACTCCTGGTGCCTGTATTTCAAGCTGTTTACAATTGCTAGAAGGTTTTTGTTTGTTTTTTTTAAGAAAAAAAAAGACACAAAACCCACAAAAATCATTTGATGTCAGAGGCCAATTGAGTTCTTTTTCTGTAAAGGATTAGCATATTTAGTTCAAAAGCAAAATCAGTTAATTCCCTTAATTAAATCTACAGATAGAGAAAGGATGACTTCTAGCAGTAGATAATCCTTTAATTCAAGCAGAAGTATGAAGATGATCCAGTATCTGGGAGCTGAAGTAGAGTCAGACTAAGTATAAAGGTAAGTTCACAAGAAGGGTAATGCAACAGCATATTTAGATATATGAATATATACTATATCACCTGAAGTTTTCAAGTAAAGACAAAAACTTGGTAAAAAACAGTACAATAGAATATCCACACAGCATCATCTTGATTTAGAAATTACTATTCTATTGTCTTGCGTTACAGAGGCTAAGAGAACAACAAAATAATTATTCTGATATAAAATTCAGACAACTAATATATTGCTTTTGAGGTATCATCATTTATATAGGTAGAAGTATTTTTTGAGTATGTACCTAGTGCCCCACTTTAAATTACAGTAAATGTTTTAAAAATATCTTAAAGTGTATAACAAATAAATCCCATTAAAAACATTTTTTAAAAATAATTTTCTTTAATTTGTCATTAAGACAAGAATCACATTTTTAAACATCTATGAGGTGCTGTAAGCTAGATATTGAAGACTACATTTAAGATACTTTATTAAAAAATTAAGATGTTAGTAAGTGCCTAGCTACTACACAACAGGTAAAACAAGACATAAAATGTTTTAAAATGTTCACTTTTTTCAAAAACAAAAATATACTAAATTGGTTAAGATATATACATGAGAAATTATCTTGATAAGTGAGCAAAAACACATTGAATGAGACTTTCAAAATGCATATATTTAGGAAGAATATGAATAAGAGTAGGAATCTAGGAGAAGGGGAAAAGGATTTAAATGTAAGGACTTACATGCCTTACAAATTTAGAGTCTTTTTAAATTTCGCTTGCTTTGGGCACTCCCTGGAGGAGCATCTTTTTTGTTCTTCCATTTTGCAGACAAACTGTTACATTCTTTTGACCCATGGAAAGCATGCAGACATAAAATACAGAACTCAAATGCACATGCCTCTCTGCTACATAGTCCCCGTTTTTTTACCAATTGATATTTAGCAGGGTATTGACATCTTGGACAGGGTTTTAGAGCTTCATCAGTGAACAGAGTTTTAGCAACCTGTAGCAAGAGGAGGGAGAGAAGAGCTACTTAGTTCTTTTAAGTGAGAGTTTTCTAAAAACTGAAAGTGAAGAGTTTCTTAGCTACCTACTTTTATGTACTCTTCCTGTCTACGAGTTGAATGGGGAACAGAACTGCATCTCCTGGGTGTAAGTTCAGTGTATAAAGCTGGTGTTTGCACTACAGAAGTTCTGGCTTGAGCTTGAACAGGCCTCAGAGCAGATCTATTGAGAACATTAAGTCTTGTGGCAGCATCTTCAGCTTTCAAGAAATATTCCTGTTAAAATTTATAATTATAAAGAAAAGAAAAAGAAAAAACACAAAAGGAGTGAGTCAGGGTTGTATTTCATTTGGGATTTGCAGCTTTTTTTTTTTTTTGCTTTTTTGTTTTCCTTCTTCAACAACACATTAGAAAAAGGAAATTATGTACAGTTCATTTATTTCCCATTAGAAGTTTATATTTAGTAAGGTAACAAGAGACAGGAACCATTAAAAACAAAGTCCCATGAGCAAGGTAAAAAGCCAACTGTCTTTTAGCACTCTGCTGGTCCTCATGTTTCTGAAATAGGACACATCTCAACAGCAACCATGGAAATCACAAACAACTTTTGTCACAATTAAAACAGTTACACCAGAGTGTGTGTGTATGCACACGTGGAGGATCTGCAAAAATTATACTGCTATTTACGTGCTTACTTTTCTAGACAACCCTTAAAAACTTCTGTATATCTTTCTGATGTTCACAAGTACACTCTGAAGGTGCTCAGCCACAAGCAGTCCTGAAAATAATCAGGAAGTAGTCTAGAGTGGGTCTTACAGCACTGCAGACTAAAGTGAAATGGAAAATGAGGAACAGCATGGCACAAAGGTATGAACAGGGTTTAAGATCCAAAGCCAGAAAAATCAGCTGAGGAAGAGATCCTACAGGATTCTCAAGGAGGGGGAAGAAAAAAAGAAAGCCTCCCATGATTGAAAGACTAGTACTCAAACTGGACAGTTGAAAAGCAATAAAAGCTAATACATTCTCCTGTTAGAGTCCTTCACATACTCAGGTTGGAACTGTATCTATCATAGAATTGTTTTGGTTGGAAGAGACCTTTAAGATCATCAAGTCCAACCATTAAACATCAGCTACCTTTCTGTAGCTTTACAAGATGTTTCCTCTTTCCTCAGACCTGTCTTTCACACTTGAAAAAATATTACCTTTGAGACAAACCTTACCCCAGCTTCTTCTTTCAGGTGTTTTATGTACAACTTTCTCCTCTTATCTGCATTCTTATCTTGTATAATGATTTCACGCCAGTTTTTGCTTACTTTCCAAATGCTGGAATAAATGAATGAAAAAAAGTTATCCACTTCCACATTTTTGCCAAGTAGTACAGAAGTCATGATAGTAAGACTACCTTTTAAAGATTTTTCCATGATTTCATATACTGTTGGTCATTTTACAGACTACTGCTATATACTACAAGAGTTCACCATATTGTTATGAAACACAGATCTCATGTACTCTTATGCACCACTGTATAGAATAACAGAAGAGCCTAGAGAACAATTGCAATATAAATAACACAGCATAACTTTGAATTACAAAATTAAATAAGTTTCTTCTTTCCACATAAGCCATTTACCAAGTTTGTTTCTGAAGTCACATTTATGTGTCTTAAGTGTTCTGAAAACATCTGTGCCCTTATACTTCCACCTATTCTTCCCTTCCCTTTGTAACTAACACACAGCACTCAATTTCTTTGAAATAAGTGACAGTTTCTACTCACTAAAAATTAACCTAGAACATTACTGATGAAGTAAAATTCTTTGAGCATCTTTGTGATTAGAAATAACTGAGAATATAAAATACACAAGAAAAAAATCTAGAAAATGTGTTTTGAATACTATGCGTTATTGGGGAACTTTGAATGAGAAGGAATTACTTTCTAGGCTTAAAGACATTTTTAATATATTTTAAAATTTACAAATATTGTGATTTAGTTTTAAGTTTACTAATTCCCAAGTTTGGCTTTTTGTTTGTTTTGTGTTTTTAATTTCCCCATACAATATATTTTTAGAACTACACAGAAAGAGCCACTTGGACAATGGCAACAAAACTTTTTAATTTCCCCATGTCCTGGTTTGAAACAAATTCTATTGACAACACCCGCTATTCCAGAAGTTATTTGAGTTTAGTTGCAGAAACACATATTTTCACCTTTTCTGGGGAAAAAAATAAAGCAGTAGTACTTACCTGCACAGACTTTCCACTGTCAAAGCATCTAAAACTATAGCAAGAACATGTGTTAAATTTCTGTATTTTAATTCTGTTAAAATATCTAATTTTTCAAGGCCCATTTTCTTGCCAATAAGTCCAGCAAGAACATGTTCTAATGCAAATATTTCTGTTCCATCAATATTCTGTGATATTTGATTTTCGTCTGATCTTTGTCTTTGCAAGCAAATTTCATGAACTATTTTCAGAGCTGGCGTTCTTGAGAGATCTCTGTGACTTACAACTAGGTCTCCACTAGGCTGTTCTTCTAAAACTAATGCATGGTCTTCACTGACAAAGTTTCTTTCTTCTGTTAACATACATGCCGAAGTAGAAGGACTGCTATGATGATCTTCTGTCTCTGACTGTGAGCCTTGTTCCTGAAGAGTGGATAACTTTCTAACTTGTTCATGTTTTCTTGTCTTTCTTTTACTATCCAGAATTTTGGAACCTTCTTTACATTTTTGGAAGAACTCTTGGAAAGACCCCTCGTGATCAGACAACAAGTCTCCTGATTTGTCCAAATGAAGTGAATTATATCCACTGTCCTCAGGTATTGAAAGATCTGGGTCACTTGCCAGCTTAACAGAGGGAGAGTTTATTTCACATAGTTCAAAGTTAAAGCTCTCTACAAGACTGTTGACAGAAGTCAGGAACTTACCCTCATTGGGCTCAGGTAACACACTGTAAGTAGAAGTCCTAAGCAACCCATCACTAACACTCACAAGGACATTTTCATTGAATTCATTAGTGTTTCTAACTATAACATCCTTACACTGAATTGGAGATAAACATTCTGGTTCTAGGAATAAGGGGTCCTTACATTTGGACTCATCTAGTGTAGAAGTCCTTTGTTGTGAAAAGGAAAGTCTCCGTTTTGGGCAATCAGGATTAGAGTCCTCAGTTTTTGAGGTGCTAGCTGTAAGAGGTTTGTAACTTTTATCTCTTGGAGAATCTAAAGCAGTTTGTGAAAGTTTTTCTTCAGAGCTCAAAACACAAGAGAATACTTTCCTGCTGCTTCCTGAAGAACTAGCTTGTCTTTCACAGCAACCTACAGTTGTGGCAGCTGGAACAGTCTTAGATAAAAGCAGTCTCCTGCGTAGTGAGGAGCCTTTTCTACTCACTTTAGGAGTTTCAAAAAAATCTGCACTTCTATTTGCATCTCTTCTTTCTGATAAGGAGATAGAATTCATTTCATTTTCAATAGATGATGACACAGGAAAGAGGGCATTTGGATGAATGTGCTCAGAATGCTTTTGTAGCAATGATAAACTTGTTACACTCAGTGCTTCTTTATGTTTGACATCAGGATCTTTTACTGATTCATTGCATCTGCTGTCCAGAAATACTGAAGTGCAACATGTGTCTTTAAAATGTGAGTATTTCAAATTGCTGCTGGGAGATGTTAATCTATTTCTTTTAAGAGTATTGAACATTACTGAATGACTGTCTGACATCTTCTGCTTGGCACTTTGACTTTGTAAATGAAGATACCAGCGTTATTTCTGAAACAAATGATAAAAGTAGTCACCAAAACACCCTCAGATTAGTGAGAAAGCCTTGCGTAAGTCTACCAAGCTAGCAGCCATGGCAAAAGTATTTTCATTAGTCTTAGTAGCAACAGTGCTTATGCATGAACACAAAGATAAATTACAATCAAGTAGATTGTTAGAATGAATGATTAAAATGCATAGTACACCATAAGTGAGGCAAATCAAAACATACATCCAGTCAGCTAATTGATCTGCCAATCCTCATCCAAAGAAAAACACTTCAAATAAGTGACACAGCAACTAGAGTCTCATTTGTGCTGAAATTTTGCTGCACAAAACTCCCTCTCATTCCAATAGGACCTAGATTTTTATTAGCACTGTGTTATTGGTTCATCCAACCACTAACAGTTCAGTCCTCAAGAACTAGCAGAAGCTCTGGTAATAGATGAGTTTAGACAAAAGGCATTTTCTCCTAAATAAAAATCAGAGGATTAATCATGAAGTCAGAAGTCTACAGGTCTCACTATTGTTTAGATCTCTACAGTCCCTGGAGAGAATAAAACTTGACCTCTATTTACAAAGCTAACAGCGCATTCTTATCTACCTTAATATTTAAATGTTATTTTGTAAAGAAGCTCTCTGCTTTTGCTTAGCTCTGCGTGTACACCAAGTGTTCTGAAGCTTTACACTTTGAAGAAATGGATGGACTGACTATACATCCTCTCACCACATACATAATAAGTTTAAAAGAAACTTTCTAAGTATAAAAGCTTTTAAGATCTACTATATGTTTTCCTAGAAAAGTTACAAGTGGCTGATGCACCCATTTAAATAAGAGATGTAAGAATACAGACTTACTTTTCTTCCACTCATACAAGGCAGAGTTTCTCTATCCTAACCAGAGTGGCAATAGGTTACTGCTTTCTACACACAAGACACAGTAACCATATAAAAGACGTCATGAATAATGCCAGTATGAGGGCTATTCTCACAGAAACCATAGTAGTTCACATCAACATTGCAAGACTTTTAAAGTTGGAATCATCACCTTTTACTGGGGTATGTTACTGCGTTCTAGAACTGGTATTTTGGAACAGAAGCCTGCAAACAGTCATTGAATATTCAGACAAAAACAGGAATTGTTAAAGGTGGCTTAAACACCAAATATTAAGACATTGCTAATATGCCAACAGTCCTGACTTAGTCAAGCCCTAAGCCACCAAATACAAGCAGCAGGAATGCAATTTGTGGTGGGATGAGAGGGGGGGAACACAGACGGACAACACCACACTATTCTTTGATGATCTTGGGTCATTTAATTAGCATTTTTTGACTCATGCTGAAGGCACTTTATAAGATCATTTCAGTATAGAAAGTATTTTGTTTTGTTTTCTACTGTGAGGAGACAGCAACATACAGAAATTCAAAAGGAACAGGGTATTAAAGAGCAGACTGTGAGGACTTGGCATAAAGGCCTATAGAATCATGCTAATATCAGTATGAAATCAAATATATTTAAAACAAACAAAAAAATCCATCCACATAACTGAGAAAGATTCTTCCAGGAAGGAAAGGTATGTGAAAATAATTCCAAGATGATGACAAACTCTGAAGTCTGGCCTGTTTCCTTTCCCTCTACATTTACCTCTACAAATGCTGTGTCATGAACTAGAAAATAATTCTAAAAAGATAGGAAAAAGGTATGAAGAGTCTCTATGTAGTACATTGCTGCTCTTCAGTTGATTATTCACGCTATGAGTGGAGGACCACATCTGCATAGCTCTTCTTTTTGTAAAAGGAGGAAGAGCTATAAGAGACCTGTAGTAACAATAGGACATTATCTTTGTGTAATCTACAAAAAGAATAGAGGTTTCCTTTTCTTTGATGAATTTTGGTAAAACGCCGTTAGTTAGGAAACATTGCCAGGAGATATTCCTACCAAAAATGCTGATGGACAGATTTAAATTTTGAATGCTATTTAGAGACAAGCTATTCAAAAATCTCAATCCCACCAAAAAAAAAAATCACATGCTTACACTTACCTTTACAAATATTAATATTTGCCTTAAACACAGTCAAACTAACCACACATTTAACAAAAGTGTACAGGCTTGCAGGTTTAGAAACTTAATGTTCAGGCAGCATACTGAGGAAACAACAAAAGGAAAACTCACATTTGCAGTTTCATTATCAGACATTCCATGGGAGAAATTATCTAATCTTATGAACAACTGAGAGTGAAGGAAATTTAAAATATTACAGTATAAAATAATTTAAGCAAACTTGTGTTTCAAGTAACATAAAATCACAGAAAAACAAGTTTTTGCATGTAGGGAGATCAGAATAGCAGAGTTGTTGATAAATCAAAAGCATGCTATAGATATGGCAACGTCCAGCAGGAGGAGCCTGTGGGCTTACTATATTGATTTTGAGAGAACAATTTTGAAAAAATTATAGGGAAGCCACTGCAATACAGACACTGAGTGAACAATGTCCATTATACTTCTTTACAGCAAATCCCAGTATACACCTCAGGTCTGTACACACATTCTTTTTTTTTTTTTTTGAAAACGTATTACTTGTAAAAATTAAGGTTTAATTTAACACATCTCATTTTATAAATACAGTACAGAAGGGAAAGCCTTTCAGAGGTGCTGAACATCTCTCATAATAAAACGAGATGCTACTTATATTCCTAAGAGATACCTAATAAAACCTCTTACGACTTGTCTAGTGTTTTATAAGTACTTCCTTTTCTATCAGGAGAAAAGTTTCATCTACTAAATTTCATACTTAACAACAAACCCTCTTCATTTGGGGATCTTGAATTTCCGGAAGTATTGTTAACCTCATTTTAAACATCATAAAACAGATGTGTAGGGAAGAACAGACTGGTCACACAGCAAGCCAGTTACAGAGGAAGGAATAAAATCCACATCTGCTAAGCATAGATTCCTGTGCTCTATACATTTCTCATATCCATTACTAATTTTGTAATTCTCAAATTGGTCTGCAAGTCAACTGCAAACTTTTCTGGCAGTTTACAGAGCAAAATATTTCATATTCAGAGACCCAAACTAAATTAAGAACAAGATTCAGCTATTTAGACAAGAAATAATTTCCTGACAAGCTTAGTCTTACGAAACGTCCTAAAGAGGTAAAAATGTTGATTACTAGAAGGCAATGTAAATGGTGCCTATAACTTAGGCATGAGTTCTAGGTTGGAGTCACACCTGTTCCTGATACTAGTTTACATTCCCCAGTAACACACACTGAACATTTATACCTCAAACAAGACATTTTCTGTCTTTCTTTGTCACTGTTCACCATTGTTAACAAAACAGATAAAGGCAAAGTTTTGGTGATACAACAATATTTTGTTATTGAAACAGATATATCTGCAGTAAAATTGACTATCTGAAGTCTCTGCTCTTTGAGCACCCAGATCCAAACACAGAGAAGTCATTCATACCTTCAAAGGTATGAATATGGCATAAGACAGGATAACTAAGTCCTATCTGTAAGGTGTGGATCACTTACCCTAATTTATGAAGCAACTCGAGGTCTTCCAAAGCAAAGGTGCTGTACTCAAAAGTATTGTTTACCCCTACTGATAACCTGGAGTGAGAAAGGATGTGGAGAGGAAAGAGAGAGGTGTAAGAGAAACATTTCCCAAGTGAAACAGTTTTCAGTTGGTCTATATATGCATTTGCTGCAATGTCTAATTACCCAGCGGTGAAGGTTATTGACGGCTACCTAGGGACCAGCACCCGAGAGTCTCTCAGTCACCTAGGATGCCGGTCACGAGCAAAGCAACAGCTTCACCTCCTCATCTGGCAAATCGCTGGGCACGGGGAACAGAGCCTAGAGGCCCCCTACCACCGAGTGCAGCTGGGGCGGTCAGCGGGGCTCCCTGAGCCCCCCTCCCCGGCTGGCTGAAGAGAACGGGAATCCTGCCGCCTCAGCAGCTCGCCGCCCGGCTCTGGGGCCCGTTGCCCTTAGTGAGGAGCTGCTTTGCTTCTCTCCACCCACACCGGCTCCTCGCGTGCGACTACCGCTGCTTTCCCTCGCTTGGATTTGAACTACCCGCCCTTACCAACCGCTGCCCCACTGCCTCCCCCGCCCCCTCCGCGCTGCGGGCCCCGGGAGAGCGGTGCCGCCCTGGGGCGAGGGCAGGGCGTCGGCGGGACAGGAGCCTGAGGAGAACGGCTCCACCGAACGAGAGAACCCCGCTCCTCAGGAACACCGGGGGATAGCGGCGAGCCTCACCCCTCTCCTCACACTTTATACTCCAGCCCTGCGGCCCACGCCGCACCCAGCCCACCATTAAAAGTGCCCCTGCGCCGTTCCTCCACCTGCTGCTTCTCAGGTGGCTAGCGAGGAGGGTGAGGCTTTCCCGCCTCTCCGAGAGCCCTGTCAGCTCCCTGCCGCGGGGGCGCCAGCACTGAGGGGCGGCTTCAGAGGCGCTAGTCGATCACGGCTAGCCAAAGGCTTTCACAGATGACGAACCTCATCTACACCACAACCTTTAAGCTTGAGTTATGAGGGTGCTAATTAATTCGGGTTAATTAGTACATTTGTATCCGACCGCCCAGGAACCAAACAATCACAGCGTTTGTCAAGTGCCATCTGCTTTTGGTCGGGTGGGAGATGCCCAGAGATGTTGCCTAGTTTTTGCTGTGTTCTAGTTAATCTGTATATTATTAAAAACAAACAAAAAAACCCCCACACGACACACCAACCCCGAATACCTGGGTGCCCGTTTCTCCTGAGCTCGGTGGGGCTACCCAGGCTCACCGACCCGCTGGCCCCAGGCGGGCGGGGGCGCTGCCGGCGGCGGGAACCGGCAGGCCTCGCTGCAGCCGCCTCGGCGGGGGGGAAGCAGGATTGGACCTCAGGAAGAAATGTTTTACGGGGAGGGTGGTGAGACACTGGCACAGGTTGTCCAGAGAAGCTGTGGATGCCTCATCCCTGGAGGTGTTCAAAGTCAGGTTGGAGGGGCCTTTGAGCAACCTGGTCTGGTGGAAGGTGTCGCTGCTGATGGTAGGGGGCTTGGACTAGATGATCTTTGAAGGTCCCTTCCAGCCCCAAACCCTTCTGTGAGTCTGTGTGACAGAGGAAAGGCCAAATAAATCATCGTTGCGTTCTCCTTCCGCTAGGTGTTACTCCAACTCACTAATATAACATTTACCCCGGTTATCTCTAATTTTTCTGTTTCTTTCCGTGTTTACACTTCCAGTTTTCTCCCCCCACCAGAACAACGTCCGCTCTGAAAGAGAGATGCAAAACCATCGTGTGTGACACTGAAAGCAACACCTACATCCAAGGAAGCAAAGGAGAACCTTTCCAAAAAACGCTGAAGTTAGGTAACGTGGCTCCTGTAGGTGGGGTTTGTCAAGTGTGCAGCCTTCCCCTTCGGCACCCTGCGGCCCGGCACAGCCGGCCGGCGGCCCGAGAGAAAACGGGGTTAGAAGTTACCTATCCAGAGCCGGGGGAAACAGATAAGAACATTGTTTTATGTGACTACAAGGTAACGGTTACAGATAAAAAGAGGGATATCTCCCCCTTCCTTTTTAGAAGGAGAAATCATTAGAAACTTTCAGAAATGTAATACAAGCTTTCTGAAAGTGCTTTCTGTAGTATCATCTATTTCACATGAATCAGAATAAATTATTTTCCAGATAGTTGTATTTATTTATAAAATTATATAAAATATATTATTATTATTATAAAATAAATTACCTTTTATCTGTGACATTGGCAGCTTGTTAGCTGCTGTGTCCTGCAGCTAACAGAGTCTCTGTCACTCAAACCCAGGTGGATTTATGTGACTTGGATCAAAAATATCTAAGAACTGTAACAAGTTGTAGTTGTGGCATTTGATGCAATACACACCAAAAAGCGTGATTTAACAAAAAGCGCCACACACAAACAAACAAACACAAACCCAACCAATCAAAACCTGAGAACACTGCTTCTAAACAAACAAAATGTGGTAAGTCAGTCTGCAACACACTCATGCTGTGCTCGGCTACGGCCGCGCTTTCTTCCCACCTAAAAAGTACCCCTGCGCCTCCCCACCTCGCCCACAAGCCCTTCCTCACGCTGCCCTACCGATGCCCCAAGAGCTGTTTCACTTGACGGGACAGTGGGGGCCTCCCACACTGTCCCAACCCTTTCTGCTGCTCTAAATCCAAGGAGCACCTTTAGGGCTGGTGTTTTATCAGCCCATCAGAATGGGGTTTTACTGTTAAAGCGCTCCTCTCGAAGGAGGCGGGCTTTATCAGAAACGGCTAAAGTAACCGAAGCTTTAAGATCTGGTAAAACATCCTCTTTTTCCAAGGGAACAGTTAAAGGATGCCAATACTCAAGCAATTACATGATTTCTTTCTTAATAGCGGAGACTTTGTTTTCACAGAATTAACTGACTTTTTCACGGCGGTATTATTAGTGAGTCCTTTTAAAATTATCGGTTTGTCAAACCCATTTTAAAACACGAAACGAGCCTGGAGAAATAATACAAGTGGGGTTTTTTCACTTGTTTATTTATGAGATGGTAATTACTTAGTGTGCGTTTACCAGGGTTCAGGCTTTTTCCACCCTCTCTGCTTCAGACTCTTGGTGCACACCCGCACCTACGAGGACCGGGCGGAGGCGAGGAGGCACGATGAAGGCAAAATCGAAATGAATAGCTCTGCCTTTCACCTGTCGTTTTTCTTCCGTGTGCTTTATTCTGGCACTCCGAGAGTTATATTTAGCTTTATTCATGTGCCCGTATGGAAAAGCCGGTGAGCCTTTCTAAAATTACTACTGTATTTTTATTACGTCTAACTTAAATACAAAATTAGGAGAACCGCAACTATTTTTTATTCCTCAAGTTTATTTTAGATCAACTATAGGTCATGTGTGAAGGTGATTTGCTACTATGAGAACAGCATCAGTAGATTACAACTGATAAAACCTCATACATATCAACGCATTCGGGTGCTTAGGAAACAATTTTTATTCAGTATTCAGAAACAGAAAAAGACCTTTCCTTAAACTAGGGAACCTTTTGAATGATGAAGTCATTTAAGTCGGCATATTCACAAAACCCAGTATTTGTTAAACATTTTTCCAGGAATAAAGCAAAGACAGCTAATTCTACAAAATACCTATCGAAGATTCAAAATTCACACCGCCAGTGAGCTTGAGCCGGCGTCGCGTGAAACTAATCTGAGGTAACTAACTAGTCGTCTGCCCTATTTCAGTTCAGTACGTGCGGGAACCGACGACATTTGAACTTCTTTCGTGATACGACTTGCACTTAAAATACGTAGCATCGCAGCTCGTTGTTTTGGTTTGATTTGGGTACGTATGATACCGCTCACCAGATGAAAATAACGAGGTGTGATTTTCATCCACGGATCTCAGGCAAAATGCTTCTGAAAACAGACAGGACCTTGAGGTAGAACAACTCGGCGGTTTGAAACCCCACCGCCGCACGGTCAGACCCGGCACAGGCCATTCTTTTCCCCGAGGGCGTACCGAGGCCGGGTGCAGCCAAATAAAAATACCGACAACGTCGGTCCTTATTTTTATCTAACCACGCAGCTGCCTGCTTTCTTCTCAGGACACTGACGCTGCTATTCATACGGAAGCTGCTATGTTAAAAAATGCCACCAAATTTTCCCCAAGGCGGTTAACACCGATCGCGAAGTGTTTATCACTCCCTCCGCGGGGAGGAGACCGGAGCCGACGGGGCAACGCAAGGCCCGGCCCGGCCCGCCCGGCACAGCGGCACACTGCAACGTACGCGGCACCGGGCGCCGCGGGGCGGGCCTGGGCGGCGCAGGCCCCGCCTCCGCCGGCGTTCCGTGTGTCGTCATCAGCTGGCGCCGAGGAGACGGCGAGGCTGGCGGTGTTGCTTGTGCAGGTTGAGCGTGGGTTGGGGCTCCCCCGGGGTTTTCGGGCTCCTTCCTCCGGAGCCGGTGGTCCCCTTCGCGGCGGTCCCCTTCGCGGCGGCGGTGGTGAGCAGGGAAAGGTCCGGCCCAGCCCAGTCCACCCTAGTCTCGCGGGCTTCCCTCCTGCGTAAAGGCCTCGCGGGGCGGTCGGGGAGGCCCTGGGACGGGCTGGGGTGTCTGGGGCTGAGGGGGCCGGTGGGCTGTGAGGAAGGCGGGCCGTCCTCCTTCGTGGGCTCTGAGAGGGACGTGGAGGAGCGGGTTTGCTTCTCTTATAGGTGCGCGCGGCCGGTGCTCCACGTCTTCGTGGCAGGTTGCACCCCAATGCGCGTAGGTGCGTGTGTGTGCCTGTTGGCTGTGCCAGCTTGGCGGCACTTAGAGCTGCAGGGTACGTGAAGGCCAGCTAAATCATAGCACCTCCCTGCAAAATACATAGCTGTAGGTCACTGCTCTGTTTAGCAGCAGTATTTTGCAGTATGAGCAGAACCAACTCAGTTATTTAGCTGTAACTGTGATCCTCCTTAATTCAGCTCTGTTTTAGAGATGCTGCTGTTTTCAAGTGCTAATGGATGACTGCTTATATCTTACTATAATGCACTGACACAAAAAGACTATAATGTACATGGATTAAGGTGCCACTGTGGTTATGATAGAGTAAAACCTTACTTGAAACCTACAGAGTTTAATGAATTATCACCAGTTCTCTCAAATGGAGTGGCATAATGGGTGTTCTAACAACGTGGTTTGTCAAGTGCTGATCAGACTCTCTTAAACAAAGGATGAACTGTTTCTGTCAAGCCTATCCTTCTGTTTTCAAGACCCTAGTTTTCCTAGTTGAATTTGTACTGAAACAAACTCTGAAGATCAGGGAAATAATCCTTACTGTAATGTTAAGCAAAAGCATCCAAGAGTCATGCCAATAAAGAAGTATCATGAAGGCTATTCACTGGCATAAGGATAGGGAATTCTTCTATGTCAGGCAGAACAGCGACACAGAAAAGAGCAACCTCAAAAAAACTACAAGGAGATACATTTTAGTATAGACTTGGACTGGGTGGGAAAAAAAGCGTTTGCCATCTCTAGTGGTTACAGAAACAACCTTAAAATTTATGGTTGCAACCATATTACATGTTAGGGTATGATTACTTAAAGCTTGGTAGAATGTTTGTGGAGTATATGTAACCACTTAGTCTGATACTGTGAAGGAATACTTGTCTCCAAAGAAGTCTGAGCAATCAAAGCCATTATAGGGCATTAAGAGGTGTTTGAAGGGTACTACTGAGTTATTGAACTCTTGATCAGTTTGGTAATCATACAACATTAGGATTTTGAGGGTGGACTTTCTTCTCTCTGGCCCCTTGTTTTTTGTTGTTTGTTTTGTTTTGTTTGCTTGTTTTTTTAAATTCCTATTACTCTTCTACCTACAGTCTGTTCCCAGGATTTCTAATCCCTTAGTTCAATGAAAAGGTAGATTAGGTTAGATAGTGTTGTATCAGAGGGGGGGAAAAATATAACAAGGCTTATCTTGCTTGTGATAGCACTGTTGTTACACAAGTGATACATAAGAAATTATTTCTGTTTCAAAATTCTTACCATTGGCAGGAGGGAGGAAAGAAAATATTCTTTGGGCTTTAATGTTTAAAATCCTGTTTAATAGAAAATGTTGTGTCGTCTCCATCTTTCGAGGTTTTCTATACCAGATTCATAAAGCTGTGAGAAACCTGATGTTACTGTTTTTGAGAAGTTGAACTAAATGACTTTCTGAAGTCTCTTCCGACCTGAATTAGCCAATGTCCTGGGTATCAAATACAGATGGAATTTGTTTATATTTACTTTTAAGGAAGTTTTTAATCTTCTTTTAGCTTTAGATTGAGATACTCAGAAAACTGTAGAATAGTTTGGGTTGGGAGGGACCTTCAAAGGTCATCTAGTCCAACCCCCCTGCAATGAGCAGGGACATCTTCAACTACATCAGGCTGCTCAGAGCCCCGTCCAACCTGACCTCAAATGTTTCCAGGGATGGGGCATCTGCCACCTCTCTGGGCAACCTATGCCAGTGTTTCACCACCTTTACTGTAAAAAATTTCTTCCTTATGTCTAGTCTAAATCTTTGCTCTTTTAGTTTAAAGCCATTACCCTTTGTCCTATTGTAACAAGCCCTGCTAAAAAGTTTGTCCCTGTCTTTCCTATAGGCCCCCAATATTGAAATGATTGTGTATGCCTTGAAAAAACAATTGAAAAAAAAAAAACAAACCCTAGTGTGCATGTTGTGTGGTTTGGTTTTTTTTGTTTAGAACATGGATTCACAGAAGGATGTTCAACCCCCAAAGCAGCAGCCAATGATTTACATTTGTGGAGGTAAAGAAAAGACATTGTTGCATTTTTAAATTTGTTTTATTTTTGTGTTTTAATAATGAAGAATGCATAATCATTATACTGAAGAGTACATAAATACAAGTAGTTGCGGTGTGGATCCTGTTGTTCTTTAAAGCTTTATACACTGATGGTACCACATATATGGGGTATATATGGATAGCGATGTGGAAGTAACTCACTAGAGCTTGTGTTGCTCTGTGGACGTCCTCCATCTCCAGAGGATGCTTTCTCTAAGTGTCTGCTTGTGGTGCAGATAATGGACCTTCTATTTAGTGCATCTCAGAGAGGTTTTTTTGAAAATGTACGATCACTCAGCTTTTATTGAAGTGCAGTAGCCAAATTCTCTCTTACCTGTATATAAGTTAGCAACTTAAAAAAGGTGAATTTGAGTTGTCACTTCAGGAATCTGAAATATTTTGTCTTTCAAGAAAATAAACTTGGGGCTTTGGTGTGCTGAGCTGAAGTTTTTATTAGTAGACAGTCTAGTTCTATCAAGAGTGGAATGTATTCTGTGCAGTAATAATTTAGTGATTTCTAGCAAGATCCTCTTTGAACTTAATATAAATTAAATTTGCTAAATTTTTTTGCACAGTATCTTTATATCATTCAGCTCTTGATACAAATTCACTGCAAATATTTTTTATTGTGTTTTGTTTGCCACAAATAGGTATTTGACTATTACGACTTTTGAAAGTTATCTATGCATTAACAATGCTGTCTTTTGTTTACCCATTCCCTTTCTCTTCCTCCATCACATCAGAATGTCATACAGAAAATGAAATAAAGGCAAGAGATCCTATCAGATGCAGAGAATGTGGCTACAGAATAATGTACAAGAAAAGGACAAAAAGATGTATCCTTTTACACGGACACTTGAACACATTTGGGAAGCTGTGGGTGGAGACAAGGTCTATAAGGGAAACCAAATGGAAGATTTGAGTAATTATGTAAAATCCTTCAAGATCAAAAATCAATACAGTAGAGCAAAGTACTGTAGGGAAATCTCTGCAGTGTCACTGGGGATCTTGTTTTCTTTCTTGGTACTTTCTCTCTTTTTTTCCATTTTCTATGCAAAATATAATAAGCTGTGATAGTCTGCTGGGTGACGTACTGTGAACAGTTTATATTAGTCAGCCTTTTAACAAAAGGAAATTGTGGGGTTAATTAAAGATGAGTTTTGAAATGCTTTTATGTAGTTAGTTGTGACTTTAGATTTAGGCAGTATCTTCTGGGTTCCCCTCGCCCCCCTTTCTTCTCCCTGATTGTTTTTCAACGATTTCAACACTTTTTTTTTTTTTCCTTTAACTGCACTATTCCAGTGGTGGTTTTTGATGCCCGATGATTTTTGCTGAAGATACAGTGACTTTATGCTGCAGTTTAATCTTTCTGATCACTTTGCTCTGTAAATCCATTGGTGTACAAATGCACACTCTTATTTGTGTTTTAAGATATTGAAATATTAAAGTTTACTGTGATACTGAATTTTGTCTATACTGTCTTCCAGCAATAGATTTCTAAAGCTGTTGTTTGTCAGAGTATGTAGCAGTTTAAGTTCAGTAGTATTGTATTCTTTTTAAGTTAACCTTGTCTTCATTACTCTCATCTAAACTTTATTTGCATTTTAACTTTGTTAACTGTTCTTTGGACTCCTATGAACTGCGTAACTGTGGTTTGAATAAATTCTACAGAAAATAAATAGAAGGCTAGGTCTGAAACACAGACCTGGATTTCAAAAGCGTGAATCTCGAAGGACTTGAGAGCACCCAATTCAGGCACCCAGCTGTGGAGGAAGTGTCAAAAAAAAAAAAAAGTCTCACAGAAAAGAAGAGGGGAGGGAGGCAAGGTAAACATCATGAAGCAGTGTGTAAACAGAAATTCCCAAAGTGCTTCTTGACTTGGTTTTACTCAAGGAAAGACTTAGGTCTGTGCTCTAAAGATTTGGGTAGCGTCCCAGAACTAAAATAGCATCTTGTTTTGCTTTTCAGATGACTTCTCAGGGGTCTGTACTAAAAAGATCAAAATGGTTGTTTTGTTTTGATGAGCCAAAACTTTTTGTATCTGTCTATTTGGAATTTGTGTTAAGTAATACTAAGATATCCTTATCACTAATCTGTAATACTAAAAGATCCTTATCACTAAGGTGTACTACAAAATACTGCTGGATTGTGCCTGATGCTAATTTAGCCTCCTTAAGTGCTTTCAAATATCAATTTTGATGGTACTAATGATGCTGTTAATATTGAGATAATGTGTTTAAGTCTTATCAGTATAGTGGGTATCTTTGTTACAGACTGCGTGACCATGTACTGGCTCATAAATGAACAAGTGGGTCATTTTAGGGGATTCAAAAAGCATTCTTGAGACTTTGTTTTGGAGCGGTTTGATTAAGATTTTCTTAGGTCTCTGATCTTAGCTGTTATGACATTTCTTACCTGGGCTTTTCCTTGGAAGCCAGATACACTCGAGTATAAACGATAACACTTTCACTACGCCATTGCTATCAGTTTGTTGACCAGACTGGCGTACATAGGGTGCACTGTACACCTGCACAACAGCAGCAAGGGATTAGCCCTTGACTGCTCGGGGAGGCGAGCTCGAGGGTTGCCCACTGACGAGAGGGTAGCGCCAGAGCTACAGAAGGTCTGGTGGCGGTAAGGCAGGGGCTTGGCTGGCCTGGGGACAGGCTGGGCGCCTCTTTCTGCCAGGCTGGCGTAGAGAAGAGCGTCTGCTGCCGTCCCCTCAGGAAGGGGAGCAGACCTGCCTCAGAGAACGGCGCTGGGGGCTGTAGGGCCGACGGGCAACAGCCGTGTAGGCACCTGGGGAGACTGGCTGTTCTAAGCGAAATAAAATACTACATTGGAAACAAAGCCATGATGTTTTATTAAAGCCACACCCTCAACTGCTGTATTGCTGTCCCCCGCCAGCCCGAGGCGGAGGGCGGGCAACGCCACTGCGGCCCCTCCCGCCGCTCTCCCCGGCCCTGTCCGCTACTCCCCGTTCCCGCCCGCGGCCCCTCCGCCACGGCGCGGGTGCACATGCGCGGCGGCGAGCGAAGGGCGGGCGTACCCCAGCTGAGGCGCGGGCCAGGTCGCGTCCGTCTCCCGGAGACAGCGTGACACCGGGCAGGTGGGTGTTGAAGTCCGCGACGGGACGCCAGTGTTGCCGCTGGAGCTCGGCGGGGCTCTGTGGGAGCCTGGCAAGGGCGGGGGGGGTGTGGTGTGTCACTGGGGAGGGCAGCCCTGTGGCCGCTTCCCTGCCGCTCGCCTGGGCCGCCATGTTGTACATAGCAACAGTTGCTATAGACATAGGCTAGCCGCGCTGCCGCGGCTCCGCGTGTGGTGTGAGGGGAGCCCTAGGTGTGGGATTTTAAGGTAAATTCCGGACTCCGGGGAGTGAACGTTGTATATTGTCAGCGGCCGCAAAGCAGGGCACGGCGCTGCGAGTTCGGGGAGCTGCCCGCAGCCGGCCGGAGGAGAGGAGCGCGTTCGGCTGTGGCGGTGCTGCGGCCCCGCGCAGCCGGGGTCTCCCTGTCACCGCATTGCCCGAGAGCTGCTCTGGGCACTCGAGGAAACGAGCATTTTTATTCCCTGTGCCTAACGGTTATGGAAATACTGAAAGGGGAGAAAATGTTGCAGTTTTGTGATCAGTGCCTCTCTTGCTTTTTACTCATGTCCAGTAATTTCCTGTATTTGTCTGTCTCTCCATGCATGTTGTTTCTTTTCCTGTACTGAAACTGTAAATTTTTGGGGCAGAATTCTGTCTTTACGCAATACTTAATTATGACCAGTTATTATTTAAGTGATACTGTATTGTAAACATTTTTGTGCAACTAACAAATTAGTATGTGTAATTATGCTAGACATTAGAACACAATTATTTTAATTTGGTTTATATCCATACATAGTCGTTATCACATACTAGCTAGCTGCCCTTATTGTACTTGTTAAAAATAACTGATCAGTTTAAGCACTATATAACATGGGGAGAAAAAAAGAAGAATTTCTGCTCCACAGAGCTTGGAATCAAAATAGAAACAGATGAAGATAAGCAGATCAAAGGTACAGGGAGACAGAAAGTGTCCAATTTGAACACCTTGTTTTATCAGTTACAGACTTACTGGAAAAGATTCGGATTAGTACATTAATATAATCAGAGGCCCAGAAAATGCAGTTAGTGAGGAAAGACAAACCATTGGATTTATTTTGGCCACAGAGAAGGCAAAGGTTTTCATTCCGTTAGCTACACTGAGTTGGTTAACATCTTCCCTCTGAAAAAAGTAGAGGGATCCTTCACCATCTTCTCCTTCATGCCCACCACACTTGCTTAAAATATGTAATACCATATTGTGTTTGAAGAAAAATAGAGAACGTGGTAGGCAAAAATTGGCAATTTTCTTTTAAGCAGTCTTTCTGACTTGTTCTGCCTTGCAGAAGCAGTAGAGTTGTACATATTCTTTGTACAAAACATATCGATAATCATACTTCTGTCAGTAAACTTCTATCAAGAACAGTTTGTGTGATCAGGTCTTCAAATTTGAAATTTTTCTTTTGTGGCAATAGGTCTGCTTGCATAACAGAGTAGTACTTTGGAGCATGAGCAGGATTATTCCTTAAATTAGCATTGCTTCAAAATATAACTGTCTACAGAATCACTGAATTTTTTCCTTTTCATATGCAGTTATGGGTGATGAGTCAGTACCATTTTTGCTGGACCAAGGAACCACTAAAACATATAAAATACCTATTGGTCATCTGGACTACAAGTTCATTGAAAAATGCACAGATGTTAAACACTTGGAAAAGATTCTCAGGGTATTAAGGTAAACATTACATTTTCTTAACTTCATTGCTAATTATATTCCTGTTCTGTAAAATTCAAAGGAACCCATACCTAAATACGCTATTTGTCTTGAACCTCTTTGTGACATTCTAATTAAAAATTAAAATACAAAGTTAAAGTAATCATGTTAAAAATGTCCAAATGATAATGCTAGAAATTGAAGTCCTGTTTTAACCATCCAAAAGGTCTGAGTAACTCAATGCCAGTTTTTTCTCAAATGCTGCCGCTAGATTTTGGTTCTGTCATGAAGCCATTTTGCCTGACTATGCTAATTTCAGATGCCGTACCTGTTTAACTTTTGCTGAAAATGACATGAGCATTTTTTTATGAGCACTGTGATGATAATTTTGAACTGCATATGTGTGTCCATTGGAAAGTGGTTGAAGGTTAACTCACTGGAATTTTCTGATCAAAATATTATTAGGTGATAGTAAAATTCAGTTGTAACAGGAAAACAGTCCTCTGCAGTGACTGTTGTGACTACACAGAGACTACACATGTGAGAAATACGGAGGACGCAGTGCAGTTTAGTTCTTTCTTGTAACTTATATCTTTGCATTTTGAAGGTCTGGTGAAGAGGGATGTTATCCTGAACTTACATTGTTTTGTGAAAAGCGTGTTGAGCATTTAGATCCAAGGAGCAGAGCTCTGAGAAAAGATAAGCCTGCAGCCACAGCTTCTGATTTCACGGCTGAAGAATGGGAAACAATTAATGGTGAACTGATGGTACAGTATAACTCTAATTTATAATGGTCAGTAATATAATCACTTTGATGTATCAATCTTCCTCTTGTGCCTAAGTAGAATGTAATTTTTTGATTAAATAAGGAAATGATCAAAGGATTATGTTGGGGTTTTTTTAATTATTTTGTTGAATTAATGTCACTGAATCTTTAATGCCCATTTTAACTCTACAGATTTTTTTTTTGTAGATAACATTTTACTCAAAAAAGCACAGTTGCTTTTTGTCTTAATTGCTTTTCCCCATGAAGAGCAGTGCATTATAGGGATAGCTGTTAGGGTCACTGTAGACTATGAAGTATATCTGCTCGACTGCTGTAAAATGCAGATATATTATTTATTTATTTTCAGAGCTGGGTGACAGAAATGAATGAAGATGATAAGAAACCACAGTTCCTGAGAACAGACACACTGCATGAAAGACAAGATAACTTGCCTCCTATTCGTTGTTCCAGCAGCTGTCTTCCTGCTAATCAGGTACCTCCAGTTTTCTAATGTATGTTAATTATATGTCTTTCTAAAATCAGGAATTTTTATAGGTACAAACTTCTAGTCATTGAGCCTTTCTTACTACATTTATTTTTTTAATCAGAAAATAAAAACCTTTAAGTTCCCTTGCAAGAGACAATGCTTAAACAAAAGTGCCTTCTTAGTACTAGCATGTGTCTTGTAATAATGTTTTAATTCTAATCAAGAGTTTGCTTCTGGAGCAAATCTCCTTAGACACCCTTTTATGTTCTTTGATTCACATTTCAAAGTGGTGTTTAAGCACATGAACTAGGTTCCTTTTGGATGGAATTATGCCAGGAGATTTTTCTTCGTCTGCCAGTAGGCTTTTGTTCCATGAGACCAGACAGGAACTAGTCCAAAATAAATACGCTCAAACACATACATTGTGGATTTTGGACCCTCTGCACCAACTGTTTCACTCTATAGCCACTTTTATATTGGCTTGCAGTGGTGTGTATGTAGCCTTTGATTCCCCTTATTTTATACCTTGAGTTGGTATTCAAGCTTTAGCCATAAAGCGTGCTTCCTAATTTAACCATAAAGCATACTTAACAAATCTTCAGAACTACAGAAAAAACATTTAAATTTTTTCCTAGATCTTAGTTTCCTCGTGTTTTTTTCCATTAATTTATCTGCCTGAAATCTATTTTGTCTGTGACCAGCTTTTCTTACTAATACTAAATGCAGTGCTATTGGAGGGATTGGCAGAAAAGTAGGTGTGGGATGGAATTTTTTTGAATTGTCAGATATTGTCATGGATGGCTTCAGTCTGATTCCCACTATTTTCTTTGGAATTCTGGGACACTGTTATAACAAACTCACTTCCAAGAAGAAAAATCCTTCAGTTTGGAAGTGCGAAATGTTATGAAAGGATCCTTACAGGTCTTGTGATATTTCTTATTAATTGTTACTTTGAAAAAATTTATTGGAATAATTATGTGTTAGTAAATGCCTGATTTGTATTCCTGTGTTGTCAGAAACTACTTATTGTCAGCTGGTACTTAGACATCAGACCAAGACATTTGGGATAAATAGGCACTGTCCATTATGTGGCACACAAAGAGGCTGGGAATTCCAGTGTAATGCTTTCTAAGTGGTTAGTATTGAGACTAAGGTGTGCATTTGTTTTGTTTTGGTTTTTTTTTCATTAATCTGTCCTCTTTCACATTTTGCAATGTATGTTCCTCTTGACTATCTTATTTTGCTGAGATGAAGAGTGTCGCTGTAGCTTTACTCTTGTTTTATATCCTGTGTGTTTCCTGGAACAGAAAATGGTAAATAAAATAATCACGTGAACTCAGTGAATCCAGATTAGAATATAAGCATAACATGGTGTAAAGTGGCTTGAAATCTAGGATATACAGGTTTACTAAAGAGGATGTATTCTCCATTCAAAGACAAAATATGCAGATTTTTTTCTCCTACTTTAAACCATGCAACAGTCTTCAGGTCAAGTTTTTATCACTTTTGCTCTCCATACAAGGTTTAGGTGTTACCATTATTACCCAGGAAACCTAGATACAGCTTTATGCCTTATCTGTGGCATGTGATTTCCATTCCTTTTGTCCAAGCAGACAAGTAAGTGTAACCTGTCCTGGGAAAGAGAAGGGAGGCCTGAAATTGAGTTTTAGAATTCAGTCGTTTTATGTAGCAGTGCAGTTATACCACTACTAGATTGCTACTGAATAAAAAGAAGCTGTTTTTATAGTACACACTAAATTAATATTTGTAATATGAAATCTCAAAAAAATCGATTTACATACTTAATCAGTTTTTGTTTCTTTTCTATCTTGCTGATAAAACTATGTGTAATCTTACAATTTTTAAACATTTTGCTAATCAGTTAGGACTGTAATTATTTTTTTACGCTGGCATCACATAATTTTGTAATGTGGTATCAAGTATAAAGTTGGCATGATAAATTTCTCCTCTCTGCGAGAAAGAAAACCACAAACACTTCCGTAATTTTATGTTGTTATTTGATTGGAGATGGTTCATCTGATCTGATACATAAAAAGGTCAGTATCTTCAATGAAGCCGATTCTGGAAATCCTTACTAACCGTGAAACAGTGGATTGCACCAACGGCTACAATTTTGCTAAATGGAAGCATCTTGTTGTGTCTGTAACCAGATTTTCTTGCTGATACTAAACGTAGGCACAGTTTCAATTCACTGCTAATAGGTTATAACTCTATATGGTGTTTTCTTTTTATTGGTGTGAAGTCATGGGGAAGTTTTCCAAAAATGAATAGAAAAAGGGTGAACTTTATGCAATATTTCCCTCTGTAACACAATATGGAAGTCTCTGTTTTTTTTCGCACTGCCCAGGACTTCGAGGTTACATCTATACTGCAAAATAAAAGAGGACTGGAGAGACAGCTTGAATTTTTCTGTTAACCGTCCACATTGCTTAATTATTATTTTTGCTGCCTCACTTTTTCCAGGACAGAACTACAGCATGGGTTTAAAGATACTTCCAAAAGACTGTATTGGTGGGATTTCAGCAGACTTGGGTTCCTTTGCCAAACTCAGTTTCCTAATACTATTCGAGGAAGGTTTCTGTCCTCAGATACCTCCTCATGCTACAGTCCAGGGCATGCAACACACATTCCAAGTTTTTTGTTCTAAAAATCACAGAATCACAGGGGTTGGAAGGGACCTCTGGAGATCATCTAGTCCAACCCCCCTGCCACAGCAAGGTCACCTAGAGCAGGTTGCACAGGATGGTGTCCAGGCAGGTTTTGAAGGTCTCCAGAGGTGGAGACTCCACCATCTCTCTGGGCAGCCTCTTCCAGTGCTCTGCCACCCTCAAAGGAAAGAAGTTCCTCCTCATGTTTAGATGGAACTTCCTATGGTCAAGGTTGTGCCCATTACCTCTTGTCCTGTCACTGGGCATCACTGAAAAAAGACTCCCGGCACCCTCCCCTGAAGTATTTATAAGTATTGATGAGATCCCCTTTGAGCTTTCTCTTCTCCAGACTAAAAAGACCCAAGTCCCTCAGCCTTTCCTCATAAGAAAGATGTTCCAGTTCCCTAATCATCTTTGTAGCTCTCTGCTGTACCCTCTCCAGCACTTCCCTGTCCTTCCTGAACTGGGGAGCCCAGAACTGGATGCAGTACTCCAGGTGTGGCCTCACCAGGGCAGAGTAGAGGGGAAGGATAACCTCCCGTGACCTGCTTGCCACACACCTCCTGATTCACCCCAGGATGCCATTGGCCTTCTTGGCCACAAGGGCACATTGCTGGCTCATGGTCATCCTGTTGTCCACCAGGACTCCCAGGTCCCTTTCCACAGAGCTGCTTTCCAGCAGGTCAAGCCCTAACCTGTACTGGTGCATGGGGTTATTCCTCCCCAAGTGCAGTACCTTACACTTGCCTTTGTTGAACTTCACTATGGTGGTATCTCTGTAGCCTTCATATTATTTTGGATACTCTGAACTAAAAAAGAATACTGGTTATCTGACACAAAATAGTAATCTTAGGCCATCACACAGGGCCTAGAGGAGAACCAAGGCTAAATTCTGTGTCATGTGAACTGAAGGCAGTCCATGCTTGGATCTTTGGTCCAGAAGTTACTTGGCTTCAGACCCTGTGGGATCCATGCATTGTGAGTTCTGGCAAGAAAAATGACAGGGGCAGAGTTTTGGTTTTTTTTTTTTAGTTCCACAGCATGCAAACATGTATTTTTCATCAAAGCCTCTTGGATGAGATGCTCTGAAATAATTACTGATTGAGAAATTCCTGACTCTGCTGGAGCTGCAACTTGGTTACAATGGTCCTATTATGAGACCTAGAATTTTAAAAATTGTGCATTTCTGAGTCAACACTTATTCCTTAAAAGGACATGCTGTAGTTCTCTCCCTAAATTGAAGCTGCATTAGCGTAAATACCTTAGTGAAACTCTCAGAAGAAAACTCCTATTTTTGTACTCATTTAAGTTAAGGACTTATGGTTTGAAAAAAAGATCTGATATTTATTACATTAGTAAGCTTGTACTATACACCAGGATGCATACATAATAATAACTCACTTTTCAGGAAGCCATGTTTAGGAGTTACCGCCTCCAAACATGCACTGATCACTAGATGTATTTGTCATTTTTTCTAGCTTCTTGAAAGACTGGGAACATTAAGAGTAATTCTGAAGTTACATGCTATAAGTTTGTGTAACCTAACATTATAGATAGTTAGAAGTGTTTACAGGAAGGACCACATTTGCATTATATAAATTGAAGTGTTTACATCCAACTGCAGAAGTATTTCCTTGTTACTTTGTCACCACTTGTAAAGCTAGTTTAAGAAGTTGCTGCTTGTTTCTTTGGTCCAGTTTATCACATACTCAGTTGAACTAGTACAGATATTTAGGGATTGTACTGTAGTGTCTATCAAATTGTTTATTTGAACCGAGATAATTGTAAATCTGCAACTCTACAAACAATTATGTTGGTCTAACTCAGTGAATGATGGATTGCCAAGTTAGAGGAGGGCTGAATGGCCAGCACAGAGTAGATGGGAATATTTTGAACTGGCTGTTCCATTGTGGAATACCTGTTTGGAACCACACCTTGCTATTAAGTATTGTTGAAGTCAACAAGCAGGGAGGGACATACCAGAAATACAGTCTCATGATAGAGGTAGAAGAGATGCCAAAGGTGCCAGCTATGAAAATAGGTTCCATTAGTGTAGGAGATGGGTTGCGATACAAGTCAGTTGAATCTGTTATTGAGACTGATTGTTGCTGGAAGGTCCTAAGAATAAATTTTAAGTGAGGCAAAACTCAACGATGGAGCTTGCCTAAAAGCTAGAATGAGTGTAAATCATCTTGGGAATTAGCTTGAGTGGAGTGTGAAATAGTCAAAAGAAGTCCTGATGCTATTTTGAACTCAAACATTTGTAAGTTTGTTGTCAGGGTTCCAGGGACTATAAAAATCTGTGCATCGCATTCTCTTGGGAATGGCAAGCCTAAAAGGAGCTTACTTACTCAATCTCAAACACCTCATCACAAGGCTGGGTTTTCCCAAAACTGAGTTCTCCTTTGCTGTGTTGAAAGGACGGTTTGAAAGATGGCAGGACAAGATACTAATTAGGAAGGGCAGTCTCCTATCTGCAAGTTTTATTCAGTGCCTCTGTGACATATAACAGGGCAGTGGAGAGAAATCCTGAGACTGAAGAGCTCCTCAAATTACAATGACATGTAAAAGACATGAACACTCTCTTTAAAGCAAGACGAATTAAGTTTTAAAGACTATGCTGAGATTAGTCATGAATAGTGCTAGTTACTAGGAATATGCATTGCAGAAACAAAACAACAAAAAAAGGCTGTGAATTTCCACTTTAAAAAGTTGTTTTACAGGCTGGCTGTTTCTCTTTCAGAACAAAAAATTACAAAACAAACTAAGAAACAAGAAAAACATACCACGGGATTACAGTGAATGGGACAAGTATGTTAAATCCTTTATATTTAAGTTTTTGTTAAATGTTATTTGTATGTTTAATAATGGGACATGGTGATTGTTTTTTAAAGTATTTTCCAGAAACATAGTGTTAAGGTCAACATTTGAGGGAATTATAACACGTTGGTGAAACAGGTTTTTCATAATAAATATTCTGTTAAGATGCAAATGATGAATTGTCATGCTAACAGCTGAGAACAAGTTAGTCTATACTTTTGTACAAGCTGTGTGAAATATAGCAAGTCAACAGAAAATATAAATAAAAAGTAATTTTGTTTCAGATTTCATTTTTGTTTTCAACATCTATATAGATATAAAATCTATGGAGGTACGTAAAAGGAAGGAATTACAATTAGCTTAATTTATCCATTTTTTTATAAGCACTTCTAGGGTTATTTAACATGGGCTTATAAATTTGATCTTCTTTGTATCTAAAGGCACAATTCTAAATTAAAAACAAAACTGATGAATCCTTATTCCTGCACTAAGCCTCACTGACCTCAAAGAATGACCTTGAGGCAGGTACATCAGTTTGCTCGGATTCAGTTACACATAATCAGAGGTTTAGACAATAACTGACTATCTAGAGTGGATGGAGCCCTGATACAAAGCCACTTTCTGCATCACGTAATGGTGGCACGTTACCCTCCCAAGTTATCTGACAGATTGATACCCCCAAATTGTTGAACACAGAGGGGGAAATACACATACTTCTCTGTTTTGCATGGTAGCAGCTTCTGTCTAGGTGCTGAAATCTGGAATATGATGCTGTGCAATCAGAATGAGGAGGCACAAGTTTCCAGTGCAGTAGATGGGCAGCTAAATCTAGAGACTGTGGTGTTTGGGTAATGAAACTCTTAATATCTCACTCCACCCCAAAACCCTTACAAAACCCCTGCCTACATAAGATGCAGTTCTTACACACAGTTGTGCGTATCAGTTATTTTCATGCATGTATGTTTCAGAATTTGGGACCTTCTTTTGAGGATAGTTTCAAAACCTTCAAATAATTGTTTAGGCAATTTCTGAACAAAATGTTTCACTTCATATTTTAAAAATATTTACTTTGAAATGTGGTTAATTTATAATAAAAAGGTAAAGCTAAGATAGCAAAAGATCAGAATCAAAATGGAGAGCAATTAGTCTTACCTGAAAAGGTTTTGAATTGAATAAATTTTGAAAATTGTGTCTCTATTTCAGATACAAATTATTCATATTGTCAAGATAATTGTGGAAAGCAAAGGCTATTTTTCATTAAGTCCTAAACAGAAAAGCAGTGACTGTAGTGTTTCTGGATAGTGTGGGAATTGGTTATTACTGTATTTGTTTTATAGGACTATGGCAGCAATATTTATTTGATATAAATTCCTAAACACTGTTTTCAAAAACTGCTTCAGAGATGTCTGAGACTATTTTGAAATCTCTCTTATGTTTACAGTATTAATTGCTTTGAAGTTGGTTCTTGGGTATTTCGGCAAAGGTTAATAAAGGTGTTTCATAGGGCTGGGATTGAGCCTGATGATACTGTTTATTAAATTTTACCTATCTTTTTTGGGGGAATGGCAAGGAGCTGAGAGACATTTTCTTAGTTTGGTTTGGTTGATTTTAACCAGAAGGGAGGAGGAAGAGGGGAGGTAATGTATAAGCAGGAGAAGAACACAAGGCGGGGGGGGGGGAACCAAACTACCCACAAAAACCACAAGGAAAGGAGATAAGGCTAAACATCTTTTTCCTAACTAGTCATGGATAATTGAACACAGCCTTTATCTCTCTTTTCTTTTGGTTTAAATGGAAATATAGTATGCCTTTCTATTAGTAGAGGAGTCTTGCTGTGCAGCATTATTGAATTTGGGTTTTTTATTTGAGGTTCGATGTGGAAAAGGAGTGTTCTAAAATTGATGAAGGCTGTGAAGAAAATAACTCAAAAGCAAGATTCTTCAGTAGGCCAAGTCTACCTATAATTGAAAAGAAAATAGACACAACTGGTAATGTCTTAGAAACGTAATTTTTCTTTAATTGTAATACTGTGTTGTAGAGTGTGAATACAAATTGAAGAAGCATATTATAGAGTTAAAAGTGTCTTTATCTATTTTTTAGCCCCTAGAGATTGTAAAAATTGTCAGGAGGTCAACTGAGCCTGAAGCCTTATTTGAAAAAAATCTAGTCTTGGTGTTAATAATCAGTTAAAACATTTATGTTGTGTTTAAGTTAAGAGCACTAGATAAAGAAGTAAAGCATTCTAAAGCAATGGCAGAGGTTAGCCAATCACTTTCATCTTGCATTCTGAATTGTATGTCTATCAGAAGAACTTAGGTTTTTGTTATAGAAAATACAAATTTATCTTCTTGTAAGCGATGTTCTTTTAAAAAAAATAATACACAGATTATGACATCCAAAGTATTTTAGCTGACAGTGTTTTGATTGCATCTGTGCAAGTTGTTAGTTGTTGTTATGTATAAATATTTTTTTCTAGGCATGACAAAGAAAGAGAAGATTTTTATTGCTACTCGTGAAAAAGAAAAAGGCAATGAAGCCTTTGCCATTGGTGATTATGTGGAAGCAGTGACTTACTACACTCGGTAAATAAATACTATTGTCTTGTATTTTAATGACTGTTACTTGTGAATATTATTTTTAGAGCAATGCAATTAAAGCAACTTCTTACTGAAGCAACTAGTGACAATTAGGTTATTTTCAAAAGGGCAAAAAGATTTGACAGAAGAACACTTAAAGCACTCTTGCATCGTGGTATTAATTTTTATTTATCAGGAAGAGAAGTGGATAGTGATGGGATGCAATCTGCAGGTGTCACAAACTTCCTGAGATTTTTCAAAACCATTGAGATTCAAGGGCAAGTTTAAAGAAATAAAAGGATAATCAGTGTCAGTAGGATTGTCTCAATTGTTAATAAGTAAAATTTATTTAATAACCTCTTCTTAGCAGAAAGAAAAATCATTGTGTGTAGCTTCATAACACTGTCTGTAATTAGTAGCAGTCCAGAAAAAAAGGCATATAAACACAGGATTTAAAAAAAAAAAAAAAAAAGACTCTTACAGGTTGCTTGCCTTATTTAGTGCACAGTGGACTACATTCAGACTTTTCCTTTATTTATATAAATAGAGGTTGTTGCTACAGGACCTCTGTTGTATTTGTTTCAAAAGTAGAAAAGTTCAAGGTGAAAGGAATTGAGCATGACAGGAAGAGAAGGATAGTGTTTCAGGTAAGATATTTGAATGGTGCCTTGGGAGAACTACATTTTTTTCTCTACCCTTTTCACAGTGTTCAAACATGATGCCATTTATACAAACCAGGATTTTCATGAGACCAACGTTTGTTTCTCATTTGCAGATTACCTGTCTTGAGACACTAGAGGTCTAACTTGCAAAAGTGCTGATGCTCCCACATTAAACTAACATTAAAGGAAACTCAGTTTTGTGTTTAACACTGGGCTTTGAAATGATAAGGACTTTAAAAAAAACACAAGTCCTAGAAGTGTCAAAGTTGTCACTTAGAAATTGAGAGCATATGGGAATCTTGGTGTATTAATTACCAATGTAAACTGAGGGTAATGATATAGCACTACTATGAGATGAAGTGTTAAGATAATTCATGGGCTATGATATTATAGTGGGATATCCTTGAAAAAAATTTATGAGGAAGTTAGAGTGTCTGTGGTCAGTGCAGACAAGTATGGAGAAGATAATGAATAGGAGTAAATTGTGTGCAAGAGCAATAAAATAAATACTAAACAGATTTATGTTTAGGAAGCACCATTCATACCATCACTGAAGGCGGCAGGGTTTTGTAGAACAGCTTATGAAAATTTACCTGGATATTGTTGATGTATATATGTGCACAAAGGTTTTGATATTCATAGTGCACAGGCTGTTTAAACTGAGGCATTTGATGCTTTTTTTGTTGTTGTTCTTGACTTGCAGCCTTAACATCTTTCTTGGTTTTTTTAATACATGAATATGAATATAAAAAACATCCATAGCTGTATTTCATATGCTATAAATAAAAGACAAATTCATAATATAAAAATAAGTAAAAATCTCTGCTTTTGGGGTATAAATAAGGTATCAATTAGTAAGGATGGGCAGAATCCTTCCTAATGGAGAGTCTTTCCATATTTGACTCCCATGGGTCATTGTACACTTTCTGTAATACATATGGTATTGACACTGCATACTGTTCTAACTGGGCACTTTTCTAATACTGTCTAAAAATTCCTATTTTCTTACATTTAGAAATATTTAAATAAAACATATTTTGGAGTGAATTGATAATAGTCTGAAATGTTTATTTGTATATGGCTAAAAAGGGAAAAAGAGTAAGGTTCTATACAATAATAATCAGGGTACAGTTATTCATTCTGTTTGCCTTGTTGTGAGGCCTACTATTTTAAATTGAACATATAGAGTACTTTTTATTTTACAAAAAACCTTAAACCTCTCTCATTTCTAAAGAGATTCAAAACTTTTGCAGAGGATGTGCTCTGACATAGTTCTGTTATGCTGATGTGGTTCTAAAATAAATGGATCTTGCCTATTTTTCTGCATACCTCTAGTGAAATCACTCTGCTTAGTCATTTCAGTTATACTGCAGGATCACAGAATAATTCGGGTTGGAAGCGATCTCTGATTGATATTTTCTGCAGACTGCCTCTCAAAGCAGACCTGAGTTAGATCAGGTGACTCAGGGCTTTGTTCAGTTGTTTTTAGTATCTCCATGGACAGAGATCTCACAACCTCTCTGGGCAGCCTGCTGCAGTGTTTAACTACCCTTACAATAATTTTTTTTTCCTAAAACGTCATCAGAAATTTCCTTTTTGCAATTTGTGCCTGTTGTCTTTTGTCCTATCAGTGTGCATTTCTGAGAAGAATGTGGGTCAGTCTTCTCCATACCTTCCCATTAAGTAACTGAAAACCGCTACAAGACCTCCCCTGAGCCTTTGCTTCTGGCTGAACAAACCTAGTTATCTCAGACTCTCCTCATAAGTATTGCATGTACTCCAGCCCTTTAACTATTCCTGGTGACGTGCTGGACTCCAGTCTGTTAGTGCCTTTTGTGTACAGGAGAGCCCCAGACTGAACACAAGTACTCCACCTGTTGTCTCATAGGTGCTGAAGAGAGTGGAAGAATCACTTCTGTCAAACTCCTGGCTATGCTCTTGCTAATATGGTCCAGCACGTGGTACACCTGTACACCTTCTTTGCCTTGAGAGCACACTGTTAACTCCTGTTCAATTTGTTGTCCACCAGAGCCCTCGGGTCCTTTCCTGCAAAGCTGCTTTCTAGCTAGTTGGCATCCAGCCTGTACTGTTGGTGGAGTTACTCTGTTTCAGGTGCAGGATTTTGTGCTTGCCTTTTTTGAACTTCCCAGGAAGTCTGCCAGCCTATTCCTCCAGCCTGTTAAGGTCCCTTTAACTGGAGTTCTGCTGTCCAGTGTGTTATTGACTGTTCCCCCCAAGCATTGTATCATTGACGAACTTCCTGGGGATGCCTTCTGTTCCATCTTATACCCTCTTGATAAAGATGTTAAAAACTATTGATCCCAAAGGGAGGCCATGAATAACTGGTCACCAGTTGGACTTTGTGTGGCTCAATTTTTGAGCCCAGCAGTTCAGTCAGTTTTCTGTCTGCCTTATTGTACATTTACCTAGTCTGTGTTTTACCTATAAGAATATATGCTGTAAGAATACTATGCGAGATCATGTCAAAGGCTTTGCTACAGTCAAGGTAAGCAACATTCTCTGTTCTTCCTTCACTGAGTCACTCAGCAAAGCAAGCTATCAGGTTGATCTTGGCATGAGTTGCCTTTGGTAAATCTATGATAGCTGTTGCCTGTCACCTTTTTATCCTTCATGTGCCTGGACAGGAATTCAGGAAGACTTGCTCCATAATTCTTCTGAGAACTGAGGTTAGACTGACCAGCCTGTAGTTTCCCAGGTCCTCCACCTTGCTGTTCTTGATGATGTATGTGATGTCAGCCTTTACCAGTCACTGGGAACCTCTCCCAATCACTGTGAGTTTTCAAAGATGATATAGAGCAGTCTTATAGTGACATTGGCCTGAACACACCATCTGGAACTTGTGTATATCTATTTTCTTAAGTGTTATCTAGCTTTATCTTCCTCTGTTGTGGCTAATGCTTCTCTCCTACAGCATCTGCCTCTAGACTCAGGGACTTGGGAAGCCTGAGGGCAAACCTTACCAGTGAAGACTGAGGCAAAGAAGCCACCGAGTACCTCAGACTTTTCCATGTCCTTTGTCACTAGGTCCTCTGCTGCATTAAACAGTGGGCCCACAGTTTCCTTAGTCTTTGTTTTGCTGCTGATAGACCTTTTAAAAAACCAAGCCAAGCCCCCTTCTTTTGTTGCTCTAGTTTCAACTTCAGCTGAGCTTTTGCTTTCTTAATTCCATCACTTGTACTTAGCCAGTGTCTCTGTGTTCCTCCTGGGTAGGCCATCACTGTTGCCATCTGCTGTGTATTTAATTTTTGTGTTTTGGCTCAGTCAAGAGTTCTCTGTTCATCCCTTCTATGCTTGCTTGACTTCTTGCATATTGGAAAGGATCATTCTTGTGCTTTGAGGCAGCTGTCCTTGAAGATCAACCAGCTCTCCTGGCACCCTTTGCCCTACAGGGCATTCTCCCTGTAATCCTGCCAAGCAGATTCCTGAAGAGGCCAAAATCTTGCCTTCTGAAGTCCAGGGCTGTAATTCTACTGTTCATCTTGTTCATTTCTCCCAGAATCGTAAACTCTACCATCTCATGGTTGCTGCAGCCAAGGCCGTCATCAGCTTTTGCATTCCCAACCAGTTCTTGACTGTGAGTAACAATTCCAGCAGAGCATTCCCCCTCATCACCTTGTTGATTGTGTCAAGAAGTTGTCTTCAATATGCTCCAGAAATCTCATAGATTTCTTGTGCCTTGTCATTTTGCCCTTTCAGCAGATACTAGGGTGGTTCAGGTCCCCTATGGGAACCAGAGCCTGTCTGTAATTGTGAGGCTTCCTCTAGTTGCCTGAAGAAGACTTCATCTGCTGGCTCTTATCAGGCAGTCTGAAACAGGTGCTTACCATGATGTCACCATGTTGGTCTGACCTCTTATTCTTACCCATCAGCTCTCTTGACTGGCTTGTCAGTCTCTTGCCTGTTCCAAGACAAACCTTCACACATTTAATCACTGCTTAGATTAGAATGCATCTCCTCCTTACCTTCCTAGGCTTTCTAAAGAGCCTGCATGCCTCCATCACAGCACTCCAGCCACACAGATTATCCCATTGCATCTGTGTTACCCCACCGAGATCATAGCTGCACAGACCTTTTTTTCTTCTTTTTTGCTTCCCATGCTTTGACATTTGTGCACAAGCACTTGAGATTGTCCTCCAGTCATGCTTTTTTTGCAAGGAGAGTGTGAAAGTCTCTTCCAGTATGCTGTCCCCTGGCACTTTCGTATTGCACCCCATTCCCAGTGAACATAGTTTAGAGTCCTTCTTGCTGGGTTAGCAAGAGTGCTGGCAAAGACTGTCTTGCACCACTTTGTCATACACATCCCAGTTGTCCTTCTTCCTCAGAGATGATCCTGTTGCTATAGAAGCTAAAGCCTGCCTACAATACCAGCCACACAGTCAGACGCTGACCTGGACGATTCAACCACTGCTACCTGAGCCTTTCCCTTTTACAAGCAAGATCAAGGAGAAGCCCATGTGGCCCGCCATGCTCTTCATCATAGCCTCCAGAGCTCTGCAGTTACTCTTGAGATTCTCAAAGGTTTCATTTGGCAGTTTCATTTGAGTCTGCATGGATGGCAGCAAAAATTAATAGTTAAGGGACAGATGACCCATGGCATCTTCTCTACAGCCTCTCAGATCTAGACCCTGGCCAGGGACAGACCTCTGAAGATTTTAAATCTACTTGGTGGGTGGTTGCTTTTGATCTCAGAGGAAGGAGTTTCTAACCACTATTGTGGTTAGAACATGAGTATTAATATTGTTATAATACTGTGTTCAGCTTTCAATAGTGAAGTGTTTCTGCATTCAGTTTTTCTAACTATGAGCCTACCATGGTCAATAACGCCCTTTTTTCAGGAGTATATCAGTAATACCCACTGCAGCTGCATATAATAACAAAGCTCAAGCGGAAATCAAACTTCAGGACTGGGACAGTGCTTTGCAGGATTGTGAGAAGGTACTAGACATGGAACCTGGCAACGTAAAAGGTAAAGTAGAACATAAACTTGTCCTTCTATGTATTATTTTATTTCTAGCAAATAGAATGGTACACATCCATTCATGTTGTTAGTTGATTTCAGTGAGCTTTAGATCAAGTGCAAGTATAAAGAAGGAAACAGAATAGCTCCCCAAAGTAATTTTAACAGTATTTTCAGGGTCAGGCAAATTTTATGCAGTCCATCCTGTTGATCTGTAATGGGTATTCTTATGCAGTAGCATGGGGCTAACTTCTGTTTTTTGTATGATGACTATGAGCCCTCTTGTATTCATGCAGAGCATTGTTTCCATAATACCCACACTGAAGTATTTAATTATCTTAAATGTGACATGAAAACAATGAAAGTTGCTGATTTAATCCTTTCTGAAGGCAAGGATTTGAATGTAGCTGACTATATTTGCATGGGAGGAGGGGAAAAACTGGAAAAATACTAAAAGATGCTTCACAATTCATGATTGCTATCTCAAAAGGTGCCATGTGAAATTTCATCTTTGAAAATGATCAAGAGAACAGTTATTACCAATACAGTCACTATGAAGTAAAAGCAGAATTTTAAAAACTGTTTTACTCTTAATATGTCTAGAAAAAATAGTGTATTGTTATCTGCTTTATGCTTTAAATACATAAATAATACACTTTGTTCCTTTCCAGCTCTGATGCGCCGTGCCATTATACACAATCAGCTGCGGAATTACCAGACAGCTATAGAGGATCTGAACAAAGTATTATGCATTGAACCGGAAAATGCTATAGCTAAGGTAAAGATAAATGAGTTGAATATGACTAGAAAAAGGTTGTATGCAGCTGTAGCATAAAGTGAGTACAGTGTATATTGTTGGATTTGAATATGAGTTTTGAGGACACAGTCTACTGTGCCAATGATCAGTTTTGCAAGACCACATAGGTGCCTGTGGTGGAACTTAGGTACTTGAATGTGACCAGATCTTCTGTTTGCTACTTAATTGTGAGAACCTGTAGGCACTCAAGTCTTCTCTATTAACATAATTTCGGTGCCTAAAAGCTTGCTGCTGAACGTGCTTACAGCATTAGTGTCTTAGCTGATGAAAGTTATTTGGAAATTTCTCTCAAAAAGATCCATTGGGATAAGTGTATTTAAGTTTGACACATAATTCACAAGGAGAATTCAAAAGACATCCCAAGCTTTTATTGTTGTAGCAACCCAAAAGAAGAGGACGTGTGTTCTGTCCTCACTTCAGTGTGATGTTATAAAACCTCATTTCTCACCTCCAGGCTAGAATGAAAAACCTTTCATATCTTCTGATGAATCTGTACCCTTCTTAGCCAATTTTGTATCTAAGAAAGCTGGATGCTTTCTTTGGAAACTCAAGGTTGGAATGGGTCCTTGTACTGATATTACTTCAGCTATTTAGGAGAGGATTGGTCTGTGTCATGTCATTGGGGTGTTTTGTGGATTAGAACCCAGTCCTTGCATTTGGACTCTACATGTCCTGAGAATCTTCAGTACTAAGCAGTTCTGATACTAAACTGCTCTTTTCCTGTTAATTAGGAGTCCATCATACTGCTACCTTCCCAATTTGTTTATGTATGGCTTTTGGATGCTGTGCAATTGCCTTATCACCTGAATTCTGTTGAGCTCTTATCATTGGCACATTTTGAGCCACTAGCAGCTTGCTGATTGCTCCTTCTTTCCGTGAACTTATTTGATCATTGCTATTGCTTGCACCAGTGAGAGAAGTCCAAGCCTGTTATTTCAAATACACCACACACAACATTCATCCCTTTTAGGGTGTTCTTGGAGCTCAATTCCTCTCCAGAATAGTTCCCGAGTTTCACATCAACCAAGGAATCAACTGCCTGCTTTTCTTTTTTCCCCTTTCTTTCTTTTTAAACACCTGTCTCTCTAGATTTGATTTCTAAGAGAGCTTTTGGGTTTTTTTTCTGTTTACAAGACTGAACCACTAAATAGCCTGTGAGTCTGTGTTCTCAAACTCCACAATAGTCTTTTTGAAAAGATTATCAAATAGGCTGTGCTGAGACTTCTTATAGTACCAGATATAAGATAGTTACTCATTTTGAGTACACTCTTCCAAATACTGAACAACGCTTCTGTAGCTGAAAGCAGATGTCTGTACTTTGTCCTTACCTGTGCTAGCTATTATGCCTTGGCCGAGACATCTAGAGATGACAAAGTACTTGGCAGGGCATTTTTTTAGGTGCTCTTTGCTTAGAGGATCATCAAAACCCTCTTGAGTGAAATATGAATATATGGTACACACGCAAAGTGAATCTTTATGTGCAGTCACTAAAATAAAGGTAAATTGCTTGTCAGTAACTGGAATTCTTCAAGGTACTTCATCTACATGAATCTTTGCTTGTTCCTGTCCTTATTTTATCTTTTTTTTGAGGAAGTGAGTACTGAAATGGCACTTCCTTGTACAGCATTGAATTAAATTCAGAATAGTGCATAATGTTGGGTGTGTCTTACTCTGATTTGAAAGTGTAAGGTGCAGTCGGAGTATTTTGTTTGAGTAATCAAAAAATGTTTACGGAAAGGCTGTTTGATCATCTAATTTGCAGTTCTTATAAGGGGAGCAAACCTTTCCAGTATGCAAGAGTGTCCTTCTGCTACACTGCTAAGAAATTGTTGTCTCTTTTGGTTCTAGTTCTATCAGTTACGCGCCTCCATCACATATCCATCAGACACCAAATTCTCCATAGCATAAATTTGGATAAACTGATTTTAGGCTTTTTTTGAGATTCTGGAAAAAGCCTGTTTTCCATGTGTCTCTTCTGAGTAGGCCATGCCAGATACCACAATAGTACAATCTACTTTTTTCCTTTTAATTTAACTTTTTTTGCTTAAGCAGTTCATTCAAGAAAAGTATTTATTTATTTGTGTGGTATCTTCTAAGAGAGAGAAATTGAGTGTTTTGATACTGACTCTTGAAAAAAGTCACATTTATTTTCTGTTTTTATATTGGTAACATTTATCTTAATAGTTCTTCGGCATCTTATGTAGATTATTTAACAGAATGTATTTTCTGTATATAAATCACAATTTATATACCGATAAAAAAAGGCTTCTGCTATTGCTGTTTTTTTCTTTATTGCAGAAAAATCTGCTAGAGATTGAAAAGAAACTGAAAGGTTTAAAGCCTGTATCTAAGACTCAAGGCAAAGGAAAAAGAATACGTATTCAAGATATAGAGGATTCAGAAGGTGATGAAGAAAGAGGGGAAAATACAGAAGAACGTGAAAGAAGCAGTGGAGGTAAAAGTAATGTCATGTCGCTTCCTATTTAATCTTAACCAGAGGAAAAAAATCATTGCCTTTGATATTGCAATGTTTATTTACGCAATTCATCTATATTTGCTTGCAAATAATTTTGCCTGTTTGAAGACTAAAATTATGTTCACTGCTTAAAGTTGATCTGAGCATGAAATTTAGACTCCAGTTTTATTGCACATCTTTGGAATTATTTCTATAAAGGGTATAACAGAGACAGGTGGAAAATGTTGATGTAAATCACCTGCTTTCCTGTATAATTTTATACCTATCCTTTGATATGGACCCAGTTGGGAATTTTTTCTGACGTTAGAGAACATTTTGTGTTCCTTAGCTCCTTCTCTCGCACAGCTCTTCTGCCATCCCACCATCATGTTTTTCTTCTGCATTTTTCCTCCCTTGATTTGATCAAAGGGTGTAAAAATGATCAAGTGATATGTAATTTGATTTTTTTGGTGGTTTGTTTTGAAAACTATCCATCTATTTTTGGTTTTTAATGTAAGAGTTCATCTCTGTACTCCAAAAGTATGTATTACAGGTAAACAACATGTAAATCTTGTACTGTATGTCATTTACAAGCAGTTGAAGTGCAGCTCCCATTCCTGGATTAGTGTGTGACTAACTGCAAGACTGCTGAGATGAAACTACTGGCATAATCAGAATACATGACTTGGAGGAAGTGAGGCAGCAGGGGCTACTGAGGCTTGCACTGGCAGGTTGCTTTTAGATTCAGCTGCATGTCTGGGCTCCGGCCTGCAACAGAATAACATCCCTGGGTTGATTTCCACCCTTTCTCGTTTCTGTTGGTTCTTTAAGGTAATGTGGCATGAAAACTCTGGGTTTTGTGTTTTCCATGGCCTACATAGCTCTTTATTTTGAAATTAAATCAGTCTGTGGGTTTTCCAACTTAATTGTGAACATTAGACTGTATATGTGTGATTTAATAATGCATTATTTGCACACAAATTAAAGGAAAATACATTTTTCAAAATCAGTAGGTATCCACTAAGTCACCTCGGCTAAAACCCTGGAAGAAAGGATGGATCATGTCCCTAGCCTTAAATATTAGTTAATTTGGGGTTGCTTTCTATTGGGAACATTCAGATGACTAAGTGCCTTCTAGCTCTATAGGAAGATTCCCATTCCGTTGATGAAAGGTTAGGCTTTTAAACATCGGGAAGATTGTCAAAATGTCACATGTGTTCATGTGATGTACATAAGTATTTTTGAGATTTAGGAGGCAAGCCTCTTCATAGATTACTCTGTGTTTTAAAGTACAACTGGAAACAAATACAAAGTCAGTTCAGTTATTGAATAAATCTGCTATGTTCTGTGAACCTAACAGCAATAAGTGCACTAAGCATCTTACAGGTCTTCTCTATATGTCTAGTCATGTAGTCACAGTCAGTCCAGTAATCCATGCAGTCCAGTCATGTAGTTACATTTATTTCACATTCTAGTTGGCGAGCCTTATGCATTCCTACTAAACTTATAATTTAGAGACTGGAAGAAAACCAACAAAATATTTTTTGTTTTCTTTAGCTCTGAAAGTTGATTTCTCATCTTTGAACAAAACAGTCTAAATAAAGAGTGTAGTATCTCTTCATCTTCTATGTATCTGAAAGCAAAAGTAAATAAAATCCTTTTTGTACAATAGAAATGGAAAATTGTTTATGTCCTAGAGACTGTAAAAACTAGTATTCAGGCATTGTAAAAACTAAAAATCATGTATGTCCGTGACAACGTGCCTGATACTTTGACATGTTTATAGAAGTTATAATATCAAGTGATAAATATGGTTTAAAGATAAATAAAATATATTTTAAATAGCCCATTTTAATTCATAAAAATTTGCTGAATTGTGTGGTATTTACTTGATCTATTACAATAATTTAAAAAAATACTGTAGTAACCAGTTCTGAAATTTAGTAAATATTTATTTATAAAAAGGGAAGTGCATTTAAACAAATAAAGTCTAAGTTAGCTTTAAAATTATTTCTCAACCTGTTACAAAGTTGGCAACAGATCTCTCTTTCAAAGATGTACTTTGAGGACATACAAGAAATCTTCTAACAGACAAAGCTATGTTTTGCAAGGTGACCGTGGGAAAAGTTGTTGCATAGAAAGTGTTTTCTTTGTGCATGGTTTATTTATTACACTTTAGAGGTGAAGAGAATATTCTTCTTCTGGATGAGACCTTTTTCCCAATTCAGGATATGTATTTTTTTCATTTTTGTATGTGTCCTCTTGTTTTGTACACCTTGAGACTGCTGGTTTGGTACACTGACACTTGATACTAAAGCATCAGAGCAACCTCTTTTTCCCTTGTATTAAATCCTTCATCTGACTTCTAGTTTGGCTGCCTATGTGGTATTAAATTTACTTGATGCCACAGCAGTTGGCTACAGAGAATTATTTTGTGATATTTTTTTTCCAGTCCATTTTCTACTTGATAGCACCAAATTAAGGTCTTTGTCATTGAACATGACAGTACTGTGATATGGAACCATCTTAGATTGAAGAGCATCTCCTGGTCCATTATCTTGTGACTTTGTTTTCTTTCACTAGATGGTCCCTTTTTTGGAATGTTGTTAGGAGCTGAATAGGTACGAAAACTCTCTGCGTTCTTGATGAATTATGTACTGTGTTCTCAACTGCTCTTGACCAGGTATCATGATTTCTCTGAAGTAATGAGCTTTCTGCCCTTAAATAAATGGAGCTGTCATCATAATGTCTGATTTACAGCTTTCCAAAACAAATAGGGGTTGATAACACTTTTTGAATTTCTCTTGTTGATTTCCTAAACATATTTTATGAAATGGACATCTTCACATAAAACTGGACTCTTTGTCCTTACATTTTTACTTTTTCTTGAATTATTCCATGTGGAATAATGAAACATTTATTTGATGTTACAGATAATTCTTCAACATATGTGTTAAAGTTTCATGGCTTTTCACAGAGAACAGTGAGTAAGGTCTAAGATTTGCATTTTGAAGTTTCTGATTTGTTGAAAAGCAAAATTTAAGTGGTAGGAGACAATTAGAGCTCTTTCCTACTCCAGCAATGAGTTGTGCTTGCTGTTGTATTTTCAGCATTCCTGGTACTACTTTCTGCTCTCCTCTGCCACTGAGGCTCTGAGATAATCGAGATGTTATCTCTTGATTAATGCTTACTGGCTGCTCTGTATCCTCGCTCACTTGGCCTTTATGCCATATATAAGTTTGCACCTATCCAAATCTTAATTTGTAGTAATCTCTGTGACTAGAATTTGACTGTAATAGGAGGTTTCTTTGCCATTGTAGCCTTGAATGCGTCAGTTCTCCTTATGGTTAGAAGCCTTATTAATGAGGTCTTGTATGAGGACATTTGGCCACCTTGTTTTCCAATATAGTAGTTATTATGTATTCCTTGATTCTCTTTCTAGTATGCTTGTTCATTTGCTATTTTTGATATTTAGAATTGTAAACGCTCTGAAGAAGGAGCTGTCACTTACAATTAATTTGCATAATGTCTAGCACAATGGGGCCCAACCTACTGCGGCTTTTAGGCTCTATTACAAGCTAGCAATACAAGAATTTAGATCATGTTAAAAGAAACAGCATTGAAAATTAAATCTAGAATTGCATTTGTAGTGCGTATTCTGAAGTTAAGAAAAACCCTCAATTACAGTGTCAGTATAAATGTTGACCAGTAAATCTTTTTTTCATTCTTTATGAACAAAGACTGCTCCTAAGCAGTCAGAGATCAGAGTTACTTGAGAATTCTGTTCATTATGTGTTCTGGCTCAGGTACAATTTCCATCAGCTAAACCAAGAACACGTAATACAAAATGGATATTTGCTGACCGCGTGTGGCACAAAGGCAAAAAATTATTTAAAATTATTAAAAATTAATCTGTGGAGATTTGGACCATTCCAGTTGCCTTCATATGTAGCTAGTCCAGAGCAGATAAAAGAGTTGAAAATGCTTCCTGGCTTCATAATAGGTGAATTCATTGTGAACTAAACTTAGATATGTTGCTTTTCATTCTGCCACCACTATTTTTGTGCCATGCTTCTGGAGGATAAATACTTTGTGTAGCTGGAAATTAGTTTTAAATGAAAAATTATGTCATCCATTACAAAAAAAGACTTCAAATATTCCTTTTGGAGTATTCAATGGCTTTTGTTTTATGACTGTCCTTCCATTTTAAGTTCATTATTCTAGTACTAACATGAATTCTTTCTAGTTTGTATTTGTTGTCATTCTGGTCAAAATCCTATCCATACTTTTCAGTACCTTTCTTTAACTTGTCTTTCGAATTTATAATGTATCCAGGCTTTTTTTTTTTTTTTAAAGTTCATAAGTGCTGATTTTTTTTTTTTAAGGCAAA